>OZ023218.1:46189813-46547313 GCA_963995525.1 Escarpia spicata
TGAGCAGTCAGCGTGACTTTGAGAGTTATCGGAACGGAAGGATCCGCTCAGATCACAAGACCTTCAGACAACGTGGAGAAAATGTGGAATTATATCGGGGTTATGGAGGTTCTCAAAGGTATAAACCACGTAGACATGATAGAGAGGATACATGGAGATCTGACAGGATAGAACAACATGGTGTGACGGGAAAAAGACGAGAGTCTAAGTGTCATCAGAGAATTGTTAGAGTCTACCGGTCGGTTGGAGCCACAAAGTCAACCTCAGGAAAACCTATGACAGGAAGACGGGAATTGGTACAAGTTTGGGCTGGCTGGTCCGGAAACGAAATGACGTGCAATGTGAGTAGACATACTTTTTTGAGAGTCCATAAATTATTTATTTTTCTTAGAAAATGTTATGTTATAATTGATTAGTATTGTCTAAGTGTCATTTTGTGACGTTCTTGTCACGGTTATGTATATAATTATATATATATATAAGTGAAATGCCACATTGGTTCTTCTCCACCTTAGCATATTTTTTTATTAGTGAATTATTTCTTGTTTCTAAAAATGCAAAAAACAAACAAAATTAAATACTTTCACACCTCCTTTTCCTTAATTTGGTGAATTGTACTATACTGTCCAAACCATTGTGATCTATCAGATATGATTAATTACAGAATACCAGTTAATATTCAGCCCACTCAACTTTATAGAAGAGTACCTGGTTATACACACTTATGGAAATCATAATAAAGGAATGAAAATAAATGTAACAGCATTTCTATCAACAAAAAACTTCTGCCCAGAGACTACCACTAATGCTGGGCGTACACTGCTAAACTTTTATTGCCATTCATCTGTTTGATCAACTAAAAGCTGATCAGTCGTGCAATGTATGACGGTCAGCAACTCAACAAAACTTGAGTTGCATGTAGATTTGACTTGTACAACAGTTGTTGAACCGATTCATCATACGAAAATTGAATCGTAAACCAACAAAAGTTGCATAATGTACAACAGTGTAACATGAGACTCAAGAACCGCCAGGTGAAACGGCCTTGCTAATAAATATCCGGGTTCTGAGATATATCGGAAGGGAAGTAGTTATACACAATTAAAGAATTTTCCAAATTTATTGGCCCATCTTCCAAACAACAAAACAAAATACAGTGATTCTTCAAGGAAGACTCGTCAGCCTCCCTAACCTGTTATAATACAAAGTCTTACGTACATACATCTCTATCATAACATTTCATGGGTACACAAGGATTGACCAGTTCTTCAATCCTATACTATTTCATCAAAAGATTCTATAACATATTTGCCATATAGGCTTAAAAGTTTAACACGCTACAGCTGTCTGCATGGCACTCACAATGTAGAGATGTAAGAACATAATGTTTATAATGAACGATACCACATTCCGTCAACACCGTTAACTTGATAATAATTTGTCCCTCAGTAGTCGAGCGAAGTAGTTCTCACTCGGTTAATTGGGAATTCCCTCTTCGGGTGTGAATTCACCATTGTCGCGTAACCCGTCTACTCTCGCACTGTTGTTACACGAGGTGTTACTCGGCGTCTACCGCCCTCGAGTACACTTTGTCAGACTTCACCCCGCCCCGACACTATAATAAATGATAACTATAATAATGAAATATTCTTATTCCTTGGTGTGTAAACTACACCCTTCATATCATATGTTTTTCTACCGACATCGTAGTACTTACACACAAACATATGTAACCTAATGTTTGCCATAGACATATACATATCCGGACTCAATATCCTTTTAGTAATAACAACCCCACCACCTTACATATTCTAAGTCCTAACAAACTATACACCAATAACCATCATCTGTGACACCGTAATACAACCTATGTTCACTTCTTCTTACTATCTAACGTTCACATAACAGAGCGATGATTCACCACCCCGCCTAAATCTCGAGATGCCAGTATCATTGCGCTGACCTTATTCCTTTATTATTGACCACACCTTTTGACACAATTATAACAATGTAAAAACCAGATGTTTAAGCCAATACCTCTAATATAACATTCACACTGATTCACTCATAATATATATATATTCCACATACCTCCGGTATTTCTTCTACTCTATATATGCATGGAGAAATTCAACGTCAAAGCCACCACTGGGTATAGACTTCATGTTTGCCAACTGCACCGTAATGGTTTCTCTCCTCAGAAGAGACCAGATTACATTTCATTGCTCTGTCGGGTTCTGGATTCGTCTGTACTATTCTGCCTTCAAATCTCAGTGCCTCCACCCTATACTTAGCATCAGTCATGTGACCCCTGCTGATGCTGACGCCATTGTAACAATTTCAACACCATCCAATAGGTGATAATCAGTAAAAAATCTTCATTATAACGACATCCCTATATACCTTAATGTTATCCCATTTAAACTTACGTCTGTATCATCATATCTATTCATATGGAACGGCCAATCATGTTATAAATATTACACGTTGTATTCGACAATCCTCCCTGTCTACCCTAACTATAATTATATTTGCCCGGTTCTTTAAAATCTGACCTTAGGTCACCACTCCAGTTCCTTCACAGTATTGCATAACCACTGGATAGCCATCAATGGCCTACAGGGCAACCCTATAATACCAGTCAGCCAACCATAGCTTTACATTGTAACCCTAAATGCAGTCTTTCACAGATGCTACCAACCTATGTTAAGTTCTTAAAATCACAATCTTGACAGAGACGTCATAGTTTCTTATTGATCAAATAGACGACACCCAACAAAAGTTTAGCAGTGTATGCCCAGCATTAGGTTTACAAATGTTACTCTTTTTTTTTTAAATATGCCGCTAATGTGAGAGCCACCCACTGATAAAGTTAATGTGAAGCATTTGGATGTGGAATGTTGTTAATTACAATTGAAATATAACAAAACCAAACCTTTTAAATATATCTTAATTATAAATTCAGACCCTCGTCATGTGCTATTCTTTAGTTTTAACTTTAAAGCCCACTTGCATATTACTAATCAGTATTCTGACCGAATGATTTCAGGGATTGGTCAAGAAGACCACCAGTTGAAGGTGAAGTCCTTTTTGGACTCTACCCGATTCTGCTGGCTCTTCAACAAGGGAGGTGCGAATGTCATCAGCTGTTTATGAAGAACAGTCTAAGGGATTTGGATAAGCCCTTAGTGGTTGAACTGTTGTCCCTTTGAAATCTTTCAATTCCAATTAAGGCTTGACTTCACTTGACTTAACATGCCTAGCCCAACTTGACCCCTCGCTGTCCTCCTGAATGTCACATCCCTCCATTTTGTCCTATTAAAACACATCGCTCTGCTGTTAACAGCAGGAGTTTAGTGTCATGTTTTATTTGGTTGTTCCACTTGTTCTGTTGTCTTCCTCATTTTTGTCCAATTAAGGAATTGAACAATTCCAATTCATATTTGAATTGACCCAATTCCTGCTACTGAAATATTATTTTTAAATATCAGTGTCCTCAGTTATAACTGTGAATGAATTTGTGTAAATATATAAGAGTAGGGCCTAAGTTAATTTGTATTTACAATCAGGATGGATTCTTTAAAATGTCACTGTCATGTGTGATTGTTGTGTGTCACTATCATGTGTGATTGTTGTGTGTCACTGCCATGTGTGATTGTTGTGTGTCACTGTCATGTGTGATTGTTGTGTGTCACTGCCATGTGTGATTGTTGTGTGTCACTGTCATGTGTGATTGTTGTGTGTCACTGTCATGTGTGACTGTTGTGTGTCACAGTCATGTGTGACTGTTGTGTATCACTGTCGTGTGTCACTGTCATGTATCACTGTCATGTGTCTGTCCCTATAACTGCCCTGTGTATGTCTGTCCTTACAACTGCCCTGTGTGTGTCTGTCCTTACAACTGCCCTGTGTGTGTCTGTCCTTACAACTGTCCTATGTGTGTCTGTCCTTACAACTGCTCTGTGTGTGTCTGTCCTTACAACTGCCTTGTGTGTGTCTGTCCTTACAACTGTCCTGTGTGTGTGTGTGTCTGTCCTTACAACTGCCCTGTGTGTGTGTCTGTCCTTACAACTGTCCTGTGTGTGTGTGTCTGTTCTTACAACTGCCCTGTGTGTGTCTGTCCTTACAACTGCCCTGTGTGTGTCTGTCCTTACAACTGCTCTGTGTGTGTCTGTCCTTACAACTGCCCTGTGTGTGTCTGTCCTTACAACTGTGTCACTGTCATGTGTCACTGTTGCATGGCTGTTGTGTGTCACTGATGTGTGTGACTGTCTTGTGTCACTGTCATGTATCACTGTCATGTGTCTGTCCTTACAACTGTCCTGTGTGTGTCTGTTCTTACAACTGTCCTGTGTGTGTCTGTCCTTACAACTGCTCTGTGTGTGTGTCTGTCCTTACAACTGCCCTGTGTATGTCCTTGCAACTATCAAGTGTGTGTCTGTCCTTACAACTGTGTCACTGTTGTATGGCTGTCGTGTGTCACTGATGTGTGTGACTGTCTTGTGTCACTGTCATGTATCACTGTCATGTGTCTGTCCTTACAACTGTCCTGTGTGTGTGTCTGTTCTTACAACTGCCCTGTGTGTGTCTGTCCTTACAACTGCCCTGTGTGTGTCTGTCCTTACAACTGTCCTGTGTGTGTCTGTCCTTACAACTGTCCTGTGAGTCTGTCCTTACAACTGTCCTGTATGTGTCTGTCCTTATAACTATCCTGTGTGTGTCTGTCCTTACAACTGCCATGTGTGTGTCTCCTTACAACTGTCCTGTGTGTGTCTATCCTTACAACTGTCCTGTGTGTGTCTGTCCTTACAACTATCCTGTGTGTGTCTGTCCTCACAACTGCCCTGTGTGTGTCTCCTTACAACTGTCCTGTGTGTGTCTGTCCTTACAACTGCGTTGATTTTTGTAGAATGTTGCTATTTAGTTTGAGGTGATTTATGTTTTGGAATAATTGACTGACTGAAGACCAATGCACTAACATGTGTATGGCTCTGTTTATGACTGTTGTGTGTCACTGCCATGTGTGATTGTTGTGTGTCACTGTCATGTGTGATTGTTGTGTGTCACTGCCATGAGTGATTGTTGTGTGTCACTGTCCTTACAACTGTCCTGTGTGTGTGTCTGTTCTTACAACTGCCCTGTGTGTGTCTGTCCTTACAACTGCCCTGTGTGTGTCTGTCCTTACAACTGCTCTGTGTGTGTCTGTCCTTACAACTGCCCTGTGTGTGTCTGTCCTTACAACTGTGTCACTGTCGTGTGTCACTGTTGCATGGCTGTTGTGTGTCACTGATGTGTGTGACTGTCTTGTGTCACTGTCATGTGTCTGTCCTTACAACTATCCTGTCTGTGTCTGTCCTTACAATTGCGATGTGTGTGTCTGTCCTTACAACTGTGTCACTGTTGTATGGCTGTCGTGTGTCACTGATGTGTGTGACTGTCTTGTGTCACTGTCATGTATCACTGTCATGTGTCTGTCCTTACAACTGTCCTGTGTGTGTCTGTTCTTACAACTGTCCTGTGTGTGTCTGTCCTTACAATTGCTCTGTGTGTGTGTCTGTCCTTACAACTGCCCTGTGTATGTCCTTGCAACTATCAAGTGTGTGTCTGTCCTTACAACTGTCCTGTGTGTGTGTCTGTTCTTACAACTGCCCTGTGTGTGTCTGTCCTTACAACTGCCCTGTGTGTGTCTGTCCTTACAACTGTCCTGTGTGTGTCTGTCCTTACAACTGTCCTGTGTGTGTCTGTCCTTACAACTGTCCTGTATGTGTCTGTCCTTATAACTATCCTGTGTGTGTCTGTCCTTACAACTGCCCTGTGTGTGTCTCCTTACAACTGTCCTGTGTGTGTCTATCCTTACAACTGTCCTGTGTGTGTCTGTCCTTACAACTATCCTGTGTGTGTCTGTCCTCACAACTGCCCTGTGTGTGTCTCCTTACAACTGTCCTGTGTGTGTATGTCCTTACAACTGCCCTGTGTGTGTCTCCTTACAACTGTCCTGTGTGTGTCTGTCCTTACAACTGTCCTGTGTGTGTCTGTCCTTACAACTGTCCTGTGTATGCCGCGACAGTTCAACCGAGTGTGAGTGGTCTCCTCGACTTTGACTACCCAAGCTTAGCCGACCCAAAGATTGGCCTTGGCTCTGTGAAGGAACTTGGTGACATTCGAAGAGTGCCACTGCCGGAGGAACTTGTCGAACAGTTTGGTCGTATCCTTGCCACACGCTTGTTAGATTTCAAATCATATTGTTCACATCTTGTCTCTTGTAGGCTGTAACATATAAATGAGTTTGATTCAGCTTTGTGTAAATTCAGTCTGGTTACAATACAACATAAAATACTGCATTATAGCAATTTGCAGTTTTAATAGTTATTATTATTAAATAAGTTGGGTTGTAGCAGAATTAGGCCTCCACAACTTTTAGTTTTAGCAAAAGTATAAAATTGACATTGAATAGTTGAAATATTAATGTTGAATACCTCATGACGTTATGGTGGACAAGACAAACGTTTGCCTTGTCTACATGTGACAGACATGCAATGCAACTGCCTGATGGGTCTCTTCCCAGACATTGGCCGAGCCTGGCTCTCAGTTGACAGTGACATCTTTGTTTGGAACTTTGAAGATGGGTATGAATTATGTAATAATTTGTCTCGTTTTAAAGGTTCTAAGACCTTTGTTGTATAAATAATTATGAATCAGACCTCTGGCTCAGCCCATCATGAATCAGCTGATTCGGGCCCATCATGAATCAGCTGGTTCAGTCCATCATGAATCAGGTGATTCAGCCCATCAAGAATCAGCTGATACAGCCAATCACAAATCAGCTGGTTCAGCCCATCACAAATCAGCTGGTTCAGCCCATCACGAATCAACTGGTTCAGCCAATCATTTATCAGTTGGGTCAGTCCATCATGAATCAGCTGGTTCAACCCATCACGAATCAGCAGGTTGAGCTCATCACGAATCAACTGGTTCAGCCCATCATTTATTTATTGGGTCAGTCCATCACAAATCAACTGGTTCAGTCCATCATGAATCAGCTGGTTCAGTCCATCATGAATCAGCTTGTTCAGTCCATCATGAATCAGCTAGTTCAGTGTGCAGTTTAAAACACATTTGGCTGGTCGAGATATGAGAATAGATGTTTGTACTGTATCATGAGACGTGAGAATAGATGTTTGTACTGTATCATGAGACGTGAGAATAGATGTTTGTACTGTATCATGAGAGGTGAGAATAGATGTTTGTACTGTATCATGAGATATGAGAATAGATGTTTGTACTGTATCATGAGATATGAGAATAGATGTTTGTACTGTATCATGAGATATGAGAATAGATGTTTGCACTGTATCATGAGACATGAGAATAGATGTTTGTACTGTATCATGAGACATGAGAATAGATGTTTGTACTGTATCATGAGACATGAGAATAGATGTATGTACTGTATCATGAGACATGAGAATAGATGTTTGTACTGTATCATGAGACATGAGAATAGATGTTTGTACTGTATCATGAGACGTGAGAATAGATGTTTTGTACTGTATCATGAGACATGAGAATATATGTTTGTACTGTATCATGAGACGTGAGAATAGATGTTTTGTACTGTATCATGAGACGTGAGAATAGATGTTTTGTACTGTATCATGAGACGTGAGAATATATGTTTGTACTGTATCATGAGATATGAGAATAGATGTTTGTACTGTATCATGAGATATGAGAATATATGTTTGTACTGTATCATGAGATATGAGAATAGATGTTTGTATTGTATCATGAGATATGAGAATAGATGTTTGTACTGTATCATGATACATGAGAATAGATGTTTGTACTGTATCATGAGATATGAGAATATATGTTTGTACTGTATCATGAGATATCAAAATAGATGTTTGTACTGTATCATGAGACGTGAGAATAGATGTTTGTACTGTATCATGAGACGTGAGAATAGATGTTTGTACTGTATCATGAGATATGAGAATAGATGTTTATACTGTATCATGAGACATGAGAATAGATTTTTGTATTGTATCATGAGATATGAGAATATATGTTTGTACTGTATCATGAGATATGAGAATAGATGTTTGTACTGTATCATGAGACGTGAGAATAGATGTTTGTATTGTATCATGAGATGTGAGAATAGATGTTTGTACTGTATCATGAGATATGAGAATAGATGTTTGTACTGTATCATGAGATATGAGAATATATGTTTGTACTGTATCATGAGATATGAGAATAGATGTTTGCACTGTATCATGAGACATGAGAATAGATGTTTTGTACTGTATCATGAGACGTGAGAATATATGTTTGTACTGTATCATGAGATATGAGAATAGATGTTTGTACTGTATCATGAGATATGAGAATATATGTTTGTACTGTATCATGAGATATGAGAATAGATGTTTGTACTGTATCATGAGATATGAGAATAGATGTTTGTACTGTATCATGAGACATGAGAATAGATGTTTGTACTGTATCATGAGATATGAGAATATATGTTTGTACTGTATCATGAGATGTGAGAATAGATGTTTGTACTGTATCATGAGACGTGAGAATAGATGTTTGTACTGTATCATGAGATGTGAGAATAGATGTTTGTACTGTATCATGAGATATGAGAATAGATGTTTGTACTGTATCATGAGATATGAGAATAGATGTTTGTACTGTATCATGAGATATGAGAATAGATGTTTGTACTGTATCATGAGACGTGAGAATAGATGTTTGTACTGTATCATGAGAGGTGAGAATAGATGTTTGTACTGTATCATGAGAGGTGAGAATAGATGTTTGTACTGTATCATGAGATATGAGAATAGATGTTTGTACTGTATCATGAGATATGAGAATAGATGTTTGTACTGTATCATGAGATATGAGAATAGATGTTTGCACTGTATCATGAGACATGAGAATAGATGTTTGTACTGTATCATGAGACATGAGAATAGATGTTTGTACTGTATCATGAGACATGAGAATAGATGTATGTACTGTATCATGAGACATGAGAATAGATGTTTGTACTGTATCATGAGATATGAGAATATATGTTTGTACTGTATCATGAGACATGAGAATAGATGTTTGTACTGTATCATGAGACGTGAGAATAGATGTTTTGTACTGTATCATGAGACATGAGAATAGATGTTTGTACTGTATCATGAGACGTGAGAATAGATGTTTTGTACTGTATCATGAGATATGAGAATATATGTTTGTACTGTATCATGAGACGTGAGAATAGATGTTTTGTACTGTATCATGAGACGTGAGAATAGATGTTTTGTACTGTATCATGAGACGTGAGAATAGATGTTTTGTACTGTATCATGAGACGTGAGAATAGATGTTTTGTACTGTATCATGAGACGTGAGAATATATGTTTGTACTGTATCATGAGATATGAGAATAGATGTTTGTACTGTATCATGAGATATGAGAATATATGTTTGTACTGTATCATGAGATATGAGAATAGATGTTTGTATTGTATCATGAGATATGAGAATAGATGTTTGTACTGTATCATGATACATGAGAATATATGTTTGTACTGTATCATGAGATATGAGAATAGATGTTTGTATTGTATCATGAGATGTGAGAATAGATGTTTGTACTGTATCATGAGATATGAGAATAGATGTTTGTACTGTATCATGAGATATGAGAATATATGTTTGTACTGTATCATGAGATATGAGAATAGATGTTTGCACTGTATCATGAGACATGAGAATAGATGTTTTGTACTGTATCATGAGACGTGAGAATATATGTTTGTACTGTATCATGAGATATGAGAATAGATGTTTGTACTGTATCATGAGATATGAGAATATATGTTTGTACTGTATCATGAGACGTGAGAATAGATGTTTGTACTGTATCATGAGATGTGAGAATAGATGTTTGTACTGTATCATGAGATATGAGAATAGATGTTTGTACTGTATCATGAGATATGAGAATAGATGTTTGTACTGTATCGTGAGATATGAGAATAGATGTTTGCACTGTATCATGAGACATGAGAATAGATGTTTGTACTGTATCATGAGACATGAGAATAGATGTTTGTACTGTATTATGAGACATGAGAATAGATGTATGTACTGTATCATGAGACATGAGAATAGATGTTTGTACTGTATTATGAGACATGAGAATAGATGTATGTACTGTATCATGAGACATGAGAATAGATGTTTGTACTGTATTATGAGACATGAGAATAGATGTTTGTACTGTATCATGAGAGGTGAGAATAGATGTTTGTACTGTATCATGAGATATGAGAATAGATGTTTGTACTGTATCATGAGATATGAGAATAGATGTTTGTACTGTATCATGAGATATGAGAATAGATGTTTGCACTGTATCATGAGACATGAGAATAGATGTTTGTACTGTATCATGAGACATGAGAATAGATGTTTGTACTGTATCATGAGACATGAGAATAGATGTATGTACTGTATCATGAGACATGAGAATAGATGTTTGTACTGTATCATGAGATATGAGAATATATGTTTGTACTGTATCATGAGACATGAGAATAGATGTATGTACTGTATCATGAGACATGAGAATAGATGTTTGTACTGTATTATGAGACATGAGAATAGATGTTTGTACTGTATCATGAGAGGTGAGAATAGATGTTTGTACTGTATCATGAGATATGAGAATAGATGTTTGTACTGTATCATGAGATATGAGAATAGATGTTTGCACTGTATCATGAGACATGAGAATAGATGTTTGTACTGTATCATGAGACATGAGAATAGATGTTTGTACTGTATCATGAGACATGAGAATAGATGTTTGTACTGTATCATGAGACGTGAGAATAGATGTTATTAATGAAACAATGTGTTGCATTAATACACATTATGTGCCACGTCCCCATCACAATCAACGGTCCTCATCAATGGTCCTCATCAACGGTCCTCATCACTTGAGGACAACTTCAGGAACTGTGCATAGCATCATGAACAAGTGATTTACGTTCATCTGACGTACTGTACGAATCCAAAAACCGGTAATAATCCTTAACCAATAGGGAATTTCACAAAAAAAGTTACTTTTCTTCGGTTGTGTAATCGCTGAAGGTTTGGCATCTAAAAAGCAACGCATCTAGGAGTAAACATTGACCCGCCTCCACACCTCCATGCCTCCACACCTCCATGCCTCCATGCCTCCACGCCTCCACCCCTCCATGCCTCCACACCTCCATGCTACATAGGCTAGCTGGGTTAAAGTAGTAGCTGGGTGTTGATTGATGTGTGTGTTTGTAGGAACAAGCGTGTGCCACCTGTCTAATCCTGGCTTGTAGTACTCGGGCGGTCGACAAAGAGGTGGGTCTTGTAGATGACATCACCTTCGTGTGACCTTCACAGCTCCTGTGTAGCTCTAAGTTAACTATCTTGCAAGGTATTCAGTAGTCGTTGAAGTTTCTTGTAGAATTTGCTAGATGTATGAATAGGCTTTTCAACTATATTTTTGTTTAAACTTTATATTCAGTATAAAAATCTTTAAAATAATTTAATATATTAGCAATGTGTAGAAAACAGCGGTTTTCTGCATTCCACAACTTTGTACCATTTCTGTACACTGTAGAGCTGAATATTGTTAAACTTGGCAGATTTAAACATCGCTGTTTTGATGTGTATGATGCGCTACCAAACACCCGTCCAGCGCCATGTGTTTCTTTGTCGTCCACATCGTCATGCCTAACTGATGTTCACCATCGTCATGCCTGATTGATGTTCACCATCGTCATGCCTGATTGATGTTCACCATCGTCATGCCTGATTGATGTTCACCATTGTCATGCCTGGCTGATGTTCACCATCGTCATGCCTGGCTGATGTTCACCAGTTGGGGTCATGGTCATTACCAGTGTCTTCATTGTTCATAGATATCAACATTACACATCTGCAACACTTCAGCCTGACTGCTGTGAAATAATGTCAACAAACATATGAGAGTATTCATTAATGAATGCTCTTCTACCCTTACCATCAATTTACGTGTATAATACGCCCCCATTTATAATATGATCCTGACTTTTGCTAACTTTTGATAGAATTTCTATATCATGTATAATATGCACCCCGACTTTTGAGATAAAAACCCGATTTTCCCGCTTATAATATTTTGCTTGAATCCATCTGAGAATCGTAAACATGTCACCTACACAAGTTATGGCATTGCTGCCGGCTTGTCACTTGCTAGTGACTAATGTGTACGCACTACGTAGCTTGTGTTGTAGCTTGACGATTGCGCAACTGATTAAATCAGTGCGTGCTAGAACTTACATTGTGTCGTTATGATTTCACTTTTAAATTAACACCAAGTTCTATTCTGAAATGCTACATATAAACCTGGTACTTTCAACTGCGAAGCACACATGCACTACATTCGTCTTTATTTACATTCACAACATTTGCATTCACAATTTTAAACATGGAGTCACACTTGTAGACACTTGACCCTTGATGCGGGCATCATTCACGTGATTCAAGAATGCCAATCATAATCATAGCGGGACGCTTCCCGGTCTCGTACGCTTCCCACTCATTGGTGTTATTCGCGAAGTCAGACATATGGGCTCTCATCTTTTTCATTTCTCGCTGCTAGTTTAGGGCTAGAGAGGCAGTTACGGGAGTGCGATTCTTGCCTTTCGTGATAATATTACTAGTTTTCTAGCAGTGTTATCCTGGTCTACAAACATTGATAAATTGATCAGAGAAATTTAGTTTAGCCTTAGCACCATGTATAATATGCACCCCAACTTTTGAGTAAAAAGTGAAGGAAACAAATGCGTATTATACACGGAAATTTCCGGTATTTACGTTTACCTCCTCAGACTGTGACACTGATAGGGAACACCTGACTAACATGTGATCGGCTGTTAAGTTACGCAACTAAAGACAAATAGAACGAGAAACTTAGTGCTGAAATTGTCTTATTCAAATTTAGTGTCGTCATAGCGACATCGAGACGTGACTTGTTTGTGGTTGTTCACAGGTGGTGGAGGGAGCGACCCGGGCTTACTTCCTGTATGGGGGAGAGCCGGAATGTAACTTTGCTGTGTCTGCAGGGGGAGTCAACACCATGTATAGTGAGTGACATGTGTCACCAGGACACTATTCTTGAGACATCAACAATTGTCCTGGTGGCGCACCCTGGTCATCATTTCTCAATATGCAACATCACTGTTACAGAACAAAATCAACTTTTAAGAGCAGATTTGAGCTTATGAGCTGATAAGAACGTTAGTGAGTTGGTCCCCAGAGCATTCTTATGAGCTGATAAGAACATTAGTGAGACGGTCCCCAGAGCATTCTTATGAGCTGATAAAAATGTTAGTGAGATGTTCCCCAGAGGATTCTTATGAGCTGATAAAAATGTTAGTGAGATGGTCCCCAGAGCATTCTTATGAGCTGATAAAAATGTTAGTGAGATGGTCCCCAGAGCATTCTTATGAGCTGATAAAAATGTTAGTGAGATGGTCCCCAGAGCATTCTTATGAGCTGATAAAAATGTTAGTGAGATGGTCCCCAGAGCATTCTTATGAGCTGATAAAAATGTTAGTGAGATGGTCCCCAGAGCATTCTTATGAGCTGATAAAAATGTTAGTGAGATGGTCCCCAGAGCATTCTTATGAGCTGATAAAAATTTTAGTGAGATGGTCCCCAGAGCATTCTTATGAGCTGATAAAAATTTTAGTGAGATGGTCCCCAGAGCATTCTTATGAGCTGATAAAAATGTTAGTGAGATGGTCCCCAGAGCATTCTTATGAGCTGATAAAAATGTTAGTGAGATGGTCCCCAGAGCATTCTTGTGAGCTGATAAAAATATTAGTGAGATGGTCCCCAGAGCATTCTTATGAGCTGATAAAAATGTTAGTGAGATGGTCCCCAGAGCATTCTTATGAGCTGATAAAAATGTTAGTGAGATGGTCCCCAGAGCATTCTTATGAGCTGATAAAAATGTTAGTGAGATGGTCCCCAGAGCATTCTTATGAGCTGATAAAAATTTTAGTGAGATGGTCCCCAGAGCATTCTTATGAGCTGATAAAAATGTTAGTGAGATGGTCCCCAGAGCATTCTTATGAGCTGATAAAAATGTTAGTGAGGTGGTCCCCAGAGCATTCTTATGAGCTGATAAAAATGTTAGTGAGATGGTCCCCAGAGCATTATTATGAGCTGATAACAATGTTAGTGAGATGGTCCCCAGAGCATTCTTATGAGCTGATAATAATGTTAGTGAGATGGTCCCCAGAGCATTCTTCAGTGTCATTATTTTATTCCACGTTAATCTTCATGTAATTGCGTAGTGTGGTATAACTATTCAAGGGTAAATACTGATTTTAGCTCTGTGAAATTCTATTCATGTCTGTGATGGCTCTTAATTATATCAGTTTCCACGCTGTAATGCAGAAAGATATTTCATAGATGATTGTTTCTTGTGGGAAACAAATTGAATTTTTCCCTCCTTTATAATATCGCTAGCAAGGATATCACAAAACTTCAGCGTGTCCAAAATTGTCTAGCAAGAGTAGTTACAAGATCTCATCGTTTTTCTCGCTCTGTGCCACTTTTGAAGTCTTTGCATTGGCTTCCTGTACGATATCGTATAATATTTAAGATATGTACCATTACATACCAGGCACTGTCCAATAAACAACCATCTTATTTGCATTTATTGCTTACTCCTGTAAGAAAATCTATCCAGCTTCGATCATCTAGTTCTGACCTACTTTTTGTTCCTAGAGTCAACACTAACATTGGAACTAGGGCTTTTTCTGTTGCTGCACCAACTCTTTGGAATATGCTTCCTCTTAGTGTTAGATCAGTTGAAAATATTACAAAATTCCGTCGTCATTTAAAAACATATCTTTACAACCTTGCTTATCCACCGTAGCTCCCTAGCGCCCTGACCCATCTGTTGACAACTGAAAAACTACTTATGGATTTTGAGATTGACCAACCCTTTTGTTTTGATGTGCCTCTGAGCTTGGTTTCCAAGGATTTAGGCGCAATAGAAGTTATCTTGTTATTATTATTATTATTATTATATTGGTACATATTCTGCACTAGGCGTACTTATATGCAGGCATACAACTAGGCCCTACATTGAATGTTATTAGCAATAAATATTACATTGCCTCTACACATGGTTAGGACCAGCTAGATAAGCTTATATGTGGGCCTATAAATACACGTGATATGCCTGATCCGTTATTTTGTTTAGAGAGCCCGTTTGTTTCGAAATGACACTTTCTTCCAAAGTGTGCACTCAACAACTCACCCGGAAACGGAACTGTCTTCCCTCATACAAGCCGCTTTTCGGACACACGTCGAAGACAAGTCGCGATATCTTGTCAATGTTCCATTCAACGACTGTCACCTCTCCATCGCTGAAATCAGGCAGTTTCCGCAGACAGCGGTGGAACTCTAAATTTCGAAATGACCACCCTGCCCTCCACTCCAAATTGTGCACTCAACGACTCACCCGAAAACGGAACTTTCCTCCCTAGTACAAGCCGCTGTTCGGACACACATCGAAGACAAGTCTCGATCTGGTGTCGATGTTCCAATCAACGACTGTCACCTGTCCGTCGGTGAAACGGTGCAGGTTTCGAAGACACCGGTGCAAGTCTTTTGCCGTCGATATCATAAGTCACTAACGTCTCCGCCGACTACCCAACTGTCGCTGACTGCCCCCTATTGTTGTACGCATGCTTCACAAGTTCAATCAAACTATATGTCTATGCCATAGTCTATGACCGTCTGTACGGAACGTGCACGCCATAGCCGACCGCTCTATAAGACAGGAGGGTAAATGTATACATGTACATTATGTTCATAGTGATTGTACTGCTCCACCAACAATTAGCAGCACATGTACGTCTCTGCGTCAAACCTTTAAATACACGACTTCAGAAGCACAATGAAATATCAATAGGATTATGAAATCGTGGCTCGTGTTGTGCCACGCGTGAACTCAATCTATAGTTGCTGGAGTAAATGTTACGTTGCCGTCGACTCTATTTACCAATGACGCGTATATCTATTTGTGGAACGAGACGGTGGTGACATTTATCCGGGCGTTAAATTTTATCCGGGTGAAATTTATGTGCATATATAGGGCATAATATTTGGCACCAGCAGATCACGTAGTGATTAATAATATTCAGTAGTTAAATATGTTTCGTTTGTTGTCGTAATACGAGCGTACGTTATAGTTAAAGTACATAATTATAATTTGTTGTTTCAGATTTTTGACCAAGTATAAGAGTACGCCACGTGACGTGTGCATGGAGAGGAAACTGTTTTACGATAGAAATTATTTATGTCTGTGGGAAGCAAACGTTTTATAATTTATGTATATATATATATATATATATATATATACATATATCTAAATATATATATACATATAAACGGACATAACGCCCGGATAAATGAAAACGCGACAGCCGTAGCTGGTGCTAAATACATTCCTCTAGTTATGCGCACGCGCAGAAACGTCACCCGGATATTATTTAACGCCCGGATAAATGTAAGCGCGACAACGTCTGGTGCCTGCTGTTGTTTTGTTTGTAGCCCGTCGTATGGCGCCACCATTCCGGTGCCGAATTAGTCTCGCTGTGTGAACCGGGAGAAAGTATGTCCCCAGAGATCCGTTTTTATCATTATTGTCCTGTAGCTATAGATCAGTATTGTTCTATTTCATTGCAATTGGCAACCATTTATTAGCAAAAGGTGTGCAGTTAGGCAATTAAACACCCTGTGCGCAAAGTCACAGTTAGGTTTTAATTTAAAAAACCTACATTTTGATGTTTGTCTTGTGACCGACTTGCTGTAAAGTTTTTGTCAAACCTATATTACATAGAGCTAATTCTGTGGTGGCACTGTCAATAATAAATGGGCACTAGTGAACATTGGTTAGAAGCGCGAAACGCAAATTCAAACAGGTGAGCTAAAAAGGACCTTAATACAATTTTCCAAATATCACATTTCCACCTGAGCTCATTTCAAACAACGGAAAATGTAAAATGTTTAAGTTATGATACGTATCTATTAGTTTTAAAAAAAAAACATGCAAAGCTTGTATTAAAATTGATGATCAACTCGATGCCCTAAAGTGCTGCCAAAATGGGCCCCTGAGTGGTCAGCTATGCTAATAGAGGTCAGGTCCGTTTTCACCGACTCGCTGTTGTTACAGTATGCACATCTGCATTTGTAATATATTAAAGTATTATATTATTGTACATATATAGGGTTTTGCCCAGTTATACTATGTATAGTATATATATATATATATATATATATATATACATATATATATATATATATATATACAGCATAAGTGTTTTAGTCTCCAACTGAGCCTCTTTCCCTATACAGGATTATTCAGGGTGCTGGGGTAAGACCACATTTAAATTTTATATAGGCGACCATTATAACGTTTCCTTAAATTCCTGCTAAATTTGAAGAACAATTTTCTTGACAATTTCACAGCATATTTAACCTCCATTGACACAAATGCTGTGGAAAACTCGTAAAATCTGGTGACGGATTTTGAAATATTGGTGCGTTCTGCAAAATAGCCACTGTGTGAATACGCGAGGGACTAGCGTATGTTTATTGCTATCTCGTGAAAGATCTAATGTAGTAGTACATTCAGTATTCACTGGATTGACATGTGCCATGCCAAAGTGCTCGAAAAAAATTCACACATGACACCTAAACGGTATTTTCAAGGGCACTCTTTCGGGGTCATCCTTAATGTGGTCTTACCCCTGATAAATATACAGAAACGGTGTACTGTTACAAAATCACTCGCACCTCATTCGTCTAAGCCTACCCTAACTGCGGAGGTGAAACCGTGACCTATCCCCAGATTGCATCACTTCGGCTATACGTATGTGTGTGTACGTGCGTGCGCGTGTGTGTGTCTGTGTGTGTACGCGTGCGTGTGTATGTACGCATGCGTGCGTGCGTGCGCGTGTGTGTGCGTGCTACGTGTACAATTATTTGAATTAATGCTATGTATTTAATAAACCATCACGTGATCTGTTGCCGTGTAATATGTCCGTCAAATCACTGAAAGTCTATATAGAGCTACACGTGTTCGGCATTCAGTTCTGATGGATTGCCAGACATTTTGCCTAGCAATAGGTCACTTGATGGATAGGTCAGTTTGTTTTAACTTTATTGCGTGACGCATGTCAATGTGATAGAAGTGTACCTCCGCTTTCTATAAGCCGAATGCTCTTATTAGATGACTTGTCTTAGCGAGAGAGTCCGTTTCTTTGGTTATCTTGATTCTGGGTAACCTATCATTTTCGATACAAGGGAAATGCGTATTTGGGTCGAGACTTTCTGGTGCGTTCATGATATTAGTAAATTGCGAATATAGGACGATTTTTAGCATTTCTATAATTTATTTAATTGTTTGCACACTGAGAAAATATTCTGACCAAGTAAAATTGCACATTTTTGGACTACACCACTTGGCACAAATATGTTTTCATTTCTAGTTGCACTTTGGCAAATAATACGTATATCAGTGAACGAAGGAAGGACACACGCACACACACATGGCGCACACCAAAGCAGCACACACACGCACGCACACATAAACACACGCATGAACACGCACGCACACACACACACACACACACGCACACACACACGCAAACCCAAACTCAATCTCAAACACACACATACACACACACGCGCGCACGCACATGCACGCACACGTACATTATTCCGATACCCTTACTAAAATATCATCATGAGAAAGAACAACACAAGAAGTATCGTATTTCAAAATGCAGTCGTTGTTGCATCTAATGTCCACCTAACAACTACGCCCAATGTAGGACGTTCAAAACACCACTGTTGTGTCTTGAACCTAGGTTCAAAACACCACCGTGGTGTTTTTGAGGAAGAATGTTTTTAACTTCCTACACCGGCTGCGACCTTATCAGGCGCCCACAACCCCCTCCACCTCCCCCACCCCACCTCCCCCACCCTCTCCTCATCCCGCTATGCCCCGCGTTGGCTTGCCGCCTCCGAAGTGCCGTGACGTGCACCACCCCGGGTGCTTGTAGATGGGTTCCCCACATATAGGCCGGGAGACGGGCGGAACGGGGAAGAGGTAGAAGTCTGACCGGCCCACTCCGCCCGGGAGGTTCGGCCGCAGCCGACGGGGCTGCTCCAGCAGAGGTCGTAGACGGGCTTGCTGCTGCAGCTGGGGGCTCTGGTCGAGTGGCGGGCGCGTGCTGCCAACACAACCAGGCAGGGTGGTCATAATTATAATTTATTTATTTTGCTTTGCTACAGTAATACGATTGAATTGAACAAGTCTAAAATTGTATGCGTACGTTTGATGTTAGAACAAATATTTTAAAAACTAAAAATGTGTGCGTGCGTATGCGTTTCCCTGTGCGTGCGTGCGTGTATGTGTGCGTGTATGTGTGCGTGTATGTGTGCGTGTGTATGTATGTATGTGTGTGTGTGTGTGTGTGTGTGTGTGTGTGTGTGTGTGTGTGTGTGTGTGTGTGTGTGTGTGTGTGTGTGTGTGTGTGTGTGTGTGTGTGTGTGTGTGTGTGTGTGTGTGTGTGTGTGTGTGTGTGTGTGTGTGTGTGTGCGTGTGGATTGCTAGAGCAAAGGTAAGACAGCTATTGAACTGTATGACTAAATATAGCATTATAAAGTGACGTCATTCTGTGCACGCATGTGAAGATATGTGGATGCTCTACTGCTGGTATAGGTATTGGGGGCGCCACTCTGTAGCGACCCTAGGCTTGTTCACGTGTGTCGTCGTTATTTTTAACAAGCTTAAAGGAAATTTTCTGTAACCCAACAGATAATAAAGTTATTGTATTGTATTGTATTGTATTGTTTGTGTTACGGTAACAATTTGTTGTACAAAATACTAATTTTGGCTCCGTTTTGAGGCAGCAATGTTTCTGAACTTTGCAGTGATTTTAAAGCAGTATTGTGCAAGGTGTGTAAATTAGGTATACTCGGATCACAAAAACTCAAACAAACAGGACCAGGCAGTGTCTAAAATTAGTTCATCTGTGCAGAAAGGCACCACTATGAATCTGCTTGCCTCTTTTTCAATAAATATGTTACCATTTTCTTGACCACCTTGCGCAGAACAGCCAAAGGTGAATGGAACCAGTTTTCCACAATTGGTCATACTTACTAACGTAGATAATTATTTCTTTTTAAGAATATGCAGCTGTTTTTACCATAAGAGAGACTTTATAACGTGTGTGCTTAGCCCAAAACGGCTTGTTCATGAGTTTCCGACTTAGTATTACGACGTCAGTCAGCAACGTTCTGCGTGTCATGCATGATTGTAAAAGAGTTACGTAAATCTACGTCACACGTCCTCGTAGGTGCGCGTGGGCCACTGATCCTTTTTTCAAGCACGCCTAGCAGTAATCGTTCGCTCTATCCATGTTACGACGTCACCGGCTAGCAACTATCCAAAGAGCTTTTTTATTTACAAAAAAGGATTTTTTAATAAACTACGAAGCGATGGCTACGTCCTTAAAAAGTCATGGCCGTTTCGTGCGTTTCGCGACGTCTCTTCAGAAACTGATCGGCTCTATATCATGTGAGGTCGCCGCATTGAGTCGCGACGACGCAGGACCTACAAGATACACACCGCCTTCCACACAGAGACTCGTTTCCGGTCCCAAGTTCCCGTCAACTTCAGTGGGAACACGTGACCAGGAGCTAGCGTCTGCTCGCAGATTTGTTACAAACCTAAAGTATCCCTGCTGGCGGAATTCGCGAGACACAGTCGGCGGTTCCCGGATGTAATCGATGACGTCATATGAGCCGAGTCCGTAGAGTCGGTTGAGGGTGGGCGGGGTCGGCAGTGGTGGTTTTTCCGGATTCGATCTGAACTTCCAGACCTGGTCGCGTTGACCACCGCCGTAGTAATAGTAGTAGGTGTTGTACTCTGCCTTGATCGTCCGCTGATTTATCCGATTCATTATCGAGGCTGGCCATCGAGGGCAGCTGCAGTCCATCAGCATTAGCATGTTCATCGGCGTGTCGTCCCCGCTCGTCACCTGGGGACCGGTTATTATTTGTGATTTCGTACGCGACCGTGTTAAAGGGAGCCAGTCAGTTTCTCTACCCGGAATTGGCGAGCGTAGTCATTTGTAATAGGCAGTCTGTTGTGCTGAACTTGAGAAAAGGGGACATCGTTAAACATCAGAGGGTATATCAGTTAACTCAGCCCGAGACGGCCTTTTTGCTAATACAGCGTGTATTTTTAATTTGAGTATCTTGTTTACTATTTGAACATGCTCCGGGATCTACCTTCCAATCTTCGGACGTTGTTACGGGCTTACTAAACACAATTTGACGGACAGTATATCTTCAACATTGTTATTGTAGTTTTAAGAACATTATATTAATTAATAAGTGAAACACTTTAACGCCCTATGTGCAAATTGACGCCTGGTATTGGATGTTGACTTTTTTGTTCTACACATCCGTGTAAAAACATTTTGTGCCGGATGAAACTTTTCAAACCGCGTCTTTCGTTGTGTTATAACATGTTATAATTATTTCCCATTGTCAAGGCAATATTCTGTGATAATCTAAAGCACGGGACAGGTTTGTCTCAGCGGAATGAACCAAATGTCACACTTTGAAAAAGCTACGCCAATATAATTACTACCGTGCATAATCTATAGTCTGAAGTCACGCTAAGCAACAACAGAACTTAGGAAACGACTAGCCGCGGTCGTCTGTCCACCTCAACATGTTGCATGTCATATCACCGACCTGCTGTAGAATCTTCGTAAAATCATACCTGTACCGAAGAGGTCAACATGGGCGATGCTCCCAGTCAGATGTTACGAAAACAGGACGATTTTTAGGCATACAGATTGTGTCAACGTAGGCAGGGGATCCTTTCGTTATTGAACTGCCCACATACTGATACCCAGGCCGCTACTATAAATTACGGTTCTGACCAACATAACTGTTGTAGTTCTCACATAATATCCCAAACTATTAATACCACGGTGTAAAAACACAAAAATGGGTACAGTATCAAAACCAAAGCTCTATTCTGGACCCGGATGTTACCTATAGTGATCTGTCCCCACCTGCCGCACGTTGCGTCTCTCCATGGTGACGGTAGCGCTCCGGCGGATGGTTCGTGAAGAAATCGCGAGAAAGGGCGCGAGCTCGCGCACGTGAGCAGCGTAGCCGTAGGTGGGCTGTCTCTGGTAGAGGTATTGGGACCGGGTAGGGTTTGTGGGCCAAAAACGAAATGAAGACAGAACGCAGAGGCGCGGACGCAGCTGTCGGCGAGACGCGTAGACGAACCAACGACCGTTTAGAACCGGACCTTCTCCGTCGGCACGTAGCGTCTGTCTTGGAACAAGTGAGGATAGACGCTGAGCGGGTCGCGTAGGTGGTATTGCTTCCAATCCTCGAGTCCCCGGCTAGACCCCTCGCACCGCCACCTGTCGACTGGATGTCGCTCTATGAGACAGCGGCAGTCGTCAAAAGGCACGTATCGATCAGCGCCCCCTAGCGGCGGGGGTGGTGGGTGTAAGAGTAGTTCACACGGCGTCTTCGGCAGGTGGCGTTTCTCGCAGCACGGCGGCAGGGGTGGCAGCGGTGGCTCGGGCGTCGCGTGCAGGGAACTGTCAAACTGCCGATGGTTCAGAGGTAGACCCAGGGGTGAACTGAAACATGAGAGGAAGAGGGAACGTAGACTAGCGTCAAATTATACCGACGGTTTGAATAAGGAAGCAGAGTCACTCTGCATTACGCCATATTGAAATATAAAGGGTGGCGCCATCTGTTGTTCTGAGTATGTAATATCACGATGTGTTTTGGATGACAATTCTTGTTTTGGAGGCAAGTCACCTTTCAAAAAGCACCCAAAACATGTTTCACTATGAGAATGAATAGGCGAGATGTAGTTAAATCACATTGTTGTGCATTTGAATTATGACAATAGGCAATTAAATTCTCAAAACGCAGCGTAATAATACTATTTAAATGTAACAGATGGCAATGCCCGACTGACTGTTTTTTTATTCAAACGCTTTGGTTATACCTACAAATCCCACGGATGCGTACAGTGCATGCACCTGTTAACAGAACGCCTCTTGTGTATGCCATTTCATATTTCACTACGTTGATACCGTCTTTTGTGCATGAATTACATGTGTGCGCTTGTGAGTATTTATTGTATACAAACTAATATAATATTATGTCATGATCAGCGACCAATATCAATAGTGTTCGCGGTACCGTTCATCAAAATGCGCAATATATAATTTGTTTCCCCGTTTTAAAGTGCATCAAACAGCTACCAGTGTTGCCGCAACACGAATATTGCTATCAGAATTCTTAGCAGGTTGTACGGGAAATGTAATGCTATCATATTCCTGAACGATTGTTGTTAAGACAGTGGTAGGCACAGACTGATAACACGGTGTCTACTTACTTAAGATGCACTTGTATGACAGCGGGCATTCTGGAAACAAACATCGCCATTTGTTAATAAAAACAATGCCCGAAACATTTACCTGGTTGTTGGATCTCGTTAGAATCGCATAACAGTGTGCTTCAACCACAATTTACATACGCCACAATTTACATACGCGTTCGTACTCTCTCGCCAATGTATACTACAAAAACGTTTGATGGGTTCATATTAAGTCATGACCTATACAGGGTCACAGATAAAGATAAGTAGGCGGTTTCTATGCCTATATCAGACTGGTAGTTTTTTAGCACAAACAATGTTTTCTTTGGTGCCTAATATTTCTCAGACCGTAATAGTTGTCACAACCAATAGTCGTTGACATTGTTACAGACAGCCGTGAGAGCATCACACATAGGTGTTTTGTAGCTATCTTCTTCTGAGAAGACGCTTATTGAGCAAACAAGAAACCGAAGCCTTACATCTGGTCATTCATCCGACATTCACTGCGCTTGTACGGGTTGATAATGTAGTACGACTGGTTTCTCCAGTCGCTGCAACATAGTTTATCACTCATACAACGGTCGTATTGTTGTTGTTGTTGGTGGTGGTGATGACGATGGTGATGATGGTGGTGGTGGTAACGGTGGTGGTGGTGACGGTGACGGTGGTGGTGGTGGTGGTGGTGGTGGTGGTGACGGTGGTGGTGGTGGCGGTAGTGGTGGCGGTGGCGGTGGCGGTGGCGGTGGTGGTGGCGCTTGTGGTGGTGGTGATGGTGGTGGTGATGACGGTGCATGCATCGGTGATGGTGGTGGTGGTGGTGGTGGTGGCGGTAGCAGTCGTAACGGTGGGATGATTACGGTGAAGTTGGAGGTAACGATGGTAATAGTTGTGATGGTGGAGGTGACGGTAAAGGTGACGGTAGCAGTGACAGTAGAAATTACGGTAGAGGTGACGGTGAATGTGACGGTAGAGGTGACGGTGGTGGTGGTGATGGTGGCGGTGACGGTAAAGGTGTTTTGGTAGAGGTTATGGTAGAGGTCACGATGAAGGTGACGGTAGAGGTGGCGGTGAAGGTGACGAAGAATGTGACGGTAGAGGTGACGGTGGAGGTGACGATGAAGGTTACGGTGATGATGGTGGTGGCTCTACCCTGCTCACTTGTTGAGGATGCCGCCATGGAAGTGAACGCTGGGGCGAACTGTGCTGATGTCTCGTCGCTTATGCTTCCCTACGTAGGCCGCCCTCCCAATACCCGAATACAGGGTTGGGTGCGTTCCCCAGTGTTTGCCGCCCGGAGGTTCACCTTGTATCTGGTAGTGGCTGCAAAGTGGGAGACGCTCGTCAGAGGGCAAGATTCGTTCACATGACCGGATCACAGCTACGATATGGTAGATCCCCCCCCCCCCACCGTGCGTGCATGCGTGTGGGCGCATGCGTATGTGCGTGCGTGAGTATGATTTCGCGAGCGCGGGTGTTTGACTGTGTGCGTGCGTGTGTGTATGTGCGTGGGTTCATGCGTGCGTGCGTGACTATAGGTTAAGGGTTGGACCACCGATGCATCATTACGTGTATCAGTATCGCCGAGATATTTGTTTGAGAAACTAAATATTGCCGTGATAGATTTCTGAAGTAATTATGCGATAGGAAAATGTAATGCCACGCACAGGACAAAACAAAAGGATGACCTATCACAACTATTGAAACAGCATGAACCGATTTGGTCTCAATAAAACCTTTAACCCTAACTCCCACGTGAATCAACGATTACCTATGTCAGTTCTCTTCACTCGTCTCTCACGTCTCTCCACCCCGCCTGGCGCTATTGTTGGTCCGCTCTTCCCGACCCCAGTAACCCTGCACTGTGAGGATAAGGTTCCCAGAAACGCTCGCGACGACTTCCGCAGCATTACGTCATAGACATCTGCCGATTTAGCTTTGCAAATATAGCTTTGCAAAGATTAGGATGTCTGAGGGACTATCTCTTCCTATTACGTTCAGTTCGTTTTATTCCCCATCTCATAACAAACCGATGATTTCCCTCAACGTTGTTCTGTATTTCAATTTCAGTTTAAAGTAGAACAATTACACAATGTAGCTACTGTAAAGTAAATAACGACAGTTTTCTGTTATTTTATGTTCTGTTTAGATTACTGCTGCTACGTTTAATATTATGTTAAAATCAGCAAATCATTGTTTAGAAAACTGCCAAACGAAGATTTTTTGGAAGCTAACATTAGTGACTATTGCCTCATCATAGAAATTGTAAGTTTCTAGAAATTGACGTATTTGAGTGATGTTGATAGTAAACTAATATTTGTGGCACTCAATGATTAGTCTAAAGGAAAGAAAGGTACAGTATATTATAAGTGTTTGTTAAAATTGTATGCACGCATGCTTCATACACATGTAATTATTCTAAACTCAAAAAATTCAAACAAAATACTTCGAATAGCTGTATAGTAAAAGATTAGACTGTACTGCTGTGTTGATGGATAAAAATAGATAGTATTACGTAGGCGGGTCCTGGGGGTCCGAACCCCCCTTTTTGAGTACCAAAAATCCATTTAACGGGGGACAAAGGCACTGCCAAAATGTCAAACATATCGCTTACTACGTACACATTCTGTTGTAGCAGTTCAACGTTTTCAGACACTTCTCTAGCACAGGCGTCCAGGGTATCCTCAACATAATGTTTAGTATCTTCGGTACACATGCGCACACACGCTCACACGTCCACCCCACGATTCACCATGTCTCCCCGCGAAATGATGAACATGCTATACCTGGGAGTGTTTGACTCTCAAAGACGCGCTGGTCGTTTGATAAAAACCTTATGCGAGGACATACATTGCGGACCGTCGTAGCTCTGACCCCTGGCTTTACTGATGTCGATGTTACGACGATAGCATGAGCTATAGCATCACCAGTTGCCTCTAGGTATATGAAATAAAAAATAACTCTGACTTTACAACCAGCCAGCATCCTCAAGCACACTGACAGAATCTCCTAGGTACCATGTGGATCTGTGACGTCATCTGCCACGGTGGAAAAGGAGGCATTTCTGTCTTCAAGGCTTCGTGTATTCTCTTTTCTAATGTAGTCAGCTGTTACATCAATCACTTCAGTCTGAATGATTTTTGATGTGTACTGCGCGTTCTTCTTTCCTGCCTCAAGATGTTCTCCGAGTGTGTCGTCGAGTTTGGCCATCGTCTCCTGAATTGCCAAGAAGTTCCCCTGTTGGACGATGCACATGTTCGATCATCCCTGTGGCCTCGAATTGTTTTCCAAGAAATACAACTGATTCTATAATGCCTTTCAGGACGTGAATGTTTTTCTCGTACATAATCTAGTTAAATTGGCTTATCGAGCAGAGCAGGGAATTTACTTGTAGCTTTTGATATGCAGCAACATGCCAAGTTGCACCGCGTCTTTATGATATCGGAGCCTGAGGTTCTGATGATTTTCCAGATTCCAATCTTTAACTAGACTGTTGAATGGTTTGCTAGGCGAACATGGTGCAGTGTGTGCAGACAACCGCCAGCAGCGGGGCTGTAAACGAGTCATCCGTAAGAGCAAATGGGAACAGCTTCACACATCACGCCACGACACGTTTTACGAGAAGTACGAATTATTGTGTTTCATTAACTGGCAGTTGGGACCAGGATACTAGGACGAAGGTCGTCACCTACTATCATTGCATCCATCGTCACGATGAATATCAGGCCCATGGAGAATTTCAGGCCCATGGCTTCCAAGCTCCAAAAGAGGGACTTGGATATATACCTAGCATACACTATGATCGATGAAACCAAGGAACAAATTATGACGACGAAACAGGAGACAGAAGAAGAGTAAAGTGTGTGGTATAAAGATGCTACACGTTTACCTCCACTTCTTGGTTCATCCATCTCAACAACAAGGACACCCCGATCGTCCCGGCAGATGCAGAGAGCCAACGCACCCAGCACATCCCCAGGGGGGGGGCACTATATGCGCAATATGGCAATTCCGTTCTGTGACCACCTGTCTGCCGAATTCCACAAGCGATTTAACCCAGAAAGCAGGAAAAGTATAGAGACTCTGGCTTTACACCCCAGGATCACCACAGAGAGGGGAAATGTACGAAATGTTGTGGACGGATTGATGATGTTCTGGGAGCCAGACATGCCAAACGTCTCTTCGCTGCGAGCAGAGGTGACGGAATGGCAGCGCTATTGGAGAACCACGGAGCCCACAGAGTCACCGTTCTCGCCTAACCTGGCTGAATGTCTCGAGCTCGCAGATGAAGATACCTTCCCGAACATCCGCATACTGTTGAGGATCGGTTGCATTCTTCCTCTTGGAATTTGTGAATTCATTCTCCGTTCTGCGACAGGTCTAAACCTACCTACGCAACAGGATGGGGGAAGATCGGCTTCCTGGGCTCACCCCGAAGAACATGAACCACAGCGCGGATATTGATCTGGAAAATGTTTGTCATATGTTCATAGAAAGGAACAAATGTAAAATGTTCTCAAGTTACACATTGTATCAATAATCAACGTGACTCAAATCAGGTGTGCAAATAGTATCATGTCCGGCAGGTTGGCAGGACGGCAGGTTGGCAGGTTGGCAGGTTGGCAGGTTGGCAGGTTGGCAGGTTGGCTAGTCAACAGGCATTGGCGATGCTCAAAAAGAAAAATCAGCGAGTAAAGGAGTTTGAGTAATGGTTAACATATCTGCTCATCAACAAAAGGAATTAAAACACAGCTGATGTAAACAGAATTTCTACTTATTGCCAGCACACAGCATCAGTCTATTGACTGACTATATTCTTTATATATAGTGGTTAGAATGTTATGGTCGTTTTGAGGTCATTCAGTCCCCAGTGTTAAGAGCCAGGTTTAAACACCAAATGTACCGTGTCAGGTCTGCGTCTTGAATTCAGACATTTGGCATGAAAGGCGGATGTGCAAATCATTACATTTACATTTTGGGTTTTGTAATTATCACTATCTGGAGAAACTATTAAACACAGTTTTCTTAGCAAAAGATGCGTTGAATAATATAGAAAATGAGTGTAGCACTTTTCAGTCAAAGATGTATTATTCTCTTTCTGTGCAAAGAGATTGTAATTGAATTGTACACATTACATATTATTACATTTACTACACTGCCGTGCCTGTCTAGTTAGAGTAATGCCGATACATAGTTAAGCCGATTAATTGTAGCATACTTTTATTTCTAAACAGTTGCAGTATTATACTTGTTTTATATGACCCCAACTTTTGAAACCCTGGATCCGCCCCTGTATTACACGCGTACGTGTTTTCATGAAACATAGATGATATGGCCGTAAACACCGTCAGTTGTAGTCTTGTTTGTTTTTATTCTTCGAAACGAATGACAGATAATGCTCCACATTTGGAAGCTGTTTGAGCAAAATATGATATGCGGTGTGCGTGAAGAAATAGCGTTTGCAAAAATCAAGTTACATGAAAACTTGGCAATCGTGATTGATCGGCAGAGCAATGATGTTAGTGCCCATGCATAATGTAGCATACAATACGCTCTACTGCCTAAACAGGGATGCTGTTGTTACTTCATAATCGGAAGTGTGTGATTGTAGCGAGAATAACCACGTGATCACGAGACCATTCTGGAACGTGGCAGATGACCATTTACAAAATTTGCTCAATCTCCACATTACTCATTTTCAGGTAAATGTGCGCACGTAACCAAACAATGCATCACACGCTCCACAGCTTCGCATTTGAAATAGAACATCGTCTACAGCTTCGAATTTGTCTAATCCATTAGGCGTGTGTATATAGATACAAAACTGTGCGTTTGCCAAAACATGTGCCGACTTCACGGTTAATTTGCGGGCGATGCATTTAAAAAAAATACCACCTGATGTAACAGCCGTCTCTGGATAGTTAAGCGACTTACCCGCCATGGTTCGTTGACGTAATCCTGCCTAACTCCGTGGGGGCAAAGACGTCACTGGACAAAAACGTCGGAACTATCCTTCTGGTGAAGGTTGGTTGTACAATGTCAAGCATGGGTTCCATTACTGCAGAAACACCCGACTATAAACAGACCAACAACCGTATTGTGTGTCCTTGTCGCTGCCAGTGGGATTATTCGTTGCACAGCAATTAAATATTTCGCCAGGTGAGACCCAAACAAAATTCACACGCTTCCGACGACCCCAATTCACAACAATGACGTTACGATAGTGACGTCAAAAGGCGAACATATCTTACGTCAGGCGTAATATTTTTGCATTTTTATTTGTGGCGAGGCGAATATTAATATTGTGGTGCTAGCGGGGGGTGGCCTTGAGTGTATGTGACTATGTCAATAAAATGCTGAAGTTATACAGTTTTAGACAAGTCGCTTCGGATGGATATCCCATAGACAGTACGGATATGTGGGTATTTCAGAGGAATACAGCCAGATCGGGTTTTAAATTACCAACTCTGCCGTCGCCTCTGAGGACACATGGTTGACCTACATAACAACCCAACAGGGAAATACGATACAGCAGTCACACCTAATTTCGTGACATCGGGGAACCACGAGTCTCACACGAGAGGACACCACATGAAATTGTTTTTGTCGCAACACGTAGCCAGTTAAAGCATCGCCCGCACATCGTACGATCGGATCGGTACACGCGTAAAAGACACATTTAAGTCATATATTCATCGCACGCGCTTACAATAAGTTGTTATCAGAATTCACTACTACACCAGACGTAAGTGATATAATCCCTACTGTTGCTTTGAAATATCGGAATTAGTGGAATATGTTATGTTTATGGTATTTAGATTTTTTCTTGAATCCAAAATGAATTAGTTAATAATATAATAAAACTTTCTATTTCACGGCCAGGTACTATCCACATTTTTCTCTAAATATCTAGTGAAAATAGCAGAGTAAATTACATAGTAACACCAATAAAGATACTTCCTTTTCTTAATTAAAGGGAATAAAAACATATATTCCTTGTATTCATGTTATATTACATCCTGCTATCCATTTCCAAGCCAAAAAATTCAATGAATTAGAAATTCCACATTTTATGCTGTGTATCCGGACATTTTCGAATATGCATATTTTTGGCGCGCTTTTCGGGATGCCGAGATGTGACGTCACTTATGACTCAAACTCGCATCAGGCCTTCAGAGCATGTTTACAAGTATAGCTTTTGGGTCGAAACGAGCGTCAGAATGAGTTATTGTGCAATACAAACACTAGTCATCATAGAGGAACAAGCAGTTATCTTACGGTTCCACATGAATTCAATTTTATTCAAAACAATGAATGCGAATGGGCCTGCCTACAAGTCGACTAGGTTTCGCAGAGCTTGGGTTCGTTTTCAAAATAATTATATATAATGCAACCAACGGGAGATAATCTACACCAATAAACATACATAGCAAACATATATTGTATCCAGCTACAGAAAATAACGTGTATAATCTCATAATATCACTAAAATATCGATATATGAAGGAGGTGTACAATTTATCATAACAACTTAAATCAGTCAGTGACTTTCCGCTGGTGCCGCTAGCTCAGTTGGTAAGCGCTGGTTTCTTGTCATTTGTTTTACAATCGGGCGACGCCGGTTCAATCCTGACACCATGCAAACTATTGATTTTCTTTACACTTTTTTTGTTTATGTTTTCACGAAGTAATATAAACCTAATCATTTTGTATACTATGATGCACTCTTTGTAAATATTTTTATTTTTGTAGTAATTATTTATTCACCACAAACATGAAAATATGGTCATTATATATAACGATGTTTCTAAATTGTATTTATCCAGACAGATCACAATTTGTTTTCACATATAATTACAATATTATATTACCGTACACTATATGGTCAATTAATAAATTATTATCCATTACATTATATTTATTTGGATAAATAACATTTAGAAACATCGTTATATAATGACCATATTTTCGTTTTTGTGGCGAATAAATAATTACTACAAAAAAAATTACAAACAGTCCGTTATAGTATAAAATGATTAGGTTTATATTACTTCGTGAAAACATAAACCAAAAAAGTGTAAAGAAAATAAATAGTTTGCATGGTGTCAGGATTGAACCGGCGTCGCCCGATTGTAAAACAAATGACAAGAAACCAACGCGCCTACCAACTGAGCTAGCGGCACCAGCGGAAACTGACTGACTGATTTAACAAGATTTAACAAGATTTAACAAGATTTAACAAGATTGCCATCCAGAAAATTACTCTGGATGGCAGTTGGACAAGGAAGCCTTTTGGCTTATCGAGAGTCCAATACTTTTTATCTACATGTATCCCGCCTTTTTAAGGTGTGTGTCGATTTTATTTTTAAACATATTCACGCTACTAGCACCAACACAATCATGAGATAATCTGTTCCATTCATTTACAGTCCTTTGTGAGAATGAGAACTTTCTTATATCTAATCTACACTGCTCCTTTACTAATGTAGCTTCATGTCCTCTGGTCCTTCTATCTTTCTTAACTGAGAAAAAAATGTTTCTATCAATATTTTCATAACCATTCAATATTTTAAACACTTCTATGTGATCTCCTCTCAATCTCCTGGTCTCTAGTGTTGTTAAACCACATTCTTTTAGGCGTATTTCGTAACTAAGATCCCTCAGATTTGGTATCATTTTAGTCGCTCTCCTCTGTACTCTTTCTAGCATATCTATGTCCTTCTTGCGATATGGCCTCCATGCTTGTATACAATATTCTAAATGAGGCCTCACTATTGTTTTGTACAGCGGTACTATGAATTCTTTTTTCTTATACGCTATATTTCGCCTAATTAATCCAAGGATTTGATTTCCCTTTGACGCTGCAATTCCGCACTGCTCTGAAACCTTCATATCAGCACTAATGGTTAACCCTAAGTCCTTTTCTTTTACAGTAGTACTTAGAACAGTACCCCCCATTTTATATTTTACCTCTTCATTCCCATGACCTGTGTGGAGGCATTTACATTTCCCAAAATTGAACAGCATTTGCCACTTTTCAGACCATTTGATCAACCTATCAAGATCATCTTGTAAATGCTGTCTGTCTCCATCACTTTTAATCCTTCTAAACACTTTTGTATCATCCGCAAATTTTAACACCTTGCTTGTTATATCATCGTCCAAATCGTTGATATATATTAAGAATAATATAGGTCCTAGTACTGATCCCTGTGGTACCCCACTCAATACCGATTTCCAGTTTGAAGCCTCCCCATCAACTACTACACGTTGTCTTCTGTCATTCAGCCATTTTTCTATCCAGTTTATTATACCATTTCCTATGCCATGGGCCTTTAGCTTAAGGAGTAATCTTTGATGTGGTACTTTGTCGAAAGCTTTTTGAAAATCTAAATAGATGATATCTACTGGTGATCCCTCATCTACCCACCTAGTGATGTCTTCCAAAAAACATAACATATTTGTTAAGCATGACCTCGCTTTTAAAAACCCATGTTGAGATGGGTTTATCAAGTTATGTTTAACAAGAAAATCCACCATGTGATCTTTAATTAGTCTTTCTAATAATTTGCAAATCACTGATGTTAAACTCACTGGTCTATAGTTCTCTGACTTGTTTCTAGAACCTTTTTTAAATAACGGTATAATGTTTGCCTCTTTCCATTCTAAAGGAACCACTCCCTCTTCTAATGACAAATTGAAAACTGTTGCAAGCGGTGCGCTAATTTGTTCTACAATTTCCAATAGTAGTTTGGGCGGAATCCCGTCCACTCCAGGTGATTTATTATCCTTCATAGCCCTTATTTTCTTAGCTACCATTTCCGAGGTTACAACTAACTGTCCTAAATAGTCTGAATCTGCCCCCTTGAACTTAGCCTCTGGTACTGGCAGTGAACTAATATCTTCCCTGGTAAACACTGAACTAAAATACTCATTCAGGTCTTCTGCCATTAAGAATCCCTCTGATATTGTATTTCCAGCACTATCTTCTAGAGGACCGACCTTATCCTGAACTTTCTGTTTGCTTCGAATATACGCATAAAAACTCTTACTGTCATGTTTTATATTACTAGCTAATTTTATTTCATAGCTTCTCTTTGAATTTCTAATTTCAGTTGTAGCTTGATTAAGTGCTTCTTTATAAATGTTGTAGTCTTCATCATTTCCAGTACATCTATATGACTTCCACATCATTTGTTTATACTTAATTTTTCTAATGGCTTCTTTCGATAAGTGTTTCTTTTTAGACCGTTTCCCTTGTTTTTTTAAAGGTACAAATTTATCGACTATGCACTTAATTTCACTATTTAAGATATTCCAGCATTCGGTTGCTGTCTTATTCTTCAGTGTGTTATTCCAGTCTATCTTTGCTAAATATTTCCTCATGTCCTTATACCTTCCTTTGTGGAAATTTCTCCTATACTGCTTTTTACTATTCCTTTCTGATTTTACTTTGATGGTAAAATGTATCTGGTTGTGATCACTACTCCCCAGTGGCTCACATATCTTGACATTGTCAACTAATTCTTTCTGTGAGGACAAAACTAAGTCTAACACATTCTCTCCCCTGGTTGGTTCTAGCACATGTTGAGAAAGGAAACTATCTTGTACTAAAACTAAAAACTTGTGGTCCTCACTCCCCACACTCTGTAGAGATTTCCATTGTATATGCCCATGGTTAAAGTCCCCCATAATAATAGAGTTCCGTTTGCTTACTTCCCTTATAGCGTTTTGTATTTTTTCATTCTCTTCTATGCTTATGTTTGGACTTCGATAAACTAACCCAACTGTTAACGTTGAGTTACCTGTAACTATGTTACACCAAACAGCTTCTTCGCAATCTGCTTCTCTTTCTAATTTTATTTCATAAGCCTGGATAGATTCTTTAATATATAAAATAACTTCACCTCCCTTTCTTCCTATTCTATCTTTCCTAAACATTACATATCCTGTTAGTCCCAATTCGGCATCTGATATATCAGTGGTGGCCCACGATTCGGTTATACCTATTATGTGAGGGTCAATATCTTCTACCATAATGTTTAGTTCACTTCTTTTGTTTACTATGCTCCTTGCATTTAAACAAATGCATTTATATCCTGATTCAGAACAGTTTTCCAGGCTGTTCTTTGCCGATTTATTTCTGCTGTCTTTATCTATGCCTCCAGTTTCAGGCTTCTCTGTGAATCCCCCCTGCGAATCTAGTTTAAATAGATGCAGCCTGTCCCACTGTCAACAGATTGCAGCAAGTTCTCTGAGAAAACTGCTGCCCCCTTTCCACTTAGATGTAGGCCATCTCTCATGTACATATCTTCCCTCCCAACAAAGTATCCCCATAAATCTACGAATCCCACCCCCTCTTCTTTACACATCTGCTCAACTAGTGCGTTGATCGCCATCCTCTTGCAGTTTCTATATGATCGCCATCCTCTTGCAGTTTCTATATGATCGCCATCCTCTTGCAGTTTCTATATGTCGGTCAATTTAAGTTGTTATGATAAATTGTACAACTCTTGCTTCATATATCGATATTCTGGTGATATTATTATATTATACACGTTACTTTATGTAGCCGGATACAATATCTGTTTGCTATGTATGTTTATTGGTGTAGATTATCTAAAGGGTCGGCCTGGTGCGAGTGTGTGTCATAAGTGACGTCACGATATCACGTGATCGCCTAGCTCATTAAAATTTATTTTTCCGCGGGAATCGCTTCACAGACGGGCTAAAAATCGAATTTATTCTACAAATGTATTTTTCTGTATTTGTTTAATGTTGTCAAATGTTACATACAATGTTAAACTTTGTGTACATATAGAAAAAGGATTTTAGCTAATGCCTTATTTTTATTTGCTTTAAGTGGACAAAAACTAATGTATATATTATGAACATCAATGTAATTTAAATGTGAATATATTTTTTACAAATATGCTGTTATTAATATTCTACATTTATAATTTCAAAAATTAAACACAAATTAAAACTACTTATATATTTAAAATGAATTCCTGTGATTTTACAAACGCGATGCTGTATAATAGTCATTTTGTAGAGCAAAGTTAAGCTCCAATGTTGTAACATAAGTGAGAGGAGAAAGATTTATTAACTCGGTCTTTGAAGCATCTGAACATTTTAAGGAATGTCGTATATATGTTACCCAGGATCAGTTAATAATCATTATAATACATAGCTATTAGCAAGACCTGTCATGTCGTGTGTGTAAAGACCGTGGGTACCAAACACATCAACTGTAGGGACGGCTGGCTCTGTAAGACCTGTCATGTCGTGTGTGTAAAGACCGTAGGAACCAAACACATCAACTGTATGGACGTCTGGCTCTGTAAGACCTGTCATGTCGTGTGTGTAAAGACCGTAGGAACCAAAGACATCAACGGCAGTGACGTCTGGCTCTGTAAGACCTGTCATGGCGTGTGTATAAAGACCGTATGAACCAAACACATCAACGGCAGTGACGTCTGGCTCTGTAAGACCTGTCATGTCGTGTGTGTAAAGACCGTAGGAACCAAACACATCAACGGTAGTGACGTCTGGCTCTGTAAGACCTGTCATGTCGTGTGTGTAAAGACCGTAGGAACCAAAGACATCAACTGTAGGGACGTCTGGCTCTGCAAGACCTGTCATGTCGTGTGTGTAAAGATCGTATGAACCAAACACATCAACGGTAGGGACGTCTGGCTCTGCAAGACCTGTCATGTCGTGTGTATAAAGACCGTGGGTACCAAACACATCGACTGTGGGGACGTCTGGCTCTGTAAGACCAGTCATGTCGTGTGTGTACAGACCGTGGGAACCAAACACATCAACTGTAGGGACGTCTGGCTCTGTAAGACCTGTCATGTCGTGTGTATAAAGACTGTGGGTACCAAACACATCAACTGTAGGTACGTCTGGCTCTGTAAGGCCTGTCATGTCGTGTGTATAAAGACCGTGGGTACCAAACACATCAACGGTAGGTACGTCTGGCTCTGTAAGACCTGTCATGTCGTGTGGGTACAGACCGTAGGAACCAAACACATCAACGGTAGGGACGTCTGGCTCTGTAAGACCTGTCATGTCGTGTGTATAAAGACCTTGGGTACCAAACACATCAACTGTAGGTACGTCTGGCTCTGTAAGACCTGTCATGTCGTGTGTGTACAGACCGTAGGAACCAAACACATTAACTGTACGGACGTCTGGCTCTGTAAGACCTGTCATGTCGTGTGTGTACATACAGTAGGAACCAAACACATCAACGGTAGGGACGTCTGGCTCTGTAAGACCTGTCATGTCGTGTGTGTACAGACCGTAGGAACCAAACACATCAACTGTAGGGACGTCTGGCTCTGTAAGACCTGTCATGTCGTGTGTGTACAGACCGTAGGAACCAAACACATCAACGGTATGGACGTCTGGCTCTGTAAGACCTGTCATGTCGTGTGTGTTAAGACCGTAGGAACCAAACACATCAACTGTAGGGACGTCTGGCTCTGTAAGACCTGTCATGTCGTGTGTGTACAGACCGTAGGAACCAAACACATCAACGGTAGGGACGTCTGGCTCTGTAAGACCTGTCATGTCGTGTGTGTAAAGACCGTAGGAACCAAACACATCAACTGTAGGGATGTCTGGCTCTGTAAGACCTGTCATGTCGTGTGTGTAAAGACCGTAGGAACCAAACACATCAACTGTAGGGACGTCTGGCTCTGTAAGACCTGTCATGTCGTGTGTATAAAGACCGTGGGTACCAAACACATCAACTGTAGGGACGTCTGGCTCTGTAAGACCTGTCATGTCGTGTGTGTACAGTCCGTGGGAACCAAACACATCAACTGTAGGGACGTCTGGCTCTGTAAGACCTGTCATGTCGTGTGTGTACAGACCGTGGGTACCAAACACATCAACTGTATAGACGTCTGGCTCTGTAAGACCTGTCATGTCGTGTGTGTACAGACCGTAGGAACCAAACACATCAACGGTAGGGACGTCTGGCTCTGTAAGACCTGTCATGTCGTGTGTGTACAGACCGTAGGAACCAAACACATCAACGGTAGGGACGTCTGGCTCTGTAAGACCTGTCATGTCGTGTGTGTAAAGACCGTAGGAACCAAACACATCAACTGTAGGGATGTCTGGCTCTGTAAGACCTGTCATGTCGTGTGTACAGACCGTAGGAACCAAACACATCAACGGTAGGGACGTCTGGCTCTGTAAGACCTGTCATGTCGTGTGTGTACAGACCGTAGGAACCAAACACATCAACGGTAGGGACGTCTGGCTCTGTAAGACCTGTCATGTCGTGTGTGTGTACAGACCGTAGGAACCAAACACATCAACGGTAGGGACGTCTGGCTCTGTAAGACCTGTCATGTCGTGTGTGTACAGACCGTAGGAACCAAACACATCAACGGTAGAGACGTCTGGCTCTGTAAGACCTGTCATGTCGTGTGTGTACAGACCGTAGGAACCAAACACATCAACTGTAGGGACGTCTGGCTCTGTAAGACCTGTCATGTCGTGTGTATAAAGACCGTAGGAACCAAACACATCAACTGTAGGGACGTCTGGCTCTGTAAGACCTGTCATGTCGTGTGTGTACAGACCGTGGGTACCAAACACATCAACTGTAGGGACGTCTGGCTCTGTAAGACCTGTCATGTCGTGTGTGTAAAGACCGTAGGAACCAAACACATCAACTGTATGGACGTCTGGCTCTGTAAGACCTGTTATGTCGTGTGTGTAAAGACCGTAGGAACCAAACACATAAACTGTATGGACGTCTGGCTCTGTAAGACCTGTCATGTCGTGTGTGTACAGACCGTGGGTACCAAACACATCAACTGTAGAAACGTCTGGCTCTGTAAGACCTGTCATGTCGTGTGTGTAAAGACCGTAGGAACCAAACACATCAACTGTAGGGACGTCTGGCTCTGTAAGACCTGTCATGTCGTGTGTGTAAAGACCGTAGGAACCAAACACATCAACTGTAGGGACGTCTGTCTCTGTAAGACCTGTCATGTCGTGTGTGTAAAGACCGTGGGTACCAAACACATCAACTGTAGGAACGTCTGGCTCTGTAAGACCTGCCATGGCGTGTGTGTACAGACCGTGGGTACCAAACACATCAACTGTAGGGACGTCTGGCTCTGTAAGACCTGTCATGTCGTGTGTATAAAGACGTAGGAACCAAACACATCAACTGTATGGACGTCTGGCTCTGTAAGACCTGTCATGTCGTGTGTGTAAAGACCGTGGGTACCAAACACATCAACTGTAGGGACGTCTGGCTCTGTAAGACCTGTCATGTCGTGTGTGTAAAGACCGTAGGAACCAAACACATCAACTGTATGGACGTCTGGCTCTGTAAGACCTGTCATGTCGTGTGTGTAAAGACCGTAGGAACCAAACACATCAACTGTAGGGACGTCTGGCTCTGTAAGACCTGTCATGTCGTGTGTGTACAGACCGTAGGAACCAAACACATCAACTGTATGGACGTCTGGCTCTGTAAGACCTGTCATGTCGTGTGTGTAAAGACCGTAGGAACCAAACACATCAACTGTATGGACGTCTGGCTCTGTAAGACCTGTCATGTCGTGTGTGTAAAGACCGTAGGAACCAAACACATCAACTGTAGGGACGTCTGGCTCTGTAAGACCTGTCATGTCGTGTGTGTACAGACCGTAGGAACCAAACACATCAACTGTATGGACGTCTGGCTCTGTAAGACCTGTCATGTCGTGTGTGTAGAGACCGTAGGAACCAAACACATCAACTGTAGGGACGTCTGGCTCTGTAAGACCTGTCATGTCGTGTGTATAAAGATCGTGGGTACCAAACACATCAACGGTAGGGACGTCTGGCTTTGTAAGACCTGTCATGTCGTGTGTGTAAAGACCGTAGGAACCAAACACATCAACTGTAGGGACGTCTGGCTCTGTAAGACCTTTTATGTCGTGTGTGTAAAGACCGTGGGTACCAAACACATCAACGGTAGGGACGTCTGGCTCTGTAAGACCTGTCATGTCGTGTGTGTAAAGACCGTGGATACCAAACACATCAACTGTAGGGACGTCTGACTCTGCAAGACATGTCATGTCGTGTATGTAAAGACCGTGGGTACCAAACACATCAACGGTAGGGACGTCTGGCTTTGCAATAAATGATAATGAGAGGCAATAGCGAGTATTATTTTACTATATCTGTCTGACTGTTGACAGTTGTATCGAATATTTCGTGGGGTGAAATACAAATTGTGTACACAGTGTCGGGCTATTAAACGACATTTGACGGACACCAAACTGTCAACGTATTTATTCTAGTAGAAGAACAGCAAGTAAATGCATAGAAGTCGGAACGAGTTTATTATCGGGGTCTGAGCCGGAACTTCAGCACCCGCTGATGTCGGGCATTACTTTTGAAGCGTGGAGATATTTTCAAATTCACAAAATACTGGAGGACATCCACTCGAAATATTGGTGGGTTTAGCCCCCATAACCCCCTCCGACTCCTATGGAATGTATGAATGAGTAACATATCTTTATATCGTACCTTTACAATAATTTCAACCTACCTTCCAGACCACCATGAAATAGGATGTTAACAAAAAAATGTATCCGACTACGATTATATTTTCACATTTTATGCCGAAGATGCCGAAGATACCTACGGATAGAATGCCGGGCCGACAGATGACCGGTCTGCTCTAGAATGTCACATACATGTACCTACTTCTGAACATATATGTGAAATAATAGAGTACACGTAAATGCTTCTTATGCTGTAATTGTGAAATCACATAAAACAATTATCTTCTGTTATCAGACAAATGATGTTGTGTCATTTGTATCATGTGTATAATTTATAAAATAAATCGTCCTAAAGCTTAAAGGGTCTCTCATTTTATTTCAGGAATATAACGTGTAGTAAGTTATCTAATCGGTTACTGCTATTTAGAGCCTGCACTACCAACATAGGGCTAATCATTTAAGCAGGTTAACCAAACCATTTCTCCGATTTACACTATATTTTCACAGTATACAGCTGTATATATGCCACAGATACCTACAGATTGAATGCCGGGTCCAGTCTGCGGCAGTCTGCGGCAGTCTGCGGCAGTCTACGGCAGTCTGCGGCAGCATGTCACATATAAGCTTTTGAACGTGCCATTTCTTAGATATCCGATCTTTTGCTGTCACTTACATTGCAAACATAGGACTAATCATTCAAGTGTAGAGTGTTAACAAAAAATTTATCTCCGATTTCGATGATATTTTCACAGTATATACTGAAGATACCTATAGATCAGATGTGGGGTCGGCAAGTGACCGGTCTGCCCAAGCATTTAATATATAGGCTTTTGAGATATTCGACATTTTGCTGCCATTTTACATTGCAAACATAAGCAAATCATTCACGCATAGTATGTTTAAAAAAAATTCTCCGATTTTGATGATTTGATGCAAGGCAGATTCACGATAATTGACCCCCATATATCGTATACTTAGTTTGACGTAGGTAACCTGATTTATGGCGAAACTCGGTCGGGATACGGGGTCGGAATACGGATGTTAAAAGTTATAAAGGTTTTTTTTACAAAACTTCATGTCAAAATAGGGATTTTCAACCTAAAATGTGTGACATGCCTGAGGCATGTATAGAATGGGTGCGTTGGAACACAACGGAAGTAGCAGATGAAGACATACATAGTTCGTCTGTAAACGACACACACTTCCGCTTCGAAATATAATATATCTAATTATTACATTCTCCTCCTTGGTCATAGCCATTTACCATGAATTGTATGCACACGAATACTTCTATTGTTTTTGCATAATATCATGTTTCCCTATAATATAAATTTATGATCATAATAATTTGAATTTAACACGAATGTTGACGTTGTCAAGCGATAGCCGTGTTCACGATCAAAAACACGCTTCGCCTTTATGTGTTAACCTTAAAGCTAATCTGACGATCTGTTATTACCAACAAGTAATTGACTGTTTGTTGTAATATAATGCAACATAATTAATCATTACGTGAGGTTAATGCGACTACACATTGCATGGTGTAAACACAAGATGACGACAGACCAGCGATGTGGAATTCATTTAGCGTTTTATCAGTTGACAGCTCGTACGATCCTGATATGAACTGAAGCAAGTATTGACAACGCAACCCAACGTTTAATAAGCCGTGTACATAAAGTCGAGATAAACAACGTGTCCTGCACTTATTGGAAAGATTATAAATCATCAGCTTAGCGGTCTGACAACAGCCACTAGTGGCCTACCGCGAGATCTATCGATCATCAGCATATATCGGAAAAGAAATTAGTGGACAGGCGGCGTTCTGTGTTGTCGGTGTACGTCTATAAAAAGTGTCACATGTGTAAACTGTCACATACATATGGACCAAGTCGTCTGCGAACAGAATATTTATGACACATCAAACGAGGCGAATTTCACAAGTCGTAATGTCGGACTGTTAGACGTGGTAGGTGACTTTAATCGTCAACGCTGTTAGATATTTCGTCTTCGTGACTAAAAACGTTTGCCGATAGACTCGGCTGAGTTGCTGTGAATACACGTGTACCGTCTCGTCTGTTCACCGCGTGTACGGCGTGGAGCGGCGGCTTAGTTTAACAACAAGAGGAACGTTTAATTAACAGACGCTCCGTCTACACAACCATTAAAGTACCAATTGATAGGCGACATTAACACGCACGAATAGATTCATATATGATCAGCGGACCGCGATATTATTGTCTCATTGCACGGAAGATCATAGTCTTCTCCACCAATCCGTGTCAATATATTGAAGGAAGTGTGGTTCTCTAGCTGTGTCAATGTTGCGGCTTTGTAATCGTTCGAGCACGCTTGTATGTAGGAGGACATAGCCATTTACCGCAAACAATGCACCACTGCATGTTCCATTGAAACCACGAACAATACAAACAACGGAAACGCATTAGTGAAATACGTCACACGGCGTGTGGGGGAAGAAATGTAATTCTGAGAATTTGTGAGGGCGATACGAGCGTGTAGAATTACGGAAGCAGTCACCACATTAGTGTATCAAATGGCACCTTTGCGAATTGCATGCACTTGTAATTGTAAGGGCTATTATTCCACCGTCGAGTACAATTTTAGCGGCATGCATTTCGCAAAGATGCCATTTGATATTTATTTCACTGTTAATGTCTTACTTTAAACTAGTCAAACTCAGTCGGCTGAGGTGCAGGTTTAGAACAACTGATTTGTGAACAGGATGACCGTTTCATGACGTTTCATGAAAGATACTGTAGATAAAGTAGTCATAACATACACGAAACAGATAAAAACAAAGTACATTTAGAATGGTGGTATAGCATTCAGATATTTGTGTAGGGTCTTTTTGAAGGTTGGAACAGAATGGCTGTTTTGAATTTCAATTGGTAGTTTATTCCATAATTTCAAAAACATTGAAACTGCGTTGGTAGTAGGCAGTTCTAGTTTTGGGTGGTTTCAGCTGAGAGACATTTCTGGTATTGTAAGAATGACTATTTGATGTAAACATATCACACAAATATTGTGGTGCTAGACCATTTACACACTTATACATAAGAACACATTTATTAAAATCCCTTCGTTGCTGTAGTGATAACCAGCCTAATGTTTTAAATATAGTGTTTTTATTTTGTCTAGGACTAGACCCAGATATGAGTCTAGCAGGTCTGGTCTGTAGTTTCTGTAATCTAGTTTTGGTTGGTGCTGTGGCTGAATCATAGATTACATCTCCATAATCAAAGTGTGGTTGAACTATTGCGTTATATAATTGCCTGAGAATGTCGATTTATTATATTTTACGAAGATATCTCAGTAAACATGGTTTCGGTCATAATTATGAAATCAGAACTGCACGATTGTATTGTACCGAACATGCTGCACACGTGAACAGTCGTGCAGTTCGTGTGCACGAATATGATTGTTTAAGCATGAGTTTCGTCTCATACAACTTGAATGCGTAGTATTTAGCACACATTTGAAAGTTTACGGTTAACGTGCGTCATCCCGGACTACGGATATACGAAAACTGACCTTTTATTACTGGGTATAATGTACCCGCTATGTTGTACAGAGGACTGTACTATAAGTAACACGATTGGACTTGATCAAACCATTCCGTATTTCCGACTTTCGCTACTCCCGTGTCCAACTGACGCAACAAAGGGAAGGCAGACCAGAACCGGAATGTTGAATGTGTATATTTAGCGCGGACCAGCTTTCCTTCAGGAGACTCATATTGAGATCCCACGGTATGTATAGACTACTCGGGTTGATGACAAAGCAAGTACAGACGACACGAATATCCTCGCCACATTTGGCCTAGATACGCTGTTGACAATGACGCCATAACAACACGATCGACATATTCATATCTTTAATTGCGGGGCATCGAGGCGAACGGGTGATGCTAGCGACGAAGTAAAACACGGACTAATATCCCTCGACACATATAACCAAATGACCTCAGACCATCGGCACAATGATGGTCAGTTCCTTCTTGACCACCGGTCGACACGCCACTCGCACCGTGCTTGATTTGTGTCTGCGCGGTGGCGGCACTGTCGGCGCTTTCCGCAGTCCGTTTTCTGGCGGTTTGTTCTCGGGCACTTTGGCGTCTGACATCATCTGTCCTACAGATGACGTAAACTGCGTCGTCTTGTCGTCGAATAACATGTCGGGTTGGGGCTGGTTGTCAGATGAAGCACAGGGCGCCGTCTTATCAGCGTGAGGCGCGTCAGGTTGTAGGTCAGATGACGCGATGGGTTCTTGTTCGTTGCCGGATACCGTGTATGATGTTCCATCCGGGCTGTTGCAGTCGGCCACCATCTGTACCAGTCGACTATCGGCGGTCGTCGGGTTGTACCCGGGCGGGGGTGGTCCGTTCGATGCCGGCCCCGCGTCAGTCGTCGGACGTAACGTCTGATGCTCTAGGTAGCCGATGTACGTGTCCGCCGACTTACTGCCGAGGGCGCTCAGTGGCGCCGCCGAGAGGATGCGCGGTGTGCTCGCGTATTCCGCTGTCTGGCGCGTGCGCGACCGGAAGTTGGTGCCGCTCGTGCGCTCCAGGTTGTGGCTGAAGAGTCCGATAGACTGCGCCACCTGCGAATAGAGTGAGTCGTCACGGAGGTCGTCTGTCTTGTGTCCGTCATGAGGCGCCGGCTGCAGCGTGTCGATGACGGCCGACGGGTGTCGCATCTGCTCGAGCTCTCGCAGTCGCTCCAGCAGGCGGCCGCTCGTGATGTTCGCCATGGCCGGGTCTGTTTGCGGTGGCGCTGCTGCCCGCTGCAGGCTGCGTAGACGGGCTTGGAGGCGATGGCCGTCGATCGTCCTCTCGGGGAACTTCACCTCGACCGAGCTGCACTGCGCCGTGCCGTATGTGTGCTTGTAGAACCGGTCCGCCGCCTCGGGTGTCTGCCGCCGGATGTCACGCTCCGTCTTCCACCGGTACTCACGCAACCGACTAGGATCGTAGTTGTGCGCATGTTCGGCGGGTGCGCTTTTTACGCTTGATGACGTAATTCTGGGACTGCACGACGAGTCAGCGCGTCGGTCTGCATGCGCGACGGGAAGTAGTCCGCCCGTGAAGCCATACGAGGTGGATCGGTAGCCGGGGCAGACCGTGGCGCCATCAAACACGAGACGACTCACGTTGCACGGCTTTACCTGGCGCTCCACCGCCGCCCGATGTACACCCCCATCCGCGGTACGGCTTCGTCTCAAGTCCGGTCTCGCTCTCCCACCGTAAGTCGCTGCACTCATGGTCCGCCCCGGCGCACGTCCGTCTCCACCACCGTCAGACGTCGTTGTTGGCAAGCGACCAATTACAACCACAACTCGGGGTCTTTCCTCTGTGCCCTGATGCGGCTACACCTCATATCCATTGTACGTTCTCATGGGTACGCTAGCGCTGTCTTCGTGACGTCAATCGACCCAGAAAGATTAAAAAATAGAGCAACGTCGCAGTACAGCACCTGTCCTTCCGCTCGCTGCAGTCTGTCTGTCGGCCAACGTAACAAAACGTGTCGGTAAACGAGCCAGCGACCTGCCCATTCACAGCTCCTCAAATGGAGTCCATTCCGGTCTCATGCAAACTCTGGCATTGTTCGCCCATACTTAGCCAAATGAGTGCTGGCAGATTGTGGCTCAACGTAACGAGACCCGCCCCCAGAGCGGCTCTAGTTACTAGGTAGCAACGAATCGACCGGTAATTACCGCTTGATACAGTCACAGTTGCAGTCGGTGGAAGTAATTAAAAGGTTTAAACTGTTTCGTGGTAGACTTCATTTTGTTTGTGGCGTTGCAGTTCTAAGGTGGCCGCTCAACGTGTCCACACCGATCAATTTACTTGACCTGTTTATACATTGTGTACACTGATATCTTGAATAATAAATACTATCGACGAATCTCCCATTTAGATATATAATGTCGCTAGCATTGAAGCCACATAATAAATGTAAACAACAACATCTACATGATATGACCAGATTAGTAAATAACTTGCTATACAGAGGACAGCGCTAGACAGGCAGATTTGGAAACGACCTGCTGAGGCCTTCGCCCAACCACGGGACACTACAGCTGTACAATGATGATGAAGATGATGGTATATAATATACAAAAATGTATATATATGTACATGGCCGACCCGGCCATTCAAATACATGTTTCGTAACACTAGTTTGCCTTCCGACCGACGGACCGACGGACCGACCGACCGACCGACCGACTGGATGTTTTTCAAAGACGGCAGTGAAAAAGTAGGCCAATAGACGAAGTAATTACGTGACTGGCAATCTTCCAAAATGGCCGCGACCTAGTTGTAAGAAAACTAATATCGGAGCCTAAGGCTACCGTAAATCAAACGTTCTTCCACACTGGTCAAGTTCGCTCGGCCGTTGACGTAAAGCTGCAAGGTTGACAGTTTTTGTATCTTATGCCCGGAAAACACACGAAACACGCACTTTCATATTACATTTTCCAGGTAGGTTCCTCGTTTTTTGTTTGATCTTGATTAATTACAAGTAAAGGTAAGTCCATAGATAGTTCGGTATCCAATGACTCGATCCCGTCCTTAGGTCTGCTCTACGCACTTTACACTTTACTTTCTTGCACACTTGTTTAGTCGAACACCACCTCGACTTCTCGGGGAATTATTCAGCTACGCTGCAATTAATGCGCGAAGAGTATTTGTACACAAATATCCACCACTGTCTATAGGCAGGTACGGGAAAATGAATGAACTGGTGCAAAGTAGAGTGAACCAACCTCCCCATGGTTCGAAACGCAAGGGGATTCGACCCAGAAATCGCGCACTACATTATACTTAATTATACCTGTCATTTCTAGCAGTAGCACTGTGGTTTTCGTACGTCTATTGAAGTGAAATATGTAATACATAGTTCCTCTATTATCCGGATTGAGAGACGACGAATGTCTGTCCATGTCATCGATGCCTGTCTGCAAAGGTAAGTCGGACTGATTCTGTATCAGGGAGCTCCGTTGTGAGAGACCCCGTGTTACCGTGAAAGAGGTATGCTCCCCTGGACACTTACACAAAGGCTCGTTTCCGGTCCCAAAATTCATCGAACGTCAAAGTTGAAGGGATCGTATGACAGGAAGTGAGCCTCTGTGGGAAGATTGACCCCCCTAGCGACTCAAACAACTCCACGTGTACTCCGATAGCGTGTAAATATCGGTAACGCAGTTCTATTTGACATAGTAAAAGGTATGATCGTACACAGCGGGTGTCCAGTCCTTACGACTGCTCAAAACGATTTAGACTTGACTCTCGGCACATCTGTTCATTCGAACAACAACCGTACTTCTCTGGGAAGCATTCAGATACGTTGAAACTACTGCAATAAGACTATTCCTTTACATTTGTCCACCACTGCATATAGCCATATACTCACGTATACAGTTGAATGAACTGAAGTGAGATGAAATGATCGAAATTGTCCAACTTCGAAACAATAGCAACCCGGATTCTCTCGAATGATAGTCCGGTGTTCTAAACACTTCGCTACTTCGCCCCACATTTAAATGCGATGGTAATAACAGTAGCCACAACGAAGAAGAGTGTGCTGCGTGCCTTTTGAGCTCCGAGTAAGCAGACTATAGGACCCCGCGCTGTCATATTCTGTAGGCACATTCAATGGTGAACGACCTGTTTTGCTGGCCCAAAAGATTCAGTCAAATGAACCTCGATTCACGGTACGTCTATGATCGCGAGGGTCGTTTGATATAGGATCAGCCCGGATTATGCATGACGTTATTAAACATGATTGAATGTCTGTGATTTGGCAAAGCACATAGCTTATGCCAACGCCTTATATGCGGCAGTTAGAGCTGTGTGGATCACCGTGCGGACACATGATTAAAAGACAATAATATATACTATGCGCCGCTTAGAACAGCGTGCTTAACTGTAATGTGACCCGGATCAAGAAACTCTTGTCTTCTCAGAAACCGTCTAGGTCAAACTACAATCGTTATTAAGAAGTCATTCTGTCATAATTAACTTATCCGACGTTGACATCGGCGGTCATAATTCGGTGCCTACAATGAACTTGACATGCCAAAACGACCATGCCTATATATCGTCCAAATGGTGGTGTCCACGTGTGTGGTCACTAAGCCGGCACTAAGCTGCGTCTCTGTATAAAATACTGGAACCACATCTCTAGATCGACACACGAGTTGTGGCGTGAACGAAGCTAGCCACGAGGAGGAAACAGTTGACTACTCCCATACGTAGTGACGTAAGCGACGCCGTTATTGCCGACATTTATAAGTAGTCGCGCGATTTCGAAAAACGTGCACGCAAAGCTGAACGTCTACAGAACAACTGAGCTAGATTTATTCGTTAGAATCATACGTGGTAAGTCTGATATTTTGACCTTCTTCTTGATATTTATTAATGATCGATAGATTCCCAAAACTTGCAAGGAGAGAGAGACAAGGTATTTAGACGCCTCTAATCTACTACAGGTTGTACTCCTAAAGGTACTGGAATTGGCCGCAAGAATATTTCTTGAGAACTTATTCCAATCTGGAATTGTTTTAAATGTTCACGATTTAAAAAGAAAGAGCTTTGTTCTAAACTTGTGTTTACTTAATTTTTATATAGGCTCTAGTTTTTATGGTTATACAGTATTTGACCTGTGAAACCCTTATTCAAACTATTCAACTGGTAAGCTATATCGTACACAAACTGGTTGCAAACCGTCTTCAGTGTGCTGCCAACGCGGAAGGGATGTAATTGATTACTGAAAATACCTTTGCGTCATGAATTTTGATTTCGTCTGTTTTCCAAACATACGGGTACTGATAACTTCACTTCGTTAACTATACACGTGCTGTAACTGCTTTCATCGTTGGTAACTATCTGTAAGCATAAGGTAGCTACGCCTTGGTTGATAATAGGGTATATATCATATCTTCTGCTCAGCAACACGTGCTGTTACTGTATATAGTATGTAAAGGCATGCTATATCAAATGTGCGACATGTTCTAATTACGTTTAACAGGTGAAGTGACAACTGATATCTCATTCTTTGTCGTTTTGAGAACAAATCCGGTCATTTTAACTGCGGCAAGTCGATATGTAAATCAATTGACCATTCTTGAAACTTGGCAAATGTGCTTTTTATTTAGAGAACTGTATCTTTCCTGTTGCAGGCAACCATATTCGTTGACCACCGCTTCAATGGAGTAATCAAAATAGAAGCCTATGTCGTGATACTGGATATTTATTAAGCGTCAAACACGGACATCGCGTGTGTGTCCATTTCGTCATCATCATCTCCCTGGTTATCTGAGAGAAAAAGCGACTAGGAGGAAAACGTCAACGATCTGGACAATGACAACGGTGTTAGATCGGCTGTACGTCTCCGGCAGCAGAGGCAGCGAAGACCGGGAGAGTACGATAGAGACGGTGTCCTCCCACGAAGAACCGCTGTCAGATGAAGCATCGTGCAGCGAGCAAGACGTCCCTCGGTTAAACCCTCACGACGGTCCGCCCACGTCCGCGGCCGAGTGTCCTTCAAACCTCCGAGCTCTGCGGCTCGCCAAGAATCGACGGCGGTTGCGGGAACAAGCAACTCGTGCATTTCGCGACGGCGACCGAAACAACAAAGTCGTCGGAACACAGGCAATGTTAAACAAACAGAAGGACGAGGGCGATTCCGTCTACAAGTCTGGACGTTGCACGCGCAGCTTCAGAAAGCGCACGACAAAACGACACCGAAACGTGCAGAAAACAGCAGAACCCAACGTTGAAGACGCGGAAACAAACGTCACTGTCAAGCTGCAACAGTTCCATCTACCGGAAATCGGGTCCGGAACTGGGAGATATGGCCGTCGTGACGTCAGACACAGGAAGTCGTCGAATGACGCAAGGCGCCACTGCAGATTCGGAGCTTCCGGTGGAATCCAGCGGGAAATCACGCTGGACGAGTTGCAGAAGTTCTTCCTCCATCGAAACGCCACCTCACTCACCACCACATCGGCACATCGTCTACCACCGCGCGGGGTCGTGCACCTCGAAGAGATAACCGCCAATCAGCGCCTGGACCGAAAACACAATCCCGCACATGGGCACGAAACCTCGCCTTTCACGAATCTCTCGAGTTATGGAGTTAAACTGCTGCGACCGGACACTATGGACGGGGTAGAGTTGCGTGCCACTGCTGTGTGCGATAGCGCGTTGGTACGACAGCTTCCGACGACCGACACGTATGCGAGCACTGGACTAGATAAACTGCGGAAACAAACGCAGAAGAGTGGTAACGCATGTGCTAAAGACGACGGTAACACGCACGAGGTTTATCCAGCAGACAAGGAGCTGCTCGACATCGGGACTCGGGTAAACCGACCGACAAATGAATTTAACGATGCCAATCGCATTCCTCCTCTTATGGGAACAAGCCGCGAAATCACAAGTTACGCAATCACTCCCTCTTCTGCGTCGACGTTGAAGAAACAAGTGATCGTCTAGAACAATGCACAGCAGCAGGGAGAATGGGTTTCTTCTACAAAAGTGATGCGAACTATCATAATTCTATCAACCAATCTTATTGAACACAATTAGTTCCATTTTACTTAATTAAATCCAATCAGACGGAATGACATGAACGTTTACAGTTCATAAATGTGCAAATATTCTAGCCCCCACACGTACGTTTAAGACACTTCGTCATCAAAGGAAAGTCTACCAGTAAATGTTTCCACGAGAAGCAGCAACTAGCGAGGATTCGTGAGGCGTGTGATATTTTGCATATTGCTCAATACTTCGATAATTAAAATGGCATTTAAGGATATATATGATCACTGACACGGTGCCATAGAGTGAATACACTCCGCAAAGACGCGGGATTAAACTGACCGTTTGCATGTTAACAATATGTTATGTGTACGAAGCAGCATTTCACTCGTTCGTGTGTGAGAAAGAATTTACGATATTTTTTATGCGAATAAACGGTGTAGTACCATAAACATTGTGCTGACCAAACGTCGATTATCTCTTAGTAATATCTTTATATTTACTTACTTATTTACTTACTTACATTAATTTATTCATCCGTCGCTACCGCGGTGCGTCTTATGGACACGTAGGCGTCGTTTAACAACAAGGTGGGAGTCTGTTCGTGTGTGAGGTTATATTCTCTTAATAGTACGTATCTGCAGAAACATAAATCAACTATTTTCTCGGTCATTCTCCTGCTTCGTATCCATATGTTCGAGATTCAATAAATTTATTCTCATGTATGTACGCCCTTGTTGCTAGTTAGTGAGGCTGCATCCCGACTAAATGACCAAACTAGTTTGTACCTTGTATTGTCCACAAAAACAGCAACACTGTAGACGCCAATTGTAGAAATCAACACGCCAGAGGATCTTCAACTTGAATGATTTCTCGTGTTTTCTTCTGCTGCGCGTATACACTTGCATTTGGGTTGTTTTATGGTGATATCCTCTTGTTTGGTTCATTATTGGTCTCTTTGATACAAAATCAATCTAAAATAGTTTTGGCTGCGTCTGGGTGTGGAGCCCCTAATATAAACCCAGGCAGTGTGTAATTGCTCTTCGATTTGTATCCACACCTCTGCATCCACAACGTTACAGTAGTCAATATGAATCACAAACCAACCAAACAATTAACATTCCAGGATCAGAATGTTGTAGTTCGTGACCTGAATACGTTGCCACACACACACGTGCTCGAACCCATGCACGCACATAATACAAAAGAACATAATAACGTAGGCGTAAGGTATTAGTAGAGGTGTTACGGTGATTTATACAAAGACGATTGATACAGACAAGCAAAACACTTTTAAAATAGTTTATTCAATATTGTATATTACAACAATTCGACCATTGAAATGCCATTTTATTCCACAGTATAAAACATCAAAACAAACTAGGAATTAACGATACAACGTGCATCGACTGAACATATTTGTGTAGTGAACAAAACTGCCGAGAACGAACGGCAACAACATGAAACAAACTCAGTTCTTCTCAAGCCAATTCAGTTCTACCATCGTGCAACGTTTATCCTTACAAATAATTATCACTGTACTCAACTTGAACACACTGGCCTAACCCTTCCTATGTCCCTGTCCTCATCATTGGGGGTTTCCCGTTTCCTGTCTGAATACAGAAGTCACTCGCTATACCTAAACACTTTAATCTTTCCGTTGCTCTGACCTACGTACAACCTGTTCGTCTTCGGGTCGAAGAAGAGCGAGTTGGGGAACTCGATACCGTCCTCCTCTGTCAGTACACATTGCAGAAACGTGCCATCTGACGTCAGCCGGTGCACGCGGTGACCCTTATTATCGCTCACGAGCACGTGGCCGCTGAGGTCCCGGATGACAGAGAGCGGCTCTCCGAATTGCTGTTCGCCCTTGCCCTCCGAACCGTAGCAGTGCAGCAGCTCTCCGCTGGCAGAGATCCACTGCACCTTGTGCCGGCCAGCGTCGGTTACTATCATGACGTCTTCGTGTCCGACGGCGACGGATATGGGGCGTTCAAAGTCGCCCATCTGCGAGTGCATGTGGATGCCCTCATTGTTGAAGACGTGCACACACTTCATTCTGACATCCGTCACGAGGAATTGACCGCGGGCATTTATGGCGACACCTACCGGCCACTTGAGCACTCTCTTGCCGATTGCCTGCTCGACGTCACCGGAAGTCGACAGCTTGAAGACGACCTGCGCGCCGCGATCGCAGACGGCAAAGGACGACGTGCCAAGAGGCGTGATGGCCCCGACCGACCGGAAGTGATAGTCGCACATGTTCCGCTTGTAGTCACCTTGTAGTGAGTACACGTCAATCCCAGAGCTGCGCGCACATATGTATATCTCTTCTCCGACGACAGCAAATGAATTACCGTCACACACCTCGTTCCGCGCGTGAAACTCGTGGAGGAAAGAACACTTCACCTTCGTTGGCCGCGCTTTGATCTGCCGCATCACCTGCACCGATTGCCGGTTCGATTTGCTGGCGGCCATTGGCAGACACGTTGGAGCGTCATCTAGCGACTGGCCTGCGAGCGAGTCGAGTCTGTCTCTCAGCATGTGGGCGTACGTAATGAACTCCGTCTTGCTGCCGCGTTTCAGCAGCTGTTCCGCGAACGACTTCAATCCATCTACTGACGTCATGTGCAGCCGGAGTTTGCCGAGGCGTTCGGTGGCGTCCGCTGTCACTTGTAGAATCACCTGGTACACAATGCAAGACGCGTTACGAACAGTTGAAATTAACAAATAAATCCGGACATACTTGACTTAAAAGGAGGCAGACCGTTCCTACTTTATTTTCATTTATTAATTCATATAATCTTCTTAAGACTATATTATCTATGTTGAGGGTCCACCAAATTATGTTTAATAAGCCCCTAACAACGGTCACAATTTGGAAGGTACGACCCGGAACATGTTCAAATAGTAAACAAAACATCCAGTTTCAAGACAAACTTTATTGGCAATACGGTCGCAATACGAATGTAGGCCAAAAAGACTGAAATAGACTTCCGGCGAAGCGATAGGGTGTCAAAAGTCAAATTAACTCCAGGGACATATCGACAAATATTCGATAAGTTTTAGTCAAATGTAGTATCAAGCGAACGAATATGAGTCAACGTTTAACTCTCTTCTTCGTCACATCGTCGTCTACATTAACCATGTACACAAAAATGATCTAAACCAAAGGTAAATCAGCGATAGTAATAACAGTAAATAAAAATTTCGAGGGACCCGACTGCTGGCAATACAATTCTAATACGCAGTAATAATGCTTTAAACTGTAATTTTCAACACCAACAACGGCCTTTGTTAGGACAGTTGTGACTGAGATACGTACGTTTCTTTGGACGGCAGCAGCTTCGTCGATTTCGATGCAGTCATGGCTGCGATGTCCCGCTGTCAGCATACAGCCTGCGCAGATGACCTCATTGCAAGATCGGCAGAAGAAGCAGGCGGGTTTGTCGGGGTGAGCCGCGCACACCTCCCGGTCTACAACCGCCTCCGAGCGGCTCTCTCGTAGACTGTCCCGCAGTCGGTTGACGAAGAAGTTGGTGGGCAGCGCGGCGAGGCCGGCGTCTGGCACGGCGACGGGCGTACGGCAAGTAGGACAGAGCAGAGGGTCGCCACGCCGTGCACACGAGGCGTGTCTCTCGAGGCAGGCGAGACAGAACGTGTGTAGACACGGCGTGAGCATCTTGGGCGGCGACTTGTACTCCGTCATACAGATGCTGCACTCGGTGAAGGCCTCGCGCAACTCATCCACCAGTTTTACGGTCGCCATCTTGCTTTCGGACGCGCCTTTTGTTGGCGTCACCTGTTACGAGCCAAACCGGACTCGCTACTGAAGTTATGTGGGACTGCGTATGTAGCCCTACCGGTATTTATTAGGTCGCCTACAAAGACGTGGCGCACAACCGTAATCATTGCCACGCGTGAGTGAACACCGTCCGCTGTTTATTCGGTGGTGAATTCACCCCGGGTCAACTGTCACGGGGCACTGTGTCTACAAGGTGTAGGTTATCTGCGGCCGGCAATGACCTTTGCTCCACAGCATTGCCGGGCACACACGTATCATTACACAAAGATGCAACCAAACACTTGTTTGACTTACTTAACTTAAAATGTGCACATATTCTTCATTTTAATATATAACGCAAAAATAGCGTATTAAATAACGTTCTTAATACTAGTATAAATAAAACGTATACTGTCCTTTTAATAACCCCGATACAATGTTTGCCATTTGAATGTTAACCCCTCGAAATTTGTTAACAAAACATTGAATAACTAAACACCATCTATTGGCAGTATTGCAGACGCAAGCGGGACTTACCGCAAAATTCTTTTTTCTCAGCGCGTTCGCGTGGTTCTCACTTTTGAAACAGCTGATTCTACGAACTTCCTGCCAATAATTAGCCCACCTGGCATAAGAGTGAGTCTGGGTAACAGAACACACACACTCGCTTTAATAAATTTTATTACAATTTATTATTGTTTTTAACAAATGGTCTTGTATATGATACTAAGACATTAAAACATTCAGATACGACATTTCGCACCCGAAACTGAGCGGAGACCATGGAAATAGAACCACTACTAGCAGCTGAACAATGTCGATCTTTACAATGTGATTCTAACTATAGGAGCCAGTATATTTATATCTGTTTTACAATAATGCCAAGATTGAGGTGACAACATATTTCTGAAACAAATCTACCATCTCAGATCGTGATACATTGGACGTGCCACCGACACTTCCTGCTGGTTGTCCTGCACAAACACGTCAATTAACATCGGTGATATCGTACTTTATGCATCAGATATCGCGTGCGTAATTATAGTGCTTCCGTTTTAATGAGCACATGTCGATGGAACAATATACCAAGTATAAGAGTCGCACAACTGTATAGCACCGGGAAGATATGGGTATATCTTGATGACCTGCATGCGGACAGAGTAGCGTTTTCATGCTCTAATCCATGATTGCTGTAATGCTCTCTTGATATACTTGCCTAGGTACATAATATAGAAGCGATATACAGTACAAAAACGCAGCCAGTTTGTACAGAGTTGGTGCGTATGAACTACACCACTCAGACGACCTCGCTGGCTGTCAGTTGAATTCGACCCCAAACACAACAGTAGCCATTATGGTGATGTCTTCAGATATATACTGCTAAAAAGTGATACTATCCTACTGTCCTAACGTCATCCCCTATGTGTGGTAACCTTAACCTGTCCATATATGTACATTACAACAGAATGCATGGTTAACACACACATGGATGGGTCACTGTACTGTGTTGGTGGCTTCGGTGGCATGCTCCAGCAGCAGTGGATGGCGGGTTTGCTTCCTGGATGAGAACATTCCAGATTGGGTTAGGGTACACAGAATGGGTGGACGTGGAGGACGCGGGAGGCTGGTCAATGCCCACAATGTTTGGTAGAATTGTTCACCATCATTCACACATGCCATATGTAGACTGAGTGTATATTTCATTGCTAGGGACAAGTGCGCCATATTCGACCAACAGAACAAGAAGGGACATTAATAGCACGTTCCAACAATGCGCGGCTTTATGTTATAACGTTATTAGTAACCAAGCGATTCTAGACACTGTATACAGTTACGTCGCCATCTAGCGAGTAGGTCAATGGTAACATGTTTACAGTGTATAACATTCAGAGTTCTTTCATATTACAGTACTAGCGTTTCACAGTTATTTATTCACGATGAAAAAAGCGGAAGTCAATGGTACAAACCATTTGCATGTTTCATATTAAGAATATTTCCAATCATTATGTATTATAATTACATATGCTAAAACTATAATATGATGGTTTAGTATGTGTCACCAGTCTTCCGAAGGGTGTTCGAATACGACAACATATTATTTTTATTTTATTATGTGCACTTTCGCGTGGCAGACGTGATGTAGTTCGCGTCTGTTTCGCTTGTGCCATTCCGCACGAAATGTACCATCGTTATATATGTTATAGGACAACATAACGAAGGCATTATGTGTTATGATTGTCATTCCGTTGTCTTGTGAGTGAAATTACGCGATGCACTTCATTAAAAGATACGTAAAAAGGGATATTAAGCAATTTCAACTGTCAACAGTGTCGTATGGCATACTGCTAGAGGGGCAGAATTAATTGACACTCCGCAACAATGGTAAACATCTTAGAAAACAACTTAGTTCTAAAGGAATGTTTGCTTGCACATATAAGACAGAACGTTTGTGGAATGCACAGACTACATAAACTGTCACTGAAAGTAATCGACATCAATGGATTATAACGCCAGCAACTTGTAACGAACACCAACACTCCGATACAATAAACAATACTATGGTGGGATACCCATTTATGTTTACGTAAAGTTTCCAAGATGCATAAACAAGTATGTGGTTTTACAAAACTAGAGATTGGGAGATTAAGAGGAGACCAGGTGGACATTTTAAAAATATGAAACGGTTATGAAAATAGTGATAGCTTTGTCCTTCTATGTCTAGAAAGATAGAAGGAATAGAAAACATGAAGTAGCACTACACACGTTTGACTCTCAATAAGCCAAATGCTTCCTTGTTCATTTGCCATAGGAAGATAATTCTTTTAGTGGCAATATCGTTAAATCTTGTGTTGTTAGATCTATTAAACCAAGCTGTCGCCAACGAGTAGTTGTATCTTTAAGATTCCCCTCTGCCCGGCGTGTCTGATGGCGGCCGTGGCCTCGGCCAGCGGGTATGAACGCGTCAGTAGCGGCCGGACGTCGATCTCCTTCCTCTCCAGCGAGCTCACGGCCATCGGGAAGTTGCCGCAGCGCGACCCGACGATGACGATCTCTTTGACGACGAACGGAGCCGTGTTGAACGAGTCGTCCTTCACGGTTGCACACGTCGTCTTGAGCACGACGGTCGCCAGGGGACGCGCCACATCACCGGCGAGCATGATACCGGACGGCGAACCCGACGCCTCGACGACGACATCGAACTGGTCTCGGAACTTCTCATTCGTCGTCTCGTTGACGAGAATCTTCTCTACGTCAGCCGGTAGTAGCGCCATCTTGTCGGCGTGCTTGCCGAACGCCACAAGGCGAGAGTGCGGCTGTTGTCTCAAGACGAGGCTGATTAGCAAACCGAGTTTCCCGTCACCGATGACGCCGACGACTGCATTCGGGGACTTGATGACGTTCTGCTCGACAATACGGAATGCCGCCGCCAGGGGTTCAACGAACGCCGCCTCCTCGTTAGTGACGCTGTCTGGCAGGGGGAGAAGATTAGCGACTGGCAGCGTAATAAACTCAGCGAATGTGCCATTTCGGTTGACGATGCCCATCACCGTACGGTTGCGGCAGTGGTTCCTCTTGACGACACCGCCAGCGCGACAATCCGGACAGTCGTTGCATGCCAGGTTGATCTCGCCAACCACGCGCTGTCCAACCGGAAGTGAGGCACCCTTGTCAGTCTCGACGATCTCGCCAACAAACTCGTGACCGAGCACGCCTGCATACAGAAACACAAGTGATTAATCGCACATGTAGACACACCACAGAGATGCTATACACTGAGCTGTAGGCGAATGAAGTTGAATTGAGAGCCAGTCGCCAACGTTCAAACATAATGCTTTTGGCAGACACACGTACGAAACCACGTCGTATGCATATCATCAAAAATAAATAAGCGAGCGAAAAATGAACAACTCAGAACACGTCCAAAACATAAAATTCTACGGTCGCTAGCACCCTCACGGCTCGTCCTGTCCCGATGATCTTGGTATCATTTGAAAGGATGCACTTTTTTGTTATTCTAGCGTCGTCTAGATTTCCCGGTAACCGTCTAAAGAACACCGATAAATGGACCTACAATCACGCCGTTTTCGTTGTTGTGTACGGTTCCGAACGATGTTGGCAGCGGGTACTCAGTACAATAATCTTCCGATTGCGGCGCTGTTTTCCTCATTTGCATATGTTCAGACATACGCACTTCACCATTTCTTGATTTCATGTTATAAGCTCCACCCACTTTTAAACCGCGGCGAAACTGATGTGCTTTGATCGCAGCGAAACCGACATATCTCTACGTCGGCGTGACGTCACAATAACGAACGCCTCCCAACTGGTCAAAATTCGTTGCGTTGGTTGGTTGATATATGTGACTTTGCCGTCACGCCTACTTTGCGTATGTCATTTTAGCAGCTGTTTGAAAGTGGGTGGTGCTTAAATCATGAAATCAGATAGTGGTGCCTCAGTCGGTAGATTGGTGAACTGTGTCGACGAAGCAACATCGTTCTCAGTGTCTAAGACACCAGAACGGGCCCGTTTATAGGTCCGTTTTTAGTTAATTTTAGGACTGATTATCAGGAAACCATTGATATGTTTGAATAGCAGAAAGCTTAAACTTTCAAACGACATCAATATTGTTGGGATCCGACGAACCGTAATGGTACTAGCGATCGTTAAAAAGGCGTTTTTGGAACGTGTTTGACAGTTGTTCATTTTTCGCTCGCTTATCTATTTTTGATATTAGCCAATATTCTCACGTGTAAGAGGAAGTTTATCTATAATTATGATCTTAATTGCAAAGCTGATATGACAAATATTCTACAAACCCATCAGTTATACGGACAGCCCGGAAAAGGGTAACACTGATTGCGAAGTGATTGCGCTTACCGGGATTTATCGTGATTATCGTCGTGTTTATAGCTAGATCATTTGTGTGATTAAACGACACAGGCACGTTGTAAAGCATGACATTTCGACACAAGTGGTTTATCAAGATTTACCAAGGGCAAACACCATGGGTTTGACTAAAAGGCGCACGACCACGCACGACCACGAACGACCACGCACGACCACGCACGACCACGAAGTTAACGAACGACCACGCACGACCATGTAATATAATATGTTGGTAGACAGTTTGGCCGTTGATGGTATACATATATATATGGTTTGTGTGTGCATTATTAAAAATTTTGAGTCTGTATTTCACCCAGGAGTTACACAATTTAGGCATTTTATCCTTTCTTCCGGACGAGTATTTAGTCTTGGCACAGTAGCGCCACCTGGCGAATGGAACCGGCGAGTTACCACAAACGATGATAAAAGTTGCGAATTTTGTTACTCCAATGTGAAGAACATATCTGAAATTTGGTGAGCTGCACACACATACCTCCTACGTGCCACCAACAGCCCGCTTGGTTATCAACACTACATACAGTTTGGTCGTGCGTGGTCGTGCGCCTTTTAGTCATATCGAAAAGCATCCGCAAATAGTGAAGACTAACGTACTTCCTGGTTGGTATTGAGACTCGTGTCATTACGGTTTGAAGACCTACACACTTGTAAACAATGGTTTTATTTGTTACGTGCTGAGCGGAACTGAAAAACGTGTCGGAACACGAAACTCGACAGCAATGATACGATGTCTGCAGTGAAATCGTGACAGGCGAATTGCATATGCTTCAGTGTTCACCCGCATAACTGTACTTCACTATTCAGTGGTCGCATTCACAGAGGTACAGTTCCAAAGTAGGTCAGCTCTTTTATCAGCTACTCATGTAGTCGTGTAGCGTTACAGGAAGTTGTGCGTCATGTTATGTGTCAGACTGTTTCGGTCCAGTAGCGGCGATCTGTGGGTGACGCCAGCACAGGGCGCGATCGAGAACAAGATGGCGACCGTAAAACTGGTGGACGAGTTGCGCGAGACCTTCACCGAGTGTAGCATCTGTATGGCGGAGTACAAGTCGCCGCCCAAGATGCTCACGCCGTGTCTACACACGTTCTGTCTCGCCTGCCTCGAGACACACGCCTCCTGTGCCCGGCGTGGCGACCCTCTGCTCTGTCCTACTTGTCGTACGCCCGTCGCCGTGCCAGACGCCGGCCTCGCCGCGCTGCCCACCAACTTCTTCGTCAACCGACTGCGGGACAATCTGCGGCGCACTAACACGGTGGACGGGGAAGCGTGCGCCGTCCACGCCGACAAACCGGCGTGCTTCCTGTGTCGAACGTGCAACGAAGCGATCTGCGCCGGCTGTATGCTGACAGCGGGACACCGCAGCCATGACTGCGTCGAAATCGACGAAGCCGCCGACAGCCAGAAAGAGGTGACGAATTTCAGATTTTTCTAATACATGGTTCACTAATTCCGTAACCAGGTGTGGTAAAAGTGGTCACGAGAATCTTTGAAAAGTTCTTTTTTTGTTACAAGTTAAAGACCAGCCCGAGAAGCGACCAAACAAAACGTATATTTAAATATTGAATTATGATGAAAATAATGAACATAACAATGTTCAATGTTCTAAAATTGGTTACTGCATAGGGGTATAACTAGAATAACTATAAGCACAAAGAAGAATTAGTAAAAGAATATTGTAGACTGAGCATGTGAAAGAGTGGGCCTACTCTGTAACCACGGGGACGAGAAATGAATGGAGCAAATTAGGGATGGTCTCAAATTCGCTAAGCCCTAAAAATATTACTCGTTTAGCATTGGTTCACCCCCTCCTCCCCAACAACTACATGGTGCGGTCCTTGCGATTTTTATGATCCAAAATTACCATTTGCGTCAATTTGTATTAACACATGTTCACTGGCCAAGTGACGCCACTCTAATAATTTTGTTTCCCCGCGATACCTGGTGATCACCAACCCCCGCGTAATACTTAACATGTTTGCGTCTTTGCGAACCAATATAATGTGAACACCACTAAACGTCTTGTCTTCTGGTTGTGTTAATGCTAGAAGTGTAAAACTGTATTTATAAAATAACACAGACGTCTGATCCAGACGGATTACCCAATAATGAAAAGTCGTTGAACTCCCGATAAGCTACTGGTATGCTCGTCCACTTGCCGCCTAAAGCGTATCCCTTTGGGTGGCAATCTTATTGATAATTCCCCATACGTGTCTTGTCGCAGACAATAGGGGCCTCTTATGCTACCGAATGAGTAGTACTGTTTAACACAACATAATCTAGAGTGACCGTATCTTAGCTGACCGATTTAAACCTTCGACAGAAGCCACTGATAGCTTTGTTTTCTCGTGGGAGAGATGGCCGTATTATGATAATGTCAAGTACACTGAACCAATTTTTAACTGCATTTGTTTCCAAACCCAAATATTGTGCAAAATAACTATTGTATGCTACTAGAAGTATATTGTAAGCAACACTATAACGCTCGATGTTCGTAACACGTTTTATATCGTGTTTCTAGATGATCGTACAAGTAACGACTGACGCCGACGATTGCCTCGGCAAACTCCGGCTGCAGATGACGTCACTGGAGGGACTGAAAGCGTTCGCGGAACAACTGCTTCAGCGGGGCAGCAAGACGGAGTTCATTACTTACGGCCAGCTGCTGAAAGAGAGACTTGACGCGCTCACTGCCCAGCCGCTAGATGACATCAGTGACGTTCCAACATGTCTGCCGATTGCCGGCGATACATCCGTGCGACAATCGCTGCTATTGACACAGATGATCAAGGCCCAGCCGACGAAGATGAAGTGTTCTTTCGTGAGAGAATTCAGCACACGCAATGGGATATGTGATGGCAACTCTCTCGCTGTCGTCGGGGAGGAATTCTACATCTGCGCGCGCAGCTCTGGGATTGACGTGTATTCCCTGCAGGGTGACTACAAGCGGAACATGTGCGACTCACACTTCCGGTCGGTCGGGGCCATCACGCCCCTTGGCACGTCGTCTTTCGCCGTGTGTGATCGCGGCGCGCAAGTCGTCTTCAAGCTGTCGGCTTCCGGTGACGTCGAGCAGATGATCGGCAAGGGAGTGCTCAAGTGGCCGGTAGGTGTCGCCACTAACGAGCTCGGTCAGTTTCTCGTGACCGACGTCCGAATGAAATGCGTGCACGTCTTCAGTGTCGCCGGCGTCCATCGACACTCGCAGATGGCCCAATTTGAACGTCCGTTATCCGTCGCTGTCGGACCCGAAAACGTCATGATAGTAACCGACGCTGGCCGGCACAAGGTGCAGTGGATCTCTGCCAGCGGAGAGCTGCTGCACTGCTACGGTTCGGAGGGCAAGGGCGAACAGCAGTTCGGACAGCCGCTCTCCGTGATCCGGGACCTCAGCGGCCACGTGCTAGTGAGCGATAACAAGGGTCACCGCGTGCATCGGCTGACGTCAGATGGCACGTTCATGCAATACGTGCTCACTGAGGAGGACGGGATTGAATTCCCCAACTCGCTCTTCTTTGACGCGAAGACTGACAAGTTGTATGTGGGTCAGAGCGACGGAAAGGTGAAAGTCTTTAAATATCCAGGGTGAACATGCGATTTCCGCGGTGTGACATGAACAATAACCTTTGGCATGAATCTTTCCGATTCGGACACACGTTAGGCAACCTGTTATGTGTAATAACGTCTTGTATATATATGATGCAAACTTTGGCTTAACTGCAAACGGACCACTATGTTTATAAATACTTTCTATGCCATGAATGATGATTCATATGCTATCGTCGATTTTTGTCCCTTGCAGTAAATCTCTTTTTCCCGTTTTAGTCACCCATGTAATTAATATATGTTATACATTATATATGTAATATCAAAAATAGATAAGCGAGCGAAAAATGAACAACTCGGAACACCTCCAAAACATGAAATTCTACGGTCGTTAGCACCCCCACGGCTCGTCCTATCCCGATGATCTTGGTATCATTTGAAAGGATGCACTTTTTGTTATTCTAGCGTCGTCTACTTCCCAGTAACCGTTAATCGAACACCTAGAAACGGACATACAATCGTACCGTTTTCGAACGATGTTGGCGGCGGGTACTCACTACGCTAATCTTTAGATGGCGGCGCTGTTTTCTTCATATGCATAGGTTCAGACATGCGCACTTCACCATTTCTTGATTTCATATTAAAAACTCCACCCACTAAACCGCGGCGAAACTGATGGGGTTAGGACTTAGTTGGACTTCCTGCTTTGTCACAAAAAAACGAAAAAAGTGCAATGTATGTTTGAGAAATTATTTTTTACAAAATTCACCTGCTGTGACGTAAGTGCATTTGAGTAGTCAGATTTCCCGGTGTGATTGTAGAAGCTGTTGACAATAAAATTATGCATTTTGTAGCTGATTTTACTAAGCGGAAGGGTATTTGGCAACAGTTTGGCTAATTGACCCTTTAGCCGGATTACAGTCTGCATCCATTCGTAAATATTGACGGGTGTCACACATACAGGTATTTTACGACAGCTAGAAATATTAGATTTTGACTAAACTCGACCATCATGTCAATGAGATGATAATAACAGCAGGTGAGAAGTTTAAGAAATGTTGTAGGTCAGGTTTTCTTATAATCACACAAAACGTTAACATGGTCGCCAATGGGAAAACTAACAGTGTGCCGAGGCCGGGTGTGCTTTGATCACAGCGAAACCGATATATCTACGTCGTTATTGCGTGACGTCACAATAACGTACGCCAACCAACGGGTCAAAATTCGTTGCGTAGGTTGTTTCATACACGAGATTGTGATGTCACGCCTACTTCAAGTATGTCATTTCAGCAGCCGTTTGAAAGTGGGTGGAACTTATAATGAAAACAGATAGTTGTGCCTCAATCGGTAGATTGGTGAACTATGTTGACGAACCAACCTCGTTCGCAGTGTCCAAAACACCGGACGGGCACGGTTGTAGGTCCGTTTATACTTTATTTTAGGGATGATTATCAGAAAACCATCTATATGTTTGAGTGGAAGAAGAATAGCAGAAAGCGTCAGCTTTCAGACGATATCAAGACTATCGGGATCCAACAACGAGTTTTGAGTTGTTCATTTTTCGCTCGCATATCTATTTTTGGTAATATGTATAAGAAGATGGTGGGGGGTACATATGCGGTGTTCTGCACAGATCGTGTCTGATATAGAAGAAGAATTATAATATTATAATGACACCAGTTAAGTTCGTGGTTTACACATTATATAATGAGTTGCACCCGTTTGACTATTGGCAAAATATTAGATCAAACTGCATAAAATATCTTAAAACCACACTGATTAAATTATATCTGTCTTACGTTGTTGGCTTCCTGGGTGGTTATCCGATATGTCAGCATCGTTTTGCACACGATTTGGGTACATTCAGAATTTTTATTTTGCGTACGTGATGGGGACCCGTTTTGCCCCAAGGGCCGCGCAACGCAGTACATCCTACTCACATATTGTAAACCCTACAGGTGAACACGTTCTCACAATGGTCGGACGGCACAACATTATGACGCAAATTGGCTACATCCCAGGAATGTATACAAACTACATTTTAATATCACTCGACCCTTGCGCTGTGATCGAACACACCTTCAACTAATCATGTGAGAACGACACATAAGACCTAGTCAACTCAACTACTGGCGAACTGTACTCAGAGATATGTCCAAGGTTCTTGAGTAGTTTGGTACTCAAGAAATCGCTGTGATGAAAACATGTTTGTATATTGTCGTAGTCCTGAAAATATTACATTTACTGCGCGGATTAATATTACCTACCTATATTAGTTAAGTTCCTTACATGTTACTGGGGTTATCATTATTAACAAGGGTATGGTAAGTTCTTATATAACGCCATATCAAGTCATTAGGACCGTTCAAACCACTTTACATCTCACCCCTTGTTCATTCTCCACTTCTCTGGACAGCATTCCCCAAGCCGCAAGTACTGCGCCTACTCATTAATAATTTTTATTGATTACTGTCTGTAACCAGATACTCATTATACGTGAAGCAAAGTGGAATGGACGATTTCGCCCAATCGCCTACGTCTACCTCGTTTACGTGTTAATACGCTATCTTGTGTTCATTCTACGTGCACCTTTCCCGCGGCACCAAGGTCCATCCGCCTGTTTCTATTCCCATTCGCTTTCTTGCACCGTTGGCCTCTAATTATTGGCGGTGTATTTCATACAAAAACAAGGACATTTATTTAGAGTTGTTTACACGTGTGTTTTGATGTTAGGTTTGTCTAGAGAGTCTCTCCTACCTCAGAAAATTGGGTGGTGATCATACATATATGGTGGAGCGCAGTGGTGTAGTGGATAGAGCTCCGGACTTGAAAGTAAAGTGTCAGCAGTCCTGATGACCGGATACTGCGCGACATAAGAACTCATCTTTTTACATCCAGGTGGCGGCACCAGAATTGTGATATTTAGGCCCTTGGATTCTGTCTCCATGGATGGGTGTAAGGTGGTTATTAATGTTTGTTTTATTTATATTGAATGAATTATGAAGTGTATACATACACGACTCGTATATACTCGAAAAACAAGTGAATATTTAATCGGAGTCTGCATTTTGTAATGACAGTCGCATTATAGAAATGTTGAATAGGGACTGGAGTACTGTCATAATGATATGCATCTTAACCTCTGCTTACCCTGACCTGTAGTCTGAATTCTAACCAACATTTTCTGGATTTCCATCTGCTGTAACTGTTCGAGGTGCGTGTAAAATATAAACAATACTCAGCATGACGAAAGTCACATTAACAGTGATATTAGCGATGTGACGATTCGCTAAATTCCCTCCAGCAGAGCTATCATGTGGTACAGTGTGGACCTCTTCAGGGCTGCGTGCGTCTTGGGGTGCGACCTCACAGGGGTGTACGGATGTTGTGTAAGTTGGGTTCGTGCTCGCCAGAATCGGACTTAAATTACACCCCCGATTCTAGGTATCTGTATGAGTAGTCGGTAAGTAGAAACGCTAGATTCCAGTTTCATGTCGAATTTATTCACGGATAATATAGAACACTTCACGTACACGTCGTCGATACAAAGTAAGTAACTGTTTTGACTCCTCAACAATGTTCTGTCTGTCAATCCAAGCAGGATGAGCGTTTTCTTTCAACCTACCGATTGTGAAGTATAGTGCAACCTCTTGTAAAGTCTGGACCCCCTCGTGGGCTGCGTGCGTCTTGGGGTCCGACCTTACAGGAGAATATGTGTGTTGTGTAATTCTAGGTGTATGTATGAGTAGTCGATAAGTAGAAACGCTACATCCCAGTTTCATGCCGAATTTATTCACGGTAATATAGAACACTTAACGTACACATCGTCGATATAAGGTAAGTTCTGCCTTAACTCATCAGCTAAGTAAAATCAAGACTCTGGATTTGGCCGTACTACATTCCCGCCGCCTCCAGAGCCTCTACGTTTAAAATGTAAAAAATCTGCCGGCGATTTTAACAGAAACAAAGTATGGGCAAACAGTCGCATATTAAAGTTGTAATTTAGATTCTAAAGTAATGCCAGAGACATCTTCGACCGTTCCTGTGGAGAGTTTCGTCGCCCCCTCTCCTCCAGATTATCTCATTCATCGCCTTTTTAAAACCCTACTTTATTTCCCGGCAAACCTTCTTCACGCATGCGTGTTTATGCATCCGTAGACCACTGCACATGCGTACTTCACTTATTAAGGCTTCCGTCACTGCAAGGACGTCAGTATAACCTAACCACGTTCTGCCTGTCAATCCGGCAGGATGAGCGTTTTCTTTCAATCTACAGAATGTGAATTATAGTGTACCCTCTGGATTAATGTTACCCACCTGCAGGCTGCGAACAGTCCGGCATACCTTGCTTGTACAATTCTGGATTAATGTTGCCCCGCCCCTGATTTATGTTACCAGGGCGCCGAAATGTGTCAACACGGCTCTATACAATTTACACATTTCTAATTATCCATTACATTCCGAATCTCGGCTGCGTCCACTCTCTTTAGAACTGGCTAACTTATTTCTAACGATTCTGTTTACACACTGCGTATTGTCCAGCTACTTTATGTGATGCAGGTGGTTTCTTACACTCTATTGAATTCATTTGTTTCAACTGCGACTTCCACAAAGCAAAATAAATGACTCTCTATCACTTGTAGAGACGGGGCAGATTAATGTTACCACGCCCCTAATCTGCGTCGAGTTTGACCTTAATATACCTTTGTATACAATGTCTACCTTTTCAATTGTACAGGCTGGATTAATGTTTCTACGCCCCTAGGCTGCGTCGAGTCCGACATACCTTTATACAATTTGTACGTTTCTAAATTATCCAGCGCATTCCGATCTGAATATATTTCCTTCGACCACTCGTCTTATAAATGGTTAATTATTTCTACCGAACCGAGATCCAGGTGGTTTCTACAGTGTGACGTCGTGAAGAATATTAGCGGATAGCAACAACCGTGCGGTCTAACTGTAGGGCAGAAAGCCCACGTTCACACTATCCGCCCATTGAGCTGTGCACGCTGCCGCAGGTGTAACGATTTACTCTTCACGGTCTAATTCGCTCGTCGTGTTATTTGCACATCGGGTAGTTTTTCGATTTGGGTGCACGAATCGTTGGTGTGTAGGGTAAACATAACGTCTTTACAGTTCAGGCACACAAACAACCAGTGACAGTTTTGTGCAAATGTGTGCGTCACTAACTACTTTTCATGTGACTCTTGTTGGTTAGCTGTACAGCGTTGGACTAATATTGGCGCTCGTGTTGATGTAACATGATCTTTGTAACATTTGCACGTGACACGGATGACTAGGCCTGACGGCGTCTCTCTAGGGTCAATGTCCCAAAAAGTGTACAAATGGGATTTTGCAGGTCCAAAATAAATGTCTGATTCTAAACAATTAAGTTGTGTTCTCATTCTGCATATAAATACGCATATTTATATAAATAGTTCAATGTAATACGAGTTATTTTTGTTATGACAGCTTCTTGAAGTCAACCTTGATTTCCATCGCGTGTCCAGCGTCATCGACGAAAAATTACTATACTACGTACAATTTGAGCATTTTAAATGACATTTAAACAGAACAATCTTTTTGAATCATCTAGTGTACATGCCATTTAATAAGAATGAAGAGGTATAAGGTAGCATTTGACCTGGAAACATTTTGTTCCCGTCATGGATACTTTGGTGATAATTTTAGCTCTGTGTTGTTTCATGGAAAGGCCTATTTTCAATTACTGCAGCTCTTTCAGAAAGGTGTTTGGAAGTATAACTGAAACATAATCAGTAACATTGATCAGTTATCTTTGGCTCTGCTAAGTGTCACATGTGTCCGGGGATTGGAACTATGCAAAGTGTGAGCTAAGAAATGAACATACCTTGATGACGCTGGACACGTAATATAGTTATTTTTTTAGATAATACCATTAATTAAGTCCATTATTCTCCATCGAAAACAAGTAAAATGTTTAGGAAAACGTATTAAAACATGATTCAACATGCAACTGTACACATAAATGGAGTTCGTATTGTTTTTTAATATTTCACTTCCTTAAATGGTTCTTCAATTCATAATTATTTACATATGTTGTTTAATAATCTGATCCAAAACATGTTTGACGGTGAGTCAATGTACACCAATCTATTATATCGATGCTCGTGTTTATATAACATTGACAAAGCATGATATTAACGACACAAAATCAACAAATAACACTCCATAATTGGCCATAAGTGACTGCTAACAAGTAATGACGCAGGACACTTTGCGATGTCGCTGGACGCGGGTTTGGTAGAACATACTCAAAGAACACTGGTTTTTCTTACAACTGAATAAACATAATTTATGTGCATGCAATTTTGAAGGATCTATGCATGCTCGTGCAACTTTTCCGATTTTATTTGGAGTTAGGCCTATTACATATCACCGATAGAGATGTAATTATAATTATATGTATATATGAGTATGAAATCAGAGTTTGTGTCCGCTTTTTACGCCTTAGAAATATTACGTGGTAGTTTTTTGATGTAAATGTTACAGTTATTATTTGTTACAGTTATTAATATTATTGCATGCAAGGACACACCTTCCCATAACTGCGTGTCCAGCGACACCACGTGTCCAGCGCCAAAGCCAAGTGTAATGTCTATATTTCTCCAAACATATTTATCAAGTTCGCCCAAATTATATTTTACTGATAAGCTAGTTTGTTATCTTCTTTTCCAAATGTAAACTGCGAGCTCCTGCATAAAGTAACTTAGTCATAAACACGTTAACGTTTTGACAGTAACCAGCGAATGACCAGTTCACCATATTTTGTTTGCAAACATTACATTTCTTACAAAACTATGTAACAATTGTTTTAATTTATAGAAAGAGCACCATGTTCCTTACACATCCAAACCGTAAATTGGGGTACCGGTTTTAATTACTGCACCGAGATATATTTGGGTAAATTTGCGTGTCCAGTGTCATCAAGCAACTTAGACATCTGGGGGTCTCGCAAGTCAGTTTATTCGCAAATCACCTCCATTATTTTTTGTTTATTGATGTGTCCACATACAAGTTATACGAATACTATCGCTGTAAATACTATTGCGGTTTTTCATTTACCATGTTCACGTTCGTTTCTGGTATAATTCATCTAAACTTGGTAAACATCGGTCCATTGCTCGCAAAATATGTTGTTTTAGAGTCGGAAAAGCTTTTGTCTGCCAGGAGACGTCAGCCTCTGATGCATGCCCCATTTTAATTCCTCTGAATCAAGGTATATATGCGCTCTGAGCGGTGTTTTTAAGTTTTCGCTGTGATGAAACAGGACACGCGATGACCGCTGGACACGCCACCATTTCGGTTTTTCCTTCTTTGATAAGAACTGTCGTGAATATTGGAAGGGCCATCGAGGGAATTAAAGCAGGGTGGTAGCTGGTAGGCATGAGAAAGGTTTTTGTAGGTAACCGTCGATGACTCTGGACACGCACTTAAAGCGCCACCATACATTTTTTTTAAAGTTTAACGTGCTATATTTTCCTCAAATTTAGATTCAGTCCCATATTTTTTTAGGTTTCCCTCGATAACTTTATAAGAAAAGAATACATGTCGAAATACCCAGCAATAGCAATGGTAAATTAATACAGTGGAACAATTTAAATCGATGACGTTGGATACGCAAAAAGTGGTCATCATAGAAAACACATTGTGGTGTTTGTATTTCTCGTTTTGTAAACATGACTTTGTTTCTGTACACTGCCTGCCAAGATATACCCCATTTGCATTGTGAAATCAGAAATAGGAAATATAGCACTGATGTTGTATGGTAGCGTTTCCAAATTTGGAAAGGTCGATTGGATACGCCATTTTGTCCGTTTTGGGCTCCTTACGTCCACCTTTTGCCATTTTACAAATTACAAATGTGGGCAAACTATATATTTCCTGAAGGCTCCTACTTAGTCCAATCTTTGGTGAACATTTTCGTAAGCCTGACTTTATAATTCACGGTGTGAGAGACAAAAGACACGATTTTTACCAATTGTACACTGTTTGGGACATTGGCCCTCTACGGCAAATCGACCATGTTTTGGTTACAATGAAACATTTTGCATCTGGTGATATATGATAAAACCTGTCAGAATAAATACAATTTATGATGATATGTGTTAAAACGTTGACGCGCAACATCAATTGTTTTATGATATAATGTATACATCACCAATTAACGTACAAATATTCAATGTGTTTATAATTTTTTTATTACTGATTTACTAAAAAGCGATGCAGTGAATAATATTCGGTTAATTTGTTGAAGAGAAACATCAAAATGTGTATGGCTTACATACGTTTACAAACTTTATGATGTACGCTCGCACATAGTATTCACGCGCATATATTATAGGCTCTAGTACGTACGCGCGTTCACACACACTCGAACACATGAATCCACACACGCACGCATACGTGCGTGCCCACACGCAGACAGACACACGCACGCACACACACATTACAATACGTCTCACCCACCCACCTTGGAATCCGACGCTGTATCCCTTGAGAATCTCTAGATCCGTGTTACAGATTCCTGCCCGCAGTACCCGGATGAGGGCCTCCCCCGGCTAACGTTTTGGTTTAGGAAAATTCTTTCTCAGGACTCCCCCCTCCTTCGCATCAACAACGTACGCCAACATTTCTGAAATATACACGTGAGAAGTTTTACACGGCTGGTGTAGAAGAGCTCACAACAAGGGTACTAAGAACCAGGACGGCCAAGGCAGCGGCGTCGTTTGACAAACAGAGCACCGCCTAGGTGGACAAACTTGGGATAGTAAACGAAAACCAAGATCTTTAACTCAAATGTTATGTCACTGCTGATGCGTAGCCCGATACATCAGAGGTGCACGTGAGCATTATTAAATAAAATAAAGTTGACGCCAAATGTCACCGAAGTATAAGGAGAACCAAATGGGACGAATGCACAGAAGCAACAAAGAACATAGAAGTCAATAGGAGTAGATTATATCGCCGTAACCATCGGCAACAACAGCTGAACATAGGCCTACTTGCGTCACTCAGTTCTGAGAACGACGCGCATAGAATAGCCCGACGAAGGCATATATTTGGGCAATAAAAAACGACCTGAATTAAATTGTGGTAAACATATTCTTAACAGACGACGGGTTGTGGGCCTACAATAGAAACACAATATAGTGTGTGGTTGGTGCAACTCGTGTTCGCGGGGAGGAATGAGACAGTGTTCGCTAAACTTGACGTCCTTGTGCACAAGGTAGACAAGGTAGAGTCTTAGTGCGCGTGCGTGTATACGTGTGTGTGGGCGTGCGTGTGTGTGTGTGCACGAGCGCACGTGTAGTCTACACGTGTCAGTAATGATTGCTGTTGGTATATATTTAGTTCCAATCGCTTATTATTATATATACATAATCCTTACGATGTGGCTAGAGTCTGTTCAGTTCGTTTATTTAGAAAACGACGGCTATTTGGGCACATGTAGGCATGCAAGCGACTATACTGATTTAGTAGTTGTATTTGTATTAACTGCATTACTAATTTATACTACATTAATTTAGTTGGCAGATGTAGCAGTGTAGTATATTGCACCTGACGTTGTATTTTTGTAGCATATTGTGTTTAGCATAACATGATAATCCTCTCAAACCATGGGTCACTCTATTGTCTTTCACTAAATCAGGGATACTATTTATAACATGAGGTAGGTTATATTTAAGACACTTTTTTTTGCAAATTCATGATTAGTTCTGAAGGTGTGTAGTTCAGTTGCTCTCCGAGTGTCATATATGTATGTGCTGGCATTTGGAATTATCTGCCAATTTAATAAGTACATTTTGATGTCTGTATTTATAATACAATTTTAGTTCTTGTAATTTTAGCAAGTCTTCTACTTTTAATAATGATATTCAGTTCTTTAAAAAGCAGTTCTGCATATGAATTGCTTAGTGTGATAATTCGCACTGCTTTCGTTTGAATTTTCGTTAATCTGTTCCCTTGGTATCCCCATGTCATAATACAATAATTAATATGAGATAGTAGCAATGCATTAAATTAAATAATTTTTATTTCTAAAGTAGCACATGTTTCAAACTGTTTAATATTCCTATCATTTTGGAACACTTGTTTAATATTTTTTCAGTGTGTTTTTTTCAATTTAATTTAGTTTCAAGAGTTAAACCTAAGAAGTTAAATTTTTCTACTTTCTCGATATTTATATTATTGATTTTTAGAAATAAGCTCTGTATAGGTTTACTTGGCATTTGGAAGGTCATATACTTAAATTTGCTTTTATTTAGTGACAAGTTATTAATATTAAGCGGTATAGGCAACATATCAGATGTAGTATCTTCAAATTTGGTGTACTGCTTCCAGTTGCTTAAAAAAACGTTTAAATAAGAGAAGAGTCTTTCCATCTATGCCATCAAATCTTAACTTGTTTTGTAATATTGAATAGTCAATAGTATCAAAGGGTTTGGAAAGGTCAAGAAAACTACTAATTGGTAATTTATTGTTGTCCATTTGAGTGATTATTCTATCAACTAGTTCGAGTGATGCACATTCTTTTGAATGATTAGGTCTAAATCCGTATTGATTATCATAAAATAGCTTAGAATCAATAAAATAAGTGGATAACTGATTGTGAATTATGTTCTCTAATATTTTAGAAATAGTTGGAAGGAGAGAAATAGGCCTGTTTTTTTTAATAGAGTTGGGTCATCCTTTTTGAAAATTTGTACTACTTTTGCAATTTTTTATTTATCAGGAAATATTCCTGTTCATTACCAAGGTTAATTATTTAAGTATTGCCGGTTCAATTATTTTTAGCAGTTTTGTTGAAATGTCATCAAATCCACTGCTGTTTTGGGTTGGGAGATCATTTATTGCTTTCCTCACTGTTTCTTCGTCAACAGAGGGTGTTCATGGGCGACTCTATTCTGAGAAAGACAGATAAGACATTGAGCGAGGGGAAGGACGTCATTGTTTGTGTACCGGGGGCTAGGATAGAACATGTGACTGAAAGGATAGAGAAAGTATTGGAGCATGGCAAGGGAGGGTCTATACTAGTACACGTAGGAACAAATAATGCAGACAGGGAGGGAACAACTTGGATAGTACAGAAGTACAGACAGTTAGTGAGGAAGTTAAAGAAGACAAGAGTTAAACAGATTATTCTCTTAGGAATTTTGTCAGTAATGGGAGGAAGGGGGGCAACGTATAGAAACTGCAAGAGGATGGCGATCAACAGTTGAGCAGATGTATAACGAAGAGGGGGTGGGATCCACAGATTTATGGGATAGTTTGTTGGGAGGGAAGATATGTAAATAAGAGATGGCCTCCATCTAAGTGGAAAGGGGGCAGCAGTATTCTCAGAGAACCTGCTGCGATCTGTTGACAGTGGGACAGGTTGCATCTATTTAAACTAGATTTGCAGGGGGACTCGCAGAGAAGCCTGAAACTGGAGGCATAGATAAAGACAGCACAAATCAGCAAAGAACAATCTGGAAAACTGTTCTGATGCTGGATATAAATGTGTTTGTTTTTTAATGCAAGGAGTATAGTAAACAAAAGAAATGAACCAAACATTATGGTAGAAGATATTTATTCTCACATAATAGGTATAACCGAATCATTAAAAAATTAAGTACAAACAAATGACGTGGAAGTCATACACACACTGGAAATGACGAAGACTACAACATTTATAAAGAAACACTAAACCAAGCTGAAATTAGAAATTCAACGAGAAGCTATGAACAAAAATTAGCTTGTAATATAAAACATGACAGCAAGAGTTTTTATGCGTATGTTCGAAGCAAACAGAAAGCTCAGGATATGGTCAGTCCTCTAGAAGATAGTGCTGGAAATATAATATCAGAGGGATTCTTAATGGCAGAAGACCTGAATGAGTATTTTAGTTTGGTATTTACCAGAGAAGTATTAGTTCACTGTCAGTACCAGAGGCTAAGTTCAAGGGGGCAGAATCAGACTATTTAAGACAGTTAATTGTAACCCTGGAAATGGTAGCTAAGAAAATAAGGATAATAAATCACCTGGAGTCAGGGTTGGGGAGAGTACCCGACTAAAGTACTCGAGTAATGAGTACGAGTACTGTGATATGAACAAGTACGAGTATGAGTACTTGAGTAACGAGTACGAGTACTTTTGAAAGTACTCGTACGAGTACTTTTCGAATTTCGTGCAATGTTTACATTTCACTCTGATGCTGCCCTCAGAACCAGGAGGAACCTCAAAATTACTCAGTACTGATGCCATACTAGGCATACTGGCAAAGAACTCTGCTTGCATGTAGTGATTGAGAAAGGTGTTGCTCTGTCTGCATTACATCAGACACTGGCAATCTGACCAAGTCACTGGACTGACCTATGCCTGAGCATTCCACCTGGGTCCCCATTCCACCTAACCCTATTTCATTCACTCATGCAGCCTTGAGCCTGTTGACAATGTGATTGTAAACAGCTATGCCTTTCAAGAGATGTGGCAGATCTTCAAAGGGAAGCCAGTTTCTGAAGGTATGACTGGATTAGACAACACCAGTTGGTCAGGCCTACACAGTGTGGAGACTGTTTGAAGCCTTTGTGGGTTTATTTGACATTCAAATGCCAGTATAGGTCATTGATGGGATGGTCAGTCCTGCCTCCCAGTCTTGTTCAAGTGATCTGAACCAGTCAGTAAACAGTGTTCATGACAACCCAGAGCCCTTATACAATGAGGATATCATGACATCAGTGCAAGATATGAAACATTTGTACTGAAGATCATAATACAGGATGTTACGATAAAATACATACAAAGTATTCCCAGAGTACTCCCAAAGTACTTGTAAATACTCATATTTTTAATGAGTACTTTAATATATACGAATATAAGTACGAGTAACGAATACTTTGTGAAAAATCAGTACTCGAGTACCAACGAGTACGAGTAAAGAGTACTTTGGCCCCAACCCTACCTGGAGTGGATTCCACCCAAACTACTATTGGAAATTGTAGAACAAATTAGCATACCACTTGCAACAGTTTTCAGTTTGTCATTAGAAGAGGGAGTGGTTCCTTTAGAATGGAAAGAGGCAAACATTATACCATTATTTAAAAAAGGTTCGAGAAACAAGTCAGAGAACTATAGACCAGTGAGTTTAACATCAGTGATTTGCAGATTATTAGAAAGACTAATTAAAGATCACATGGTCGATTTTCTTGTTAAACATAAATTGATAAAAGAACATAGATATGTTAGAAAGAGTACAGAGGAGGGCAACTAAAATTATACCAAAACTGAGGGATCTTAGTTATGAAAAACGCCTAAAAGAATGTGGTTTAACAACACTAGAGACCAGGAGATTGAGAGGAGATCAGATAGAAGTGCTTAAAATATTGAATGGTTATGAACATATTGATAGTAATATTTTTTTCAGTTAAGAAAGACTAGAGGACATGAAGTTACATTAGTAAAGGAGCAGTGTAGATTAGATATAAGAAATTTATAATTTTTACAAAGGACTGTAAATGAATGGAACAGATTATCTGATGATTGTGCGGGTGCTAGTAGTGTGAATATGTTTAAAAATATAATCGACACATACCTCACAAGGGCGGGATCAGACCTGGGGCCGAAGTACTTGGTACTCGTGTACTCGAGTACAGTTTTGAAGTACTCGTACTCATACTCATAAAACTTGTGGGTCATGTACTCGTACTCGTACTTGTACTCATATTTTACGAGTACATTACGAGTACATCTGAGTACTTTCTCAATATGTACAGGGGAAAATAAATATATTTGGTTATAAAATGAACCTTTCCTGAAATATTTTAATGTTCAACTAATTTTTTAATACTTTGTTATTTCTGATAGAATAATAATAATAATGACAAACTTCTACAGCGCCTAAATCCCCAGGAATCTGAGCTCAGAGGCGCAACATACTAAAATCATTGGGCAAAATCGTTAACAGGGACAAGCAAGAGTCGTCATTAGAGCAAGGGACCGCTGAAGGTTAGGGTGGGAATGCAATTTCAAATAAATAAATCTTAAGTTTTTTACCAAAAGTATTTATAGTCTCAGATGATTTTAAAGCGATAGGGAGTTGATTCCAGATTGTGGGTGCAGCTACAGAAAAAGCATGTTTGCCGATATTAAGCTTGGTTTTCAGAAGAAAAAGTCGTTGTGAAACAGGTGATAATACCACCTTACCATCCTTACACATAGACACAACCTCATTCTCTGATAACCATGACTATGATACCCAAACATGGCAATAGGCAGCATCTTTTCCCAGTCAGAAACACCCTTTTAAGCAAACAATAATTGTAGGTTATCTGTTCAGGCCATCATCCTGTTTGTTTAATTAAGCCACCAGGATGTCCATAAAGAGCCAATTAGCAGTTAACCCACCAATTAGACAGGAAATGCCTTTGATGTAGTTTTGAGACCAAGAACAAGAACTGCCAGTCTTCCTCTGTAGAAGTAAGGTGGCTCAAGTCAGACTACCTCCTACACTAGTATAATCCTATGCCAGCAGGCTGGCTAAAAAGTCCAAAGGGGATGCTGAGCCTGTTATGTGGAAATGTGTTAACCCTCTCAACAACTAGTAGTCTACGATCAGAAAATATAAAGTGCAAACTTATAATATCAGCAGATTGCTGATTGTAGAGGTGAAAGAATACCTCAGTCAGCCATGTACAGATCGTCACAGTGACCCACTGCAGTTCTGAGTTTTCCAACTCTGGCTCAGTTGGTCCCTCACCATCTCAGCATTCCAGTCTCATCAGCCGCAGTTGAAAGGGTATTTAGCATAGCCGATAATATTCTGCCCTGAACGGTGCAGCCTGAAAGACTCAACCTGTGAACAACTCATGTTCTTTCGGGCAATGACAAATAGATGATAAGATCATACGATGCCACTGAAATGAATGCCATGAAGTGAATTTCATTGTTGATGAAATACTCAAATATACGTTTTTTTAGTTTTCCTTATAACAAATTGATCAACTGCCATTGCACTTGCATTCACTTGTGCTGAGTTATATAAATTATATTAATTAATGATTTTAAAATACATTATTATTTATATATAAAAAAATGTACTCATGCTTTTACTCGTACTCGTGAGAATGTACTTGTACTCGTACTCAGCTTTTAGCAATGTACTCGTACTCTGCTTTTAGCAATGTACTCGTACTCGTACTCATCCATCATAAAAGTACTTGTACTCATGGAAATGTACTCGGCCCCAGGTCTGGGCGGGATACATGTAGATAAAAGCGTTGGACTCTCGATAAGCCAAAAGCCTAAGCTAGCTAAGGGCTTCCTTACCCACCTGCCATCTAGACTAGAGTTAATTCTTTGGGTGGCAATCTCGTTAAATCGCGGTCGTTACCACAAACGCCTACCTGTTTGACGAGAGAGTGGACAGCCTAATGCTGCGTTCCAATAGACTCGTTTATATAGTAAACACGACTTGGCGAACTGGAAATTTCACGAGCTCCTCCACTTGACCATTTATAAATTCATGCAACTAGGTCAAGGAGGCGTTACGAGGTCGTATTCACGGTATATACACGAGGTGATTGGAACGCAGCATAACTAGCACACCAGACGTTCGTACCGCAGCCGCTACGTGTCAACGGCAACGCCTCGATTTACACGTACTCGACCAGGCATTCACAATAACATAACGTAAATTGTGTTGATTAGTTTCACTCATCCTCGCGCGCCAGGGGTCGCTGCTGCTGATTACGTCGGTGCCAGCCAGCCCTGGCTTGCGAGGATGGTTTCGCTTGTCAATTCGACAGCACTCAACTACGCGTAAAATGGAAGATTTCCAGCTTTACAACATTGCTGCTGTGTCTCTGTAATAGATGTAGCGTCTTCCATTGATCAATAACGTTACTGTGTTCGTGTTCCTTTTCATGATAATTAAATTAACTTATTTCCAGTGCGCACTCATTTACCGTAACTATACCCGTTTACGACCCCCTACACGACCAAACTTTGATTTACTAATGATCAAGTGGAGCTTCCTTATAAGTTTCGACTTCACCACTAATAAATCGTGTCGTGACTGAGTCGATCGTGAACTCGTATTGACGCAAACAAGATCATTAGTATACGCAGCATTTATAATTAAAAGACCTGTTGGTTGGCGAGTTAATTAATTGATCACAAAATCTAAATAGCCAAATCTTGAAAGGCAACGAGGTGATCGGCTCGGCTAAACCCCTTCCAGCTGAAACTTTTGTAACAGAAGTCCGCGAAAAGGTGCAATATGATGACACCTGAAATTATGTTTACCTACGGGTGTAAGTGTGGGAGGGGTGTAACCATTCCCACTGTTTTTTTGGACAACACTCATGAAAGTGCAATTTGATGACACTGCCTGATAATATACGTTTTAAGCCAAATGCACCATTAATTTGGTGGCCAAAAAAAACTGTTGTGTGGGTTGTCCCCCTTCAACTATTTTATGCCAAACTTTTCAAAAGGTGCACTTTTGTGTCATTTAGAAAATAAGTGTACGTGTTCAGCCAAGTAAACCTGTTGAAGATTTGTTGTCGCCGCACCGCCATAACTCCAGCCTCTCCGCTGTCGGCCCGGCTCATCACATCGGAACACGGTGGGGGGGGGGGGTTTCTTACCTATACATGCTGTCCATAAACCTCGATGTGCACCCCTTTGGGCCTCCAAAAAAACCTTTTCGCTCTCTAAAAACCTCAAATTCAAACAAAACACGCACAAACTTTCTAAACATTGGGGCTAAGCCTTTCTCAAGCCCACCCCATCAAAAATAATTACACTACAAAATGACACCCCTTCCCCAAATATTGGGGGCTAATCCCCCTTCATAGCTCAGCTTAGTTCGTTCACTCAACTTTGTTCCAGTTCACTCAGCTGTATAGCATGAATGATGGGTATATATATATATAATATATATATATATATATAGTAGAGTAGAGGAGATCGAGCGACTAAAATGATACCAAAACTGAGGGATCTTAGTTATGAAAAACGCCTAAAAGAATGTGGTTTAACAACACTAGAGACCATGCAGGAGATTGAGAGGAGATCAGATCAGATAGAAGTGCTTAAAATATTGAATGATTATGAAAATATTGATAGAAATATTTGTTTAAGTTAAGAAAGACTAGATGACATGAAGTTACATTAGTAAAGGAGCAGTGTATATTAGATATCAGAAATTTATAATTTTCACAAAGGACTGTAAATGAATGGTACAGATTATCTGCTGATTGTGTGGGTGCTAGTAGTGTGAATATGTTTAAAAATAGAATCGACACATACCTTAAAAGGGCGGGATGCATATCCACCACTGTCTATATAGCCAGATATATATATATATATATGGCTATATAGACAGTGGTGGATATTGATTTGTGTTCGAATAGCCTTCGCGCATTAATTACAGCGTGGCTGAATGCTTTCCTGAAAAGTTGAAATGGTATTCGATTGAACATGTCTGCCAGGGAGTAAAGTGCAAAACGCTTCGCCTTTGAGCAGTCATAAGGACTGGATTGATACAGCGGTATCAGATTCGTGGTGGCGCTACCTGGTGAGTTTGCTTACAAACGGGTGCTGCCACCTATCGTGTCCATGGAACTTATTAAATGTAACATAAGTTTCGTTGATGTTGCTTGCAGATAGATTCATTAAGAAAAGGAAAAGTCAGTTTCAATGGTGTGTGACGGTAAATTATATATAAATTACGACGATTTGAGGCAATGCTGTCTGTACTAGTTTCGTGGAGGTTCTTTATTATGATACATTTAAAGTCGCACGCTAGACTGGGCGATAATGTGGTATTTGTGGTGATATCATAAACTCGTGCCGCACACTGTATGGACGTCCACACACTGACACAGTTAGAACTTGGAGCTATGGCAAACTCATTTGTGTGATGTGAAAATATTTATAGGCTTTAGATAGTTTAGTTTGCTTTTAATTTTGATTATCAGAGTTGATTTTAGTAATGACTGTCTACGACTACGTGACTGTCTAGGCAAAACTCTGATCACTGAGGCTGAGGACAGTGAGATGAGATTATAAAATGTTATCTAAGGCTAAGACTAAGTCTAAGACATCACTAGCACAGACACATTGTCAGTGTGTGTTATTGATATAAAAAATGTACAACCACACACACACAACTTACAAGGAACACGAAACATTTGCCTGCTCTTTCACAAGGTTAACAAAATATTTAAAACAATATGGCCCATGTATGATCAATAATGAGGAACAAAATGACCAGGGCATGAAATTATTCAGTAACAATTTAATGCTTGCACTAAACTTCTAAAAGTGCCCTTGGGGTCAGAGTTCAGGTAAGAGGTCAAATTGTTCACTGCACTTGCGTACACTGTACTACACATGTGCAGTATACAGAGGCCTACGTTTGGTATGAGACTACTCTCGGTATATTACACTTGTCTTACCTACTTAAAAGTACTTATTGTATCAGTACTTGTCCTAATTTAGGCAGGTGAACTGAATGATTGTCTTTCACTGTATGAAACAATGTATAAAACTATAAAATGACTGAAAGCCTCATCCCTGTAATATGACTTGTTTGCAGTTGTTTGTTGGGGATCTTTTATGAGGGGAGATGCTACCAAATGCAACTACACCAAAGACGGGCAATGGCTCGCTGAATGGCAAACATCCATTTCATTCACCAAGTCCTCAGAGTAACAAAAAACAGAAACTTATGAATGGTATGTACATGAGTTGTGTATCATTGTTCAGGTGTGTTTTTTTCAACTTCCAAGTCTCGCTACCATATGTCACCCAATCAGGGATGGGTCAAGTACATGCACAATGAACTTAAGTGCAAGTACAAGTACTTTCAATTGTTATAAGTACAGGTACTAAAAATATAGGCAAGTACAAGTACTTTATGAAAAACTCAAGTACAAATAAAAAGTACTCTGAAAATGTTAGTCAAGTACATTGAACGCTATATTTATGTTTCATAATGGTGAAAGTCGAAGCAATGAAAACACAAAAGCAGCAGTATGATGCATTTATTCATTATTTAAGTCAAGGCATAAAATACTGGCATCTGTGAGCACTTCATAACTTATATCGGCGATAACAGAACATATTTAATGTATGTTTTGGGACACTGTATGTTTTAGGACACCCTAAGAAAAATAATTATTTTTCAGTACCGCATCTTTTGGGACACCTTCGTAATCATAATTATTGTTTGTCCCTATGTATTGGGACAGCAGTTATACATATTTCTGATGAGCGAGTATGAACTTTTTTCCCGATACCGACGCATAAATAAAAGAACAATTTACCAATAAAATGTATTACAGTGGCAGCTGCACTGACATAAACAACACAAACTTGGGTGATGTAAATAATGTGGCACCAGCAATTTCGTCCTTCTCTGTGGAGATACCAGATACAAAACGGACAACAAAAATAAACAAATTTCACCATGCTACCAGAAAATAACTGGGTGGCTAAATGTGACTACCTGAACTGTAGCTGGTTCAGTGCAGTTGTGTCAGCTGTGTTGACTTCAAAGGTGTTTGATTGACAGCTGGTAATAACAATGTAATAATATTTTTCTCTCACACATGAGAACAGATGTAACTTGTGGTTTGACCTATTTCTTGGAGAGTTCCAGACCATTGGGCCACCTGCACAGTTGAGCAGGCACAGATTATAACACTGTATCTTGTACCAGGGCAAGTACTGTTTACTCCAGTGTAAAAAGGCACTTGTAATGGTGTTGTGTTGACAGTCAGGTGAAGCCTGGCTTCAGTAAAGCCAAGGTGTGAACATTGTGCTTGGAACTCTGCTTAAGACATCAACACCTGATACCAAGAGCAAGTGTCCAAACAAAGCAGACAGTTGTTACAGACACAGTTGATGTGTGCTAGTGTGGGACAGTTGCCAAGAACGGCTGATGCAGTCATATTCAAAGATGTCTGTAGGCGGGTATGGCCTGCGATGCCGACGGCCTTGACACAGATATGTGGGATGACGCCGCCATGCCGTTCCAGGCAGCGTTCTTTGATAGCGATAACGGAATGAGTGGTACTGCAATTAAATACAGTACAATCTGTCACTCAGTAGTCTTCGAACAAGTGTGAGAAACTGGTACCAGACAGGATAAACATTTCATACGGCTTAATAATATATAATAGGTCCTACATATAACGTTTGCTTCATGGGATATAGGCCATTAAAAAAATAGTTATTACCAGGGTAATAGACGAGGTAACCATGGTGAAGTTACAAAGCCAGGTTAACACAGGGTAATCAAACAGGGATGACATGACGTCAGGATTCGTTCGCGTTCGTAAGTTTTGGGACAATGAATCTGAAATTATTTTTGTGCACCGTATGTTTAGGGACAGCTGAAAATTTTATTATTTTTAAGTGACCCAAAACACATATGGTAATTACGGTATATAGCATACTGGCGTAATACAAAACATGCATATATAATAGTACATATTTGCAATAATTTTAACATTAACATTATCTTCGTATGCTTCAACAAGTTCGTTGTTGCCCAAGAGAGGGAGGAAATCTTCATATGACAGTGTTTAGACTGGGCTTTGTAGTTGCCTTGTACATTTGTAGGAATAACAAAGTGATGAAATGCTGCTGATTTTTTCGCCATGTCTGTACTCTGCAGTCTTGTAGATATAACTGACAATATGCCTGCTTGTCTACAATGCCAGGTACTAAACATCAACATATCTGAGGTTCTGAACAGATTGCAATTGACTATTATTCAGTTGTTATATTAAACCAAGGCAATTATGTCTACCACAAAAGTCCACAATACAAGTGGACTGGTGGTTTCTGAACATCTTAAGCCACTATAGCTGATCAAGAGATCAGTTAATGTTAGTTTATCAGATGTAATTGACTCATGGCTTCAAATCTCAGCTGACATGCATGTAAGTGTCTGGGCTTCTCCTCCCCTTTATGCATACAAACCAATCAACACCTAGTCATGCACTATCAATTAAGTTTCATGTTACAAAGCTTTGTGCAAAATAAATATACAGTAACTTTCATTCTAGCCAATTTTAAAAAAATCCTCCAGATAGAGCTAAATACATCACAAAAACATAAAAAGTACTTGGGAAAGTACTTGCCAAGTCCAAGTACTTTGACGGTCAAGTACAAGTTCAAGTACTACACTCAGCAAAATAGCTAGTGCAAGTCCAAGTACAGTACTTGCTGTACTTAAGTATACAAGTACTCAAGTATTTGAGTACTTGAACCAATCCCTGCAGCCAATGCAGGCTTGTCACACAACTATGTGCAGCTCTGTTTATTCCAAGTCTCATTACCGTATGTCATCCAATGCAGGCCCTGCACAGAATTATGTGCACTTCTGTTTATTCCAATCCTCATTACAATATGTCACCCAATGCAAGCTCGGCACACAGTTTATTCCAAGTGTCATTACCGTATGTCACCCAATGCAAGCTCGGCACACAGTTTATTCCAAATGTCATTCCTATATGTCTCCTAATGCAGGCTTGTCACACAACTACGTACAGCTCCAGGAAGAGAGGCATCAACTGCCTATTTACAGTGCACGCAAGAAGCTGCTTCAACAGGTGCAGCGACTGTCCAGTGCCATAGTGATTGGAGAGACGGGCAGTGGCAAGACCACACAGATACCTCAGGTATGTGTTGGTCAGTGTTGAGGCTTTTAGCCAAAAATATTTTTTGCCAGTCTTGAATTAATCAAAAGTGTGCCTTTTGGCACATGAACAACTTGTGTGGAAGCCAGTCACGTTAGTCACAGCCATTATTGGCCAGTTTAGTTTTTTCAGCCATTTATTTAATTAGTACTGATCCAGACAATTTGTTTCACTACCATGTGTGGAAGCCTTGGTTAATCTAGTAGCCAGCTGGCCCTTTCTAAATTCCATCCATCTTATCCGTCTTGGTCAGTCATTTGCCAGTTTTGAAGACGGGCAGATGGGACTCTAGGTAAGCCCCTAAGTCCGGTGCTGTTCAGATATAATATGTGTTGGTCAAAGTATGGTGACGTTGATCTTTCGTGTTCTTGTCAGTGAGTATTGGGATTGACCGTTCTGGTAGTGAGGCATGTGGTTGTGTATACATGCGTACACGTGGTAACTAGAACAACTAGAAGCACGTGATGCATGCATGCACACACAAACACACACACACACACACACGATATACATATCTAATTTTTATTATTGTTTAAGTAGTACACCGAATAATAATAACTGGAAGAAAACAGCTCCTGTTACTCACATAAACATGTATTTAAACAAGTTATAAACATTATTAATATTATGTTGATTTTGGACATAATTAAATCTTTACATTACCAGATTCAAATTCAGTGTAGTTGAATGACGTCCTATTCAGGTAATTTGTGACCCACTTTTTGAGTACTTTTGCAAGTTTGTAATAAGTAATGGTCGGTACGTGATATGTGAACTGTTTGTAATAAGTAATGGTCGGTACGTGATATGTGAACTGTCTGTAATAAGTAATGGTCGGTACGTGATATGTGAACTGTCTGTAATAAGTAATGGTCGGTACGTGATATGTGAACTGTCTGTAATAAGTTATGGTCGGTACGTGATATGTGAACTGTCTGTAATAAGTAATGGTCGGTACGTGATATGTGAACTGTCTGTAATAAGTAATGGTCGGTACGTGATATGTGAACTGTCTGTAATAAGTAATGGTCGGTACGTGATATGTGAACTGTCTGTAATAAGTAATGGTCGGTACGTGATATGTGAACTGTCTGTAATAAGTAATGGTCGGTATGTGGATATGTGAACTGTCTCTAATAAGTAATGGTCGGTACGTGGATATGTGAACTGTCTCTAATAAGTAATGGTCGGTACGTGGATATGTGAACTGTCTCTAATAAGTAATGGTCGATACGTGATATGTGAACTGTCTAATAAGTAATGGTCGGTACGTGATATGTGAACTGTCTGTAATAAGTAATGGTCGGTACGTGATATGTGAACTGTCTGTAATAAGTAATGGTCGGTACGTGATATGTGAACTGTCTGTAATAAGTAATGGTCGGTACGTGATATGTGAACTGTCTGTAATAAGTAATGGTCGGTACGTGATATGTGAACTGTCTGTAATAAGTAATGGTCGGTACGTGATATGTGAACTGTCTGTAATAAGTAATGGTCGGTACGTGATATGTGAACTGTCTGTAATAAGTAATGGTCGGCACGTGATATGTGAACTGTCTGTAATAAGTAATGGTCGGTACGTGATATGTGATCTGTTTGTAATTAAGTAATGGTCGGTACGTGATATGTGAACTGTCTGTAATAAGTAATGGTCGGTACGTGATATGTGATCTGTTTGTAATAAGTAATGATCCATACGTGATATGTGAACTGTTTGTAATAAGTAATGGTCGGTACGTGATATGTGAACTGTCTGTAATAAGTAATGGTCGGTACGTGATATGTGATCTGTTTGTAATAAGTAATGGTCGGTACGTGATATGTGAACTGTTTGGAATAAGTAATGGTCGGTACGTGATATGTGAACTGTTTGGAATAAGTAATGGTCGGTACGTGATATGTGAACTGCTTGCAGTTTCTCTACGAAGCTCAAATACACAGGAATCACCTAATTGCTTGTACGCAGGTATGTTGACTTCCATCAGAGTTAATAAAGCCAGAATTATGACAACATTTCTGAAAGATCTGGATACTCATCTAGGCTCCATTACATATCTGAGTTAAACACAGTGATAATTATTATGCTGAGAGAACACAATAATTATGCAGACAGAATATGATATATAAATATGAGATACTAAAGAGAGAATTATACATATTTGTGTGAATTTAATATTGTCATACACTGTATAATGATTTACATCTAAGATAGTTATCATTTGGTTGGCTTGATTACAGTGCACACTCTGACTATGCAATGGTTATTTTGAAGGGTAAGCTACATTCAAGATTCATGTATTAAGGATACCCGAGCAGAAGCAACCTGTGGTACAAACATGTTGTTTTGTTTTAGCCGCGGAGAGTGGCAGCTATGACAGTCGCAGAACGGGTGGCGTCGGAGAAAGGCACAGAAGTAGGAGAATTGGTGCGTGACAGAGTCTCCATATAACACAAATTCATGTGGCTTGGTGCACAGTTGTATGTTACTGAAAACCGATGATGCAAGACTTCATTTAATTTGCAAACCCTCCCTTTAGTTGAAGATTAAAATATGGTCTTTGTTTACATGGGTAATAGGCATTCTAGAACATTGGTTGAATTAAAATATATACTAGTTCTTATATAGCACATTATCCAGTCCTCGGGACTTCAAAATGCTTTACACTTCACCACATGATAGACATGTTGATTCAAACACCATCTCGACTTCTCTCAAAAGTGTCCAGCAATTTTTGCACAGTTAATTTTTACACATATCTACCACTGTTTATAGCCATGTACTCATTTATATACCTGTCTAAACTGAAGCAATGAAGCATGAACAAAATCGACCAAGCTGAAATCAAAGACATGCAATATGAACCATCAGGGATCCACTGCTTCATCACTGAATCATCATATTACCACTTTCAGTTAGTCATAACATTATTGACCCATACTATGGGTCACTCTTGTTTCCTCTATTTGATCCTAGGTGCATTTATGAGTCTCGCACTGAAACTGTATTGTGAAATAATGATGTGTCCCTTGCATTGTAGGTCGGCTACTGTGTTCGGTTTGATGATATGACCAATGAGAACACTCGTATCAAGTACATGACAGATGGGATGTTATTACGAGAGGCGATCCTAGATCCAATCCTTAAAAAGTATGTCTTCTTCATATACCAGAGAAACATAATTAATCCCCTATTAATCCCACACATGTTCACTATGAGCAAAGTCAAGTGGTTAGTCAGCCTAGTATCTGAGTTCCCCAAGTGGTTAGTCAGCCTAGTATCTGAGTTCCCCAAGTGGTTAGTCAGCCTAGTATCTGAGTTCCCCAAGTGGTTAGTCAGCCTAGTATCTGAGCCCCCAAGTGGTTAGTCAGCCTAGTATCTGAGTTCCCCAAGTGGTTAGTCAACCTAGTATCTGAGCCCCCAAATAGTAAGTCAGCCTAGTATCTGAGCCCCCAAGTGGTTAGTCAACTTAGTATCTGAGCCCCCAAGTGGTTAGTCAGCCTAGTATCTGAGCCCCCAAGTGGTTAGTCATCCTAGTATCTGAGCCCCCAAGTGGTTAGTCATCCTAGTATCTGAGCCCCCAAGTGGTTAGTCAGCCTAGTATCTGAGCCCCCAAGTGGTTAGTCAGCCTAGTATCTGAGCCCCCAAGTGGTTAGTCAGCCTAGTATCTGAGCCCCCAAGTGGTTAGTCAACCTAGTATCTGAGCCCCCAAGTGGTTAGTCAGCCTAGTATCTGAGCCCCCAAGTGGTTAGTCAACCTAGTATCTGTGGTTGTCTTTGTGATCTTTTCACTGTTTCCATTTTAAGGGCACTGGTCGGAACTGGCAAAGGTGATCACATTGCCATAGTTGTTATGAAACAGTTGCTTTTAATATTACAAATGTTGGTTTGTTACTTTGTTTATAGTGTGTTAGTGTTATGTCTGTTGTGTATGTCGTTCGTTATTTATGGTAATGGCTTATTTTGTGAAAATGGAGCTAAATGGTGGTCTCATAATTTTGCTACGGTCAAAAAAAGGTTTTGCATTTAGCATTGATTCAACCGCCCATCAACGTGTAATATGAGACTTACACTTTTTCAATCCCAATTTGTATTAATATATTTCACACACAAGGTGGCGCATTTGTAGTAATTTATTTTCTATGCATGCACGTGCATGACCAAATGCACCCTGCTTATGTGATCATGCCTAATATGTTCAACACCTTAGACCAAATAATTAATGATTTTGTTCAAAATGTATTATATCATGTAACATGTTTGTGTTGGTATGAGTTATATGTAAAATATTTAATAACTTGAATACGTAAGTTTTGTGGAATAGGAAGATGGTCTAAAAGTTGTATAATAACAATAAGAGAGGAGTTAATAATTATCACTAGTCTGGGGGACCATTTCATTAAAATACTAAGGTCATCAGGATAATCCACCATTAAATGAATAAAAATCTTGTTAAATTTAAGAATCTTTTTAAAAATGCAAAATGCTGCCGCCGTATCATGTAGGACATGAATGAATCCCATCGGTATATTCTGGTGTTTTCAGTATCAAGATTACTGTTACTTATTGGTTCTAAAGAGCAAAATTAGGCTTATGAACTGATAAGAATATTAATGAAATGGTCCCCTGGTTTCTAACAGAAGTCCCTTCTTCCAGGTATGCCGTTGTGATACTGGACGAGGCCCATGAAAGAACGGTGCACACTGACGTGCTGTTTGGAGTGGTCAAGGCGGCCCAGAAACAGCGCAAGAATAGGGGACTGATGCCACTGAAGGTGAGAGAAAACAAGAATAGGGGACTGATGCCACTGAAGGTGACAGAAAGCAAGATTAGGGGGTCTAATGCTACTGAAGGTGAGGTAAAACAAGAATAGGGGTCTAATGCCACTGAATGTGAAATAAAGCAAGAATAGGGGTCTAATGCCACTGAAGGTGAAAGAAAGCAAGAATATGGTATAATGCCACTGAAGGTGAGGTAAAACAAGAATAGGGATCTAATACCACTGAATGTGAAATAAAGCAAGAATAGGGGTCTAATGCCACTGAAGGTGAGAGAATGCAAGATTAGGGGTCTAATGCCACTGAAGGTGAGGTAAAACAAGAATAGGGGTCTAATGCCACTAAAGATGACAGAGAGCAAGAACAGGGGTCTAATGCCAGTAAATATGACATTACAGAAAGCAAGAATAGGGGCTAATGCCGCTGAAGGTGAGAGAAAACAAGAATAGGGGTCTAATGCCACTGAAGGTGGGAGAAAACAAGAATAGGGTCTAATGCCACTGAAGGTGAGGTAAAACAAGAATAGGGGTCTAATGCCACTAAAGATGACCGAGAGCAAGAATAGGGGTCTAATGCCAGTAAAGAAGACATTACAGAAAGCAAGAATAGGGGCTAATGCCGCTGAAGGTGAGAGAAAACAAGAATAAGGGCAGCGATAGAAATAAGCCAGAATATTTACTTGTCCGTCGGACAAGTAAGTTTTGAAATCTACTTGTCCGTCAAAATTTTAACTTGTCCGAGTGGTTGTCAAGGGGAATCGAAGCTTCGAAAAAACATAAAAAGTCTGTCTTATTTTTATGACAACAACACAATGTTCCTGCTGTTTCGTTGCACGTACATCTGAGTGACCTGTGATCAAAGACACAATTTTATTTAATCTTCAAATTTTTAAAATTGCAAAATTATATTTGCATCTATTTTCCGGCCCATTGTTAGTCATCACGAATATTAAAAGTAGATACGTCACATGATGTATACCAATATTTTAGTGATGCTGATATGAACGCTTTTATTAATAACAAATAATTATTACGATGATAGGAATGAGATTGTTTTCCTTGCTATTTGTTTTATAATGTTGCAAAAACTGTTTATGTTTAATATGGTATTTATATATATATATATATATATATATATATATATATAAAACATATAACACTGCTGTAAAATGTTGGCATCAGTTTGTCATTGAAGATGCCACTCAACCATCAGGAACACGACCAGTGCAAAGCCAGGAAATGTTGTCGCCAAAATCATAATAAACTGATAATAGTTTGATAAACCTCTATGAACTTCAATATTAACAAAGTTCTGTGTTTTACAAACGAAGATAATATTCAGTTGATCATCAGCAAACAAATGCATATTTTTTCTTAAATGTTATATTACCATTTCAATGATAATAAAACAGTTTTAACGGTGCCTGAATTATATTTACCAGGCTGAAACTATAATTTATAGATTTAGTTACGTTGTAACGTTGCTGCCGCGCGCAGACAGCCGTAGTTGGCGGAAGCCGACATGTCAACGGCGGTTGGCGCCCCGTCCCCGGCCGCGCATCTTACATAATTCGGTTTCGAAAACTCGCAATTTATGATTAAAATGAATGTTACATAGATACAACAACACTTCTGAAATTTTATTAATATACCGTTTATCAACCAGCACCATAGATTTACCGGAGAGCCAGTTACAAGTTTTAAAAATGTTCACCTATCTGGATCGGCTAATGTTCGATGACGAGGAAGACTGCCGAGTCCGTGTGGGTTAGGCGTAATAATGGTTAAAACTGTAGAATTATTCAAATAACAGGTAGTGATACAAAGTCTACTATTTCCAAAGTTCATCAAATATGATCCGTGAGTGGGAGCAAGTTGTACGTCGGCCAAACTGAATGATTTACGATTGTGTGAAATACAGCCTCGATCAACGATGGCTGATGCAGAGTCTGTCCTACGCGTATGACAGAGCTAGGTCTGTGTGCTCAGCGGATGACCCTGTTAACGCAGGCACTAAACTCGGTCGAACACTGTACAACACACTGGCGGCAGAACGACAAGACGCTGACACACCAACAAAATTGGAACGTGCGCGATTGCTAGCAAACTTCAATTACGTTTGAATTTCCTCAAATAAAAAGTTTGCAATGTTGCACGCGTCACTATTTACTGTAAATTTTTACTTGTCCACCGGATAACCATGTAGAGTCATTTTACTTGTCCGGTCCAAAAATCACTTGTCCCGGACAAACGGACAAGTGCTATTTCGAACGCTGATAAGGGTCTAAGGCCACTGAAGGTGAGAGAAAACAAGAATAGGGGTCTAATGCCACTGAAGGTGAGAGAAAACAAGAATAAGGGTCTAATGCCACTGAAGGTGAGAGAAAACAAGAATAGGGTCTAAGGCCACTGAAGGTGAGAGAAAACAAGAATAGGGTCTAAGGCCACTGAAGGTGAGAGAAAACAAGAATAAGGGTCTAAGGCCACTGAAGGTGAGAGAAAACAAGAATAGGGGTCTAATGCCACTGAAGGTGAGAGAAAGCAAGAATAAGGGTCTAATGCCAGTAAAGATGACATTACAGAAAGCAAGAATAGGGGCTAATGCCGCTGAAGGTGAGAGAAAGCAAGAATAGGGGTTTAATGCCACTGAAGGTGAGAGAAAACAAGAATAAGGGTCTAAGGCCGCTGAAGGTGAGAGAAAGCAAGAATAGGGGCTTAATGCCATTGAAGGTAAGAGAACAAAAGAATAGGGGTCTAAGGCCACTGAAGGTGAGAGAAAGCAAGAATAGGGGTTTAATGCCACTGAAGGTAAGAGAAAGCAAGAATAAGGGTCTAATGCCAGTAAAGATGACATTACAGAAAGCAAGAATAGGGGCTAATGCCGCTGAAGGTGAGAGAAAGCAAGAATAGGGGTCTAAGGGCACTGAAGGTGAGAGAAAGCAAGAATAGGGGTCAAAGGCTTCTGAAGGTAAGAGAAAGCAAGAATAGGGGTCTAAGGCCACTGAAGGTGAAAGAAAGCAAGAATCTGTTGTTAAATTTAAGAATTTTTTTAAAATGCAAAATGCTGCCACCATATCACGAAGGACATGAATGAATCCCATCGGCACATTCTGGTGTTTTCAGTCCAGGGGACCATTTCACAAAGGTATTGAGCTCATAAGGAAAATCCACCATTAAAGAGAATCCACTGTGAAATTGAAGAAGCTTTTTCAAAATGCAAAAAAGTTACCACCGTATCATAGAGGGTTCTTTCCTTGACACTGGTGAAAGTGTCCCAGTAGCACATCCTGATGTTGACAGTTTTTGGTATACAAGATCAGTGTTAAGGCATAAAATCAGTTTTAAAGAACAAAATTGGTATTATGAGGTCATAAGAATATTAGTGAAACAGTGCCCTGGTCTTGTATACTTTATGAGGTCGTAAGAACGTTAGTGAAACAGTGCCCTGGCCATGTATACATTATGAGGTCAAGAATATTAGTGAAACAGTGCCCTTGCCTTGTATACTTTATAAGGTCATAAGAATGTTAGTGAAACAGTGCCCTGGCCTTGATTACTTTATAAGGTCATAAGAATGTTAGTGAAACAGTGCCCTGGCCTTGTATACTTTATAAGGTCATAAGAATGTTAGTGAAACAGTGCCCTGGCCTTGTATACTTTATAAGGTCATAAGAATGTTAGTGAAACAGTGCCCTTGCATTGTATAGTTTATAAGGTCATAAGAATGTTAGTGAAACAGTGCTCTTGCCTTGTATACTTTACAAGGTCATAAGAATGTTAGTGAAACAGTGCCCTTGCCTTGTATACTTTATGAGGTCATAATAATGTTAGTGAAACAGTGCCCTGGTCTTGTATACTTTATGAGGTCATAAGAATGTTAGTGAAACAATGCCCTGGCCTTGTAATAGGCTTGTATTCTTTATGAGGCCATAAGAATGTTGGTGAAACAGTGCCCTGGCCTTGTAATAGACTTGTATACTTTATGAGGCCATAAGAATGTTAGTGAAACAATGTCCTGGCCTTGTTTACTTTATGAGGTCATAAGAATGTTAATGAAACAGTGCCCTTGCCTTGTATACTTTATGAAGTCATAAGAATGTTACTGAAACAGTGCCCTGGTCTTATATACTTTATAAGGTCATAAGAATGTTAGTGAAACAATGCCCTGGCCTTGTTTACTTTCTGAGGTCATAAGAATGTTAGTGAAACAGTGCCCTTGCCTTGTATACTTTATGTAGTCATAAGAATGTTAGTGAAACAATGCCCTGGCCTTGTTTACTTTATGAGGTCATAAGAATGTTAGTGAAACAGTGCCCTTGCCTTGTATACTTTATGAAGTCATAAGAATGTTACTGAAACAGTGCCCTGGTCTTATATACTTTATAAGGTCATAAGAATGTTAGTGAAACAATGCCCTGGCCTTGTTTACTTTCTGAGGTCATAAGAATGTTAGTGAAACAGTGCCCTTGCCTTGTATACTTTATGAAGTCATAAGAATGTTACGGAAACAGTGCCCTGGTCTTATATACTTTATAAGGTCATAAGAATGTTAGTGAAACAGTGCCCTGGCCTTGTATACTTCATAAGGTCATACGAATGTTAGTGAAACAGTGCCCTTGTCTTGTATACTTTATAAGGTCATAAGAATGTTAGTGAAACAATGCCCTGGCCTTGATTACTTTATGAGGTCATAAGTATGTTAGTGAAACAGTGCCCTGGCCTTGTATACTTTACGAGGTCATAAGAATGTTAGTGAAACAGTGCCCTGGCCTTGTTTACTTTATGAGGTCATAAGAATGTTGGTGAAACAGTGCCCTGGCCTTGTATACTTCATAAGGTCATAAGAATGTTAGTGAAACAGTGCCCTGGCCTTGATTACTTTATGAGGTCATAAGAATGTTGGTGAAACAGTGCCCTGGTCTTGTATACTTTATGAGGTCATGAGAATGTTAGTGAAACAGTGCCCCGACCTTGTATATTTTATGAGGTCATAAGTATGTCAGTGAAACAGTGCCATGGCCTTGTTTACTTTATGAGGTCATAAGTATGTGAGTGAAACAGTGCCCTGGCCAAGTATACTTTATGAGGTCATAAGTATGTTAGTGAAGCAGTGCCCTGGCCTTGTTTACTTGATGAGGTCATAAGTATGTTAGTGAAACAGTGCCCTGGCCTTGTTTACTTTAAGAGGTCATAAGTATGTGAGTGAAACAGTGCCCTGGCCAAGTATACTTTATGAGGTCATAAGTATGTTAGTGAAACAGTGCCCTGGCCTTGTTTACTTTATGAGGTCATAAGTATGTTAGTGAAACCGTTCCCTGATGCCACTGAAGGTGAGTGGCGGACTGCTTCTCCAGTAAAGTTGTTCTGCTGGTGCCACTTATTAAGATCATACAGACATGCCAGAGTTATACAATATAGTCATACTCTCTGAAAATTCCCTGTTAACTTCTTTGATGTTTTTTTCTTCCAGACAGTCATTGATACTTTTCTGTTTGTCACTGCACAGTTGTATGACTAGAATAATTTATTCCTGTTATTTTACAAGACATAATAACCTACTAAGTTTGTCAACAACATAATCTTTAATTCACACACAAATTATGTTTAAATTGATGATTTATGTTGTATTTTGTTAGAGGTCATTGTAATGCTGGCTACAGTGGATAATTAATAATATGCTTTTTTGTAGCTACACCCAAAATCTGGAATCAACTCCCTATCACTTTAAAATCACCTGAGGCTGTAGCTACCTTTGTAAAAAAAACTGAAGACTTATTTATTTGAAATAGCTTTCCCACCCTAACCTTCGGGGGTCCCTTGCACTTTTTTGCCCAACAATTCTTGTACGTTGCACCTCTGAGCTCACATTCCTGGGGATATAGGTGTTATAGACGTTTATCATTATTATTGATCCCTACTGTATGTCTTTGACAGATCATTGTGATGTCAGCTACAATGGACGTGGATCATTTCTCGCAGTACTTTGGTGATGCGCCAGTCTTGTACATACAGGGACGCCAGTACCCCGTGGAGGTAGTTGTCTGCCGCACTCCATCAGCATCTAGCTTACTGCATTCAGTGTGACAAAACTACCTGGTACAGAATGGACTATTTGAGTGGTAATTGTGGCGGACTGACAGGCACCACGCAAGGTTTCTTGTAATGAAGTGTCAGTCAGCATGATACACATTGTACCGACTTTCACATAAATACACAGATGTGTGTATTTTTAAGTATGCATGCACGCAAGAACACACATACACCCATGTACGTACGCACATGTACATATACATGCACACATACGAGCATACACACACACACTCACGTGCATACACATGCACACACACACACACACACACACACACACACACACACACACACACACACACACATGTGCATACACACACACGTACACCCACACACACACACACAAGTGCACGCACACGCACACACATATGTGCACACACACACGTGCATACACCACACACACATGCACACACACACACACATACATGCATACACGCACGCACGCACGCACACACACACACTGATAAACCTTGTCATTTGCAAATTATATATGTATCTTTCATTGATCCATTTCTAGGTGATATTCAGTTCAAGCTGAACTCAGTTAGTGTTTGTTTTGTCTTCTCTCTAAGGTCCTGTAAACCTTTCTGAATGTGCATGTGTGCATTTTGTGATCTTTCTCAGGTACTGTACGCTGTTGAGCCGCAGAGTGATTATCTATTTGCGGCACTGGTCACTATCTTCCAGATCCACAAAGATTCACCGCCAAAGTATGTTACGTGCATGTGAAATGTATTATTCACTTGGCAGATGTCAGTCATGAATTGGTATATATTGACAGTAAATACTTGCAATATAATGATAAATATAATATTTCTGCATAATCATAGCACTCTGAACAAGATACGTTAACACAACAATTCCATAATAATATTGAAAACATTTGAATAACAAAATTTCTAGGTATTGAAAAAAATTTCGCATTTTAATGTTGACTATTTTACAGTGTTTTCCTTTTTGAACCAGAATTCTTCTTGCATTGACATCTTTATAGAGTCATTTTTATAAATAAAAAACACATTTATGTAGTGCTCAAATCCACTTAAAATAAAACGTTTATGATCACTTCACATAAATTGCATTCTTTATTGCTATTGTTAGTTAACAAGAAAACAGTACGGTGTAGGAGAGCTGATTAAAACATTTTATAAATAAAAACTGGGAAATGTATAATACATTAGAATTGAAACTTGTGGCATATGACACGTGATTTTAAGACATTATTATTTTTAAATGTCTCTTGAATACTGAGACAATTTTTAAAAAAAACGGAATATAAGTACGATTGCGATATCTTAGGTATTGACATAGTTTGCCTTTCACCGAATGACCTACAACCTTGTGATATATATATTAGATGACCAGGCAGTAGGTGTAGTTGATTGTTCCTGATATTCTCCATCTTTGGCAAGTGTGTGGTATAATCCACTGGTGTTTGTTTCAGTGAAGACATTCTTGTGTTTCTCACTGGTCAGGAGGAGATAGAATCAGCAGTCAAGTCCATCAAAGACATCGCTCAAGACTTATCTCAAGGTGTGACCGGTCACTTACTAGAAACTGCCTGTTGCATAGTTGCCACTAATGTGGCTTCTTCCAGTTAGCTTCTTGTCAATATATAAGACAGGGTTTTAAGCAATTTCTTAAAAAATGCTTATTGTTCTAAGTGATAAAAAATCTGCTGCAACTAACAAGGGTCATTGACTTTAATTTGATTACATGATCAAGCAACTTGCAAAAGTAATTTATTATTTAATATTTAGTCAGATAATTTCACCAAAACTAAATAAAAAAATTATACACATGGCCTAACAAGCCAATAATAGTGAGGAGGGTAATGAAATTTGTTTGATAATAGACAACTGAAAAATGAAATTAAGGAGGAACCCTTAAAGACTTGATTTTCTGTTGCAGATTGCCCACCCCTTGTCGTATGCCCCATGTATGCTGCCCTGCCCGCCTACCAACAGCTGAAGGTCTTCCATCCAACCCCGAAGGTACGCAGGGAATAAGGCATAACAAACAACCCACATTAATACCATCATCAGGGGTTAAAAAGAGTAAGCACCAGAGGAAGGGACCAAAGATGACTTGAGTGGGAGTGCAATTTTAAACAAGTGTCTTGAGTTTTTGTTTACCAAAGGTAGCTATAGCTTCAGATGGTTTCAAAGTAATGGGGAGTTCCTTCCAGATCTTGGGTGCAGTTATTGAGAAAGCACACTTGCCAGCTTTGTCTCAGGAACACGAAGTTGCGAGACAGATGATTTGGGCTGCCTGGCACTGTTTGCATGTACACACATTTATTTGTTTTCTTAATTACGATCCTAACTGCGATTGCGTTGAATGGTCTCTGACAGGGTTCAAGAAAGGTGATTGTGAGCACAAATATCGCAGAGACATCTGTCACGATCCACGGCATCAAACATGTCATCGACTCTGGGATGGTCAAGGCAAAGTATGTCGCACTCGATCATGTTTTTGCGATTTACTTAAAACGGAATTTAGTAACATGTCCCTAGTAAAGTAACATGACAGATATTATATTGTGAATGCAATACGTCGTCAGTTGCAAATAACTTCATGTAATCAGTTTGGAGATACAAATAGTAAATACAATGACATAGCAACTTTCAACATTCACAAATATAATTATTTATATTTCAGTGTGATTGATCTAGTTTGCTTTGCTTTATAAATACTCTTGAGATTTGTTAATATAATATGTTGTGTGTAATAATCACAGTTTGCACAATATACTGGACCACTCGGTTTCTGCCTTACGCAAGCATAATATGCAGTTTTCACCAACATTTTTGAAATCGTTTAGCAACTCTTCAGTATTATTAATCAGAACCACTTATTTCATCAATGGCATGCAAACGAAGCGTCAAATAAGTTGTTTTTAGTTAAATACTTTTCTGCCTCATCGTGTTCAAAATCATCACTGTGCGACAAATTGCAACGCATTCACTGTATAAACTCCATGGGCTGTTCGTTAACTTTCCTGTGGTGATTAAGGTGAATAGTTGCTTACAATTTCGTCCGATAAATTTTAATATTACGATTGTTTACATCACCGCCACCGATATGGTGCACTGTAGTCACGTGGTCTGCATTTGCTATCAAAATATCTGTCAAAAACCTGTTTGCCTCGTTTTAATTTGAGACAAATAACTTTGTTGCAAGTTTGTAGACGTCCTTTGCTCATTGTGTCCGATATATCTGACTAAAGATGTATTTAATATGAGATCCAGCTATATAATTATAATGAGGCAGAAACTCAGATAGGGCAGAAACCGAGTAGGTGACTATATACCACATGCAGTTTACCTTGACTTTTTCTGTAGTATTATAATTTTTTTTATATCCTACTGTCAGTAACTGCTGACAAATGTCAACCAGTATTTACATATGCACCAAATCTTTGGACTTTGCTCCCTCTCAGTGTTTCTTTTTGTAGAAAATACATCATTTTCTTCATCATTTGTAGACATTTGTTAACCCTTTCCCTCCTTAGTTCCATGACCTGTCCATCCATCTTTTGACAACTTTAATAAAAAACTAAAAATTCATGGTTGCAATTTCAGCTGCAGTCATTTTAAATTATCACCTCCAAATATCCCCATTTTGCTGCCCTTCTCCCAGGTGAAATTAAAAAACTAAAAATCTATAATCTATGTCTGGGCTGTCAAGCATGGCAGCAAAATGTTAGCACTATACAAGCGAAACTGACAGAGATATATGAAAGAATAAGCAGACACGCACTCATGCACACACACACGCAATCATGCCCGCACACACGCATACACACTCACAGACTCACATACACACACACATGCACGCACACACGCATACACACTCACACACACTCACATACACACACACACACACCGCAAACTATATTATGATATTGATTCTTTTCGTGAAAAGGTTCATCAAACTGAATGATTTACAGCGTCTCTTAAGTTCTGCATCCACCTTTACCTTCTTTCTATCATGAAATTTTAAACCACAAAAGTAAAAACCTAAAATTGACTCTTAATTTTTTTAAGATGAACCAATATAGATTTATTTGTGAAATAATTGCTGCTCCCCCTATGTAGATCATACAAAGCGGCGAGTGGCCTGGACCTGCTGCGGGTGCAGCGTGTGTCCCAGGCCCAGGCTTGGCAGAGGACTGGACGGGCAGGGAGAGAGGCTCCAGGCTCCTGCTACAGACTCTACACAGAGCCAGAGTTTGGCAAGATGAATGTCAACGCCATGCCCGAGATACAGAGGTATGTCGTGTTTGCGTCATTTGTGACCCGCCTCAGTGAACCAGTTTTAAGTCACACAAGTAAATTCTGCACACGAGCCAAAAACAGCTGTCTACGTAATGTCTCATTTGTTTTGTGAGTTTAGAAGAAATTAAAAAAGGTAAGTTCTTATATAGCACAGTGTCCCCTCCTCAGGACTGCTGGAAGCGCTTTTCAATTTACTCCCTGGCAGACCTGTTCAATCGAACACCATTTCAACTTCTCTGGGAAGCATTCAGCCAGGCTGCAATTAACGCACGAAGACTATTCGTACACAAATATCCACCTATGTCTATAGCCAGGTACTCATTCATACAGCTGAGTGAACTGAAGCAACGTAGAGTAAACGAACTTGCCCACGGTTCGACACCGCCACACAGGATTTGGACCCGCGTTCTCTCAGTCAAGAGTCTGGAGCTCTTGCCGCTGCACTATTATTAATACTTTATAATATAATATTTCAATGTCCAATAAATTTTCCCCAACATAATCCAAAAGTAATATAACACATGCCTTTACAAAACCACAGGTTAACAAACTATAGACAATTTTAGTTAAATTTAAAATGTTCGCAGGAAATGGATATCGTATAAAACTATATTTCTTTCTTTTCATGCAGGTGTAATTTGGCAAGCGTTGTACTGCAGCTGCTGGCTTTGGGTATTTCTGATGTCCTCAGCTTTGACTTTATGGACAAACCATCAAAAGATGTAAGTTGGTTTCCTTCCATTGCATGACCGACTTTTAATCTTCCTTGATTATGAATTCTGTTACAGTCAGAAGTGTCTAAAGTATGGCATAAAAATAAGACAAAAGTTATCATATATATGCATAATAAATTTCTGTAAATTATTTAATTACAATAGTTGTGTAACCAGAAATGTTTACCTAGCATATTGAAGATTGGTTTATATCACAAAATTTATTTTGAAATGAGATGAGCGATAAAATCAAATTGATGACCCACCATTAAAGCAACAGTATGCACATATTGCTTAAATTATTCACATACAACAGAACTTGATTTATGGTGGGATCAATCATATGTAGGAGTTTTAATCCATGTAAACAGTAATTTAAATTTATTTTTATGATCCCGACAGAGTTTAGAAGGTGCCCTGCAACAGTTGGAGTGGCTTGGAGCAGTAACGACAGGGGAAGACACGACTCAGGGCAAACTCAAGGTCAGTGTTGGTTACCCCTGCTCTCCAGTTTATTACTGGGGTTTTTGCCTTCTATTCTTTTTAGCACAAAATTATAAAGTATAAACTAATTCTGTTTTCAGCATTAGCAAAACTGCCCATCATGCAAATGGTGCTCCAGACACACGGTTGCAGAAGACGCTTTCCCAGAGGATTCGTCAGTTACATTTGTTATGATGTAAAATTTAAAACAGTTTTTTGCATTAATTAACGCAAGTTACATAAAATGATTGGTGGTCCTCCCAGAACAATTGCACAACATACATGTAACATTATGGACAATGTATGTACATCTAATGTACATCTAATGTACATCTAATGTACATCTAATGTGCATCTATTGTGCATCTAATGTGCATCTAATGTGCATCTAATGTGCATCTAATGTGCATCTAATGTACATCTAATGTGCATCTAATGTACATCTAATGTACGGTAAGAACCCTACAACAAGTAAGAACCCTACAACAAGTAAGAACCCTACAACATGTAAGAACCCTACGACAAGTAAGAACCCTACAACATGTAAGAACCCTACAACAAGTAAGAACCCTACAACAAGAACCCTACAACAAGTAAGAACCCTACAACAAGTAAGAACCCTACAACAAGTAAGATCCCTACAACAAGTAAGAACCCTACAGCAAGTAAGAACCCTACAACAAGTACGAACCCTACAACAAGTAAGAACCCTACAACAAGTAAGAACCCTACAACAAGTAAGATCCCTACAACAAGTAATAATCCTACAACATGTAAGAACCCTACAACAAGTAAGAACCCTACAACAAGGAAGAACCCTACAACAAGGAAGAACTCTACAACAAGGAAGAACCCTACAACAAGTAAAAACCCTACAACAAGTAAGAACCCTACAAGTAAGAACCCTACAACAAGTAAGAACCCTACAACAAGTAAGAACCCTACAACATGTAAGAACCCTACGACAAGTAAGAACCGTACAACAAGTAAGAACCCTACAACATGTAAGAACCCTACAACAAGTAAGAACCCTACAACAAGTAATAATCCTACAACATGTAAGAACCATACAACAAGTACGAACCCTACAACAAGTAAGAACCCTACAACAAGTAAGAACCCTACAACAAGTAAGAATCCTACAACAAGGAAGAACCCTACAACAAGTAAGATCCCTACAACAAGTAATAATCCTACAACATGTAAGAACCCTACAACAAGTAAGAACCCTACAACAAGGAAGAACCCTACAACAAGTAAGTACCCTACAACAAGTAAGAACCCTACAACAAGTAAGAACTCTACAACAAGGAAGAACCCTACAACAAGTAGTAAGATCCCTACAACAAGTAATAATCCTACAACATGTAAGAACCCTACAACAAGTAAGAACCCTACAACAAGGAAGAACCCTACAACAAGTAAGAACCCTACAACAAGTAAGAACCCTACAACAAGTAAGAACCCTACAACATGTAAGAACCCTACGACAAGTAAGAACCGTACAACAAGTAAGAACCCTACAACATGTAAGAACCCTACAACAAGTAAGAACCCTACAACAAGTAAGAACCCTACAACAAGTAAGAACCCTACAACAAGTAAGAATCCTACAACAAGGAAGAACCCTACAACAAGTAAGATCCCTACAACAAGTAATAATCCTACAACATGTAAGAACCCTACAACAAGTAAGAACCCTACAACAAGGAAGAACCCTACAACAAGTAAGTACCCTACAACAAGTAAGAACCCTACAACAAGTAAGAACTCTACAACAAGGAAGAACCCTACAACAAGTAGTAAGATCCCTACAACAAGTAATAATCCTACAACATGTAAGAACCCTACAACAAGTAAGAACCCTACAACAAGGAAGAACCCTACAACAAGTAAGAACCCTACAACAAGTAAGAACCCTACAACAAGTAAGAACCCTACAACATGTAAGAACCCTACGACAAGTAAGAACCGTACAACAAGTAAGAACCCTACAACATGTAAGAACCCTACAACAAGTAAGAACCCTACAACAAGTAATAATCCTACAACATGTAAGAACCATACAACAAGTACGAACCCTACAACAAGTAAGAACCCTACAACAAGTAAGAACCCTACAACAAGTAAGAACCCTACAACAAGGAAGAACCCTACAACAAGTAAGATCCCTACAACAAGTAATAATCCTACAACATGTAAGAACCCTACAACAAGTAAGAACCCTACAACAAGGAAGAACCCTACAACAAGTAAGTACCCTACAACAAGTAAGAACCCTACAACAAGTAAGAACCCTACAACAAGGAAGAACCCTACAACAAGTAGTAAGATCCCTACAACAAGTAATAATCCTACAACATGTAAGAACCCTACAACAAGTAAGAACCCTACAACAAGGAAGAACCCTACAACAAGTAAGAACCCTACAACAAGTAAGAACCCTACATGTAAGAACCCTACAACAAGTAAGAACCCTTAGCCAGTGGGGAATTTTGAGAAAAAATAAATGTTTCTTTTCTTCCAAAGGGTTGTTTATTAATCCCTGAAAGTTAAACACCTGAAATGCAAACCATCTGGTAGGAAAATGTTAATATACCCCACCACATACACGTACTTACATGCACACAAATCCTTGCTCGATTATAGTTAGATGTACAGCACTTGTATATTGAACCTAGATTCTGATTCATTTGTATTAAGAAGATAGTTACCAATCAGAATCCTGGACGGAGCTTTCGGGACCTTTACAGTCCCCTTCTTAGTTTCATATTCTGATCTTCACTGCTGAATTATGTTTCAGTGAACTGTAATTTTTTTACTGTCACCTGTCTAAATTAAATGTTTTGGCCTAACTGTCGTGGTTTCTTTGCATGCTGAATGGTGGGGTTGATATTTACTTTTGTTTCTCACAATACAGTTGACCCCTCTCGGACGACAGATGGCGGCCTTTCCATTAGACCCGAAGCTGGCTAAGACCTTGTTGGTTTCCATGGACCATAAGTGTTTGTGAGTAGAGCAGGAGTACCCCTAGTATTAATCATGTTCTTGTTTCTATTATATCTGTGTCTGTGATGTTATTGTGTACGCGACTACACGTATATAATTATAATAATACATAGCGGTTCTTATGTTGCCCAATCAGAATACTCTGAAACTAAGACATGACTTTGTTCTTCCTTTGCTCATTAAATAAAATAAAAAATTATTATTTATTAAGTTGAAAAGAAAAGTTGCAGTTAAAAATTTTAACATTTTGTTTCATTTGAGGACATTTTACTGCATATCTTACTTTTAGACATATATATATATATATATATACACACGCTGTATATATATTATTTTGAGTGCATTATCAGTATTTATTTATGTATGGGTGCGTGCGGGCGTGTGGGTATGTATGTATAGGTATGCATATATGTAAATAGAGTAATAATAGGTATAATTTATACTTTATCAAATTTTTTTTATTTATAGTCTTTAATTAATAGTTTTAATAAAACTAACTTAATTTGTTCTATATTTTATCTGAAGTTTCTTTTTTTGCAGGGCTTATTAATATACATTGAATTGCTTGATTTAATTTTACTGTACAGTGCTTTGAGCATATTACGGATATTGCGCTCTATAAATACTAAATATTATTATTAATATTATAAAAAAATTCAGACCAAATTGCTGAGTTGGGCATCTCGATTTTTGTTTTGTTTGGGACATGTTTGTTGACATTTTCATATTTGATTATATCTTTGGTTTGTGATGTTTAATTATCACATTTCATTGCAGTTTGGTTAATGTAATAATGTAACATTTTATTTTGTTATAAGTCATCAGCAGCATGCCAGCAACCACCAGTAAATAAAATACATGAGTGTGTGTGTACATGCATGCATGCGTGCGTGCATGCGTGCGTGCATGCGTGCGTGTGTGTAAGGTGGTATGTGTTGTCAACAGTTGTAAACACAATGTTCGAAATTACTGCCCACCCGAAGGCCCAAGACCATCAAGTATTTCGTTGGGCTGGTAACTTTCAAAAAGTGCCGGCCCGTAAGACCGGCAGATTTTTTAAAAGAAAATAATGGCGCACTTGTTAAGTATCCGAACCAACCTCGATTTTGCCATTATAACTAAATGTTTGCCTAAATTTGGAACCTCAGTGATTTAGTTCTATCATTCAACCTCATTCCAGGCATATCTATATTACGAAAATAGTATGCATCTTAACACACTTTTGAGGCCCAAAGAGCAACCTGGTTTGCGTCAGTCTGCGCCACTGTGGCTGCCCCTGCGTATGTTGTTGCAAACTGGGTCGCTCTTTGGACCTCAAAAGTGTGCTAAGATGCGATACTTTTGTAACGTAATTATGCATGGGATGATGTTGAATGACGGCAATACCACATGAGGTATAAAAATTAGGCAAAAATGTTATTGTAACAACGAAGTCGAGGTTGGCCCAGATACTAGACACGTGCCAATAATGGTGACACTTGTGTACTTCCAAACATGACATTTAACGTAAGTGTAGTAAAAAACGAGTTGGAAAAACAATGAAATATCGAGCTGATCAATGCTGATAGATTGATTGAGTTTAGTTTCGTAGTGCTGGCACTTCCAGCGAGTTCCGCTGAATGTGAAAGAGGCTTCAGCACAGTGAAACAAGTGAAGAGTTTCTGAGTTTCAAACCACATCAAGCCATCCACAATGTCAGCTATCTTCACCATCTTGTGTAATTATGTTAATATTTGGACCACCAACTTTTGTGAGGGACCACCAACTTTTGAAAGTTGAAGGTCCGACTGACCACCAACTTTTCAGCTAAGGTTACTGGCTGTAACTGTTCCACCTGGGATGTTGTTTCAGGGATGAGATGTTGACCATTGTGTCTTTGCTGTCCGTCGAGTCCATCCTTCACACACCCCAGAATAAGGTAAGTCCAAACATCTCTTGTAGTGTCTCTTGTTGTAGACTAAACCCCTGTTATGATTCCTCAGACCACAAACAAATTAATTGATTTGTGTCATTAACCATGAATCTATGTATTTTTCTCATATTTGGTTAATGAAAAAAAATTTCCCTCAGTTATTCAGTTGCGACCCACCGAAAACAAAATATTGTGGAATGAAGACACTGTTCACTCAGAGAAATTACATCTAAAAATGTCAAGAATTGCTGATGCTAGGACAAATCAAGTTAATCTTCTGTCAGGCCATGACAGGTTTCCTGAAGCCTAAGGATGTTCATGTCAAGTGTCTATTGATGTGATAGAGAGAAGAGGCAATTGCTGCAAGGAAGAAGTTTGTCTCCCCAGATGGAGATCACTTGACAATGCTCAACATCTACCGTGCATACAAGGGATTCAATGGCAGCAAGGTAACATCAGATGGTGTTTAAAAGTTGACATTCTTTCATCCACATTAGTTGTTAATACACCTTGATCTAATGATAGCCGCTACCTGAAAACGCCCATATAATCAATATGCCATATCTCTGTTAATACTAAACATATCAACCAGATTTGGAGCATTGATTAAAAAAATGAATGGTATATGACGTGTGAAATATGGGCACATTTGGTTGTGTATTACCATGGCAATGAACGCTTCTAGTGAGATGGATTTTCACATCCTTGAGAATCATTCTGAGCTAACAACTGTCTATATATGATTATGCAACTGTCAAGAATCAATAGCTAAAATGCTCCTCTGTCAGATAAGGTGGTTTGGGGCAAGGATATCTGACTTCAGTGACTGTTGTTCAGGTTTGAGCATTTTTCAAGACACCTTGAAAAAAGCTCAAACCTAAAGTCCCATCTCACAACAGTCATTGCAGTCAAACTTCCTTGCCCAAAACCACCTTATTGCACAAAGGAGTATTCTAGCTAATGATTCTTGACAACAGCATGATCACACATACAGTTGTTAACTCAGAATAATTTTCAAGGATTCATGCCCCCACTGTCACACTAGAAACGTTCATTGCCATGGTACTGCACAAGCAAACGAGCCCACATTCCACATATCATGTACTATTCATTTAACCAATTAGTACTCCAAATTTTGCTATGTTCAGTATTAACAGAGATATGGCCTAAGGCCGTTTTCGTGTAGTGGCTACCCATAATCAGATGTGAACCAATTATTATTTATTAAACATGATAACAAAAACTTGAAATCTAACTACCGGGTAATCAAGATAAAACTTTAAAGTCAGTTACAACATTTCAGAAGAAAGGTAATGCTTTTATAATAGATTTTTTTTAATGTCCCATATTTTAAGGTGCTTAGTAGTTATGGGTTCATACCAAATAGATGGATGTTATTTATGATTGTTCATAATGTTTTAGATATTTCTTTGCTACTGGATTAGCTTAACAAATAATAAAATTATAATGTGAACATATATAAAGATAATTCTTTAAGAAATAACTTTCATAGTTATATATTTAATTTTGTAAAATGTTAAGTATACTGTGTCGTTTGCAGCAATGGTGTTTTGAGAATTACGTAAATGGCCGCAACTTGAAAATGGCCGTCGAAGTACGGAAGCAACTGCACGAGATCTCATGCCGACTGCAATTGCCTAGCAAATCATGTGGCCGCGAAACCATACCAATCAGGTGAGCTTAAAGGAACAGTCATTATTTAACTGTTCATCTTATGGGAGCAATCATTATTCATGATGGACTAGAAGAATCAGCGACTTATATCAGTTTGAAATCCAACCAATCATAAAATCCTCTGCACTGTGATGTAACTAATCCTCCAGTCATGTCAACTGAAATATGACCCCCCATTCTGTATGTTGGTAACAAATTGACAACATTCTGCACACTGACAACTAACCCTTTGCCAACATTAAAATCCAACCCACCTCCAATTCCTGTACACTGAAAACTGAGCCGACACGTGATTCCTCTGGTCCACCCTCTTATACATTATAACCACTCTCTAAAGCTAACTCCTTAGTTCATTTAGCCAACCACGAATAAGATTAATTGATTTACAGATCTGTAAAACAAACAAAAGAATGTTGACTTTGACTTTTATATCCTGGGATGACCTACATCAAATAGCCTAGATAAATTGCAAACAAATGTTCCCCAAGTTTTTGTCCACCTGAACGAAAATAAAATTAATTGCCTGCTTATTTTTATCAAGACTAAATAACAGCTCACATTTTCTGGCTTGTCCTTTTCTTCCGACTCCTACTTCTCTGTCTGACAGCTGCATTGTGCCGTTTGTATCGATATGTAGTGTGCCATATTTTTGTGCTGGTTTCACAAACACATCACTGGAAACAATGGTTTACCTGTGTGTCTTCTACTTCCAGAAAATGCCTCACCGCTGGACTGTTCATGAACTCTGCAGAACTGCAGAAGGAGGGCAAATACGCCACGGTAGGGAGAGGCCGAGAACCAAAGTTACCACTAGTTAACTAGTATCACTTTGTTGAATCACTTGAATGGACTGTATGCAGTAGATTGTGTTTGTCAATGTAGAACTTTATTGAAAAATCTCCAGTCAAATCGTTGTAGTTTCCTTTGACACTTTGTCAATCATTTACTGAATCTGATTACTAAATCACTCTCAGAGTCTTGATCAGTCACTCATATACTCAATCACATAAAATTGTCACTTAATCAATTGTTTACTCGATCAATTACTTGATCACTTACTCCAGTACACGATCACTTCCTTGATCATTTACTCACTCACTTGACCACTTACTCGATTACTTCATCACTTATTTAATAACTCACTTGACTACTTACTTGATCACTTCATCACTTATTTGATCACTCACTCACTTGACCACTTACCCGATTACTTACTTCATCACTTATTTGATCACTCACTCACTTGACCACTTACTCATTTACTTAGTTCATCACTTATTTGATCACTTACTCAATATACAATAAACAGATGTGTCATTATCTTTCAGCTGATCACGAGGAAGGCTGTGGCCATTCACCCATCGTCGTCTCTCTTCATGTGCAAGCCCGCCTGTGTCATCTACACCGAGCTGGTTCAGACGACTAAATGTTACATGAGGTGAGTCTCCGTCATCATCCCTGTTAGCGTGTCTTACTCAGTAATAGGGTGCAGTAGCACAGTGTTTAGAACATTGCACTCGGTCGAGAGATCCGTGGCTCGCATATTTCAAAGCTTGTGCAATTTCATTAACTCCAAGTTACCTAAATTCTCCCAGTAGTGTAAATGGGTACCTGGCTATAGTAGTTGCAATGTGGCTGAATACTTCCCAGAGAAGTTGTGTTGGTGTTGAGATGAACAGGGCTGCCAGAGAGTCAAATTTACAGCATCGTTGCTGTTATCCCTTTCTACTTCTTCCTTCACTTGTCATCCTAATCCGCCTTTTTAAAATCCCTCTTAATGAGTCTTCCCATCATAATTGTGGTCTATCCCCTTTTCTGCCGTGTCACTGTTTCCCCCATAGGGTCTCTTTGGTAGTCAGTCCATCTTCTTCCACACCAAGTTGTCTGTCAGCTTCTTACTAGTATTCCCGCCCAAAGTCTTACTGTAATTCGCCGGACCTACTTACAACAATGTGTCTGTCGCTGTCTGCCCGGGATCACCCACTGGGTTGTCCCTTTCGACCTACTGCATGTAAATATGCAATTAGACTTTAATTATGAAAATTTTCGTTCATTAAGACACGTTTTGACAGAATAAATATTGTTTCTATTATTTGTTTATTATTTAGCATGGTTTTTGTTATTTCCTTTTAGAATATGTGCATGCTTTGGTTTGCAATTAACGCACCCATAAACGACACTCTTTCTACCTTTCAAAACTTGAAACTCTGAGGCAATAATATCACCAAAAGGCAACTTATGTGAACAAAGAGATATTTCTCTTGTGACTTGTTTTGTTTCACAAAGATAGCTGTTTGCTTCAGGGATGTATGTGTTGTCGACCCTGACTGGCTCAATGACGCTGCGCCTAAATGCTTCAAGAAAAAGAAGATGTCCACGTGACGCAATGCCGGCACCATAGCCTACATAGGGGATTTATCAGAAACAGAAACAAAATGAACATTATTACTGACACAACAACAGAACAACTACCAGCGATTGCCTATTAGAAATGTGTTGATGAATGTGTTGTTTTTAACTGAGTTGAGCCTCAGAACTGTTGGGAAAGTTTTGGGAGAATAATATGTCAGAGAATTTGTCAGTGTCACTGTCATTGAATTGTATATTGAATAATGTGATTGATCAGGTATTATGTGGTTTACTGCCATGTTTAAACTTATATTTCCATTAAGGGAAATGGCATAAAATCATCTAAGCGTAGTGAAGAAAATACTTTAATATTCCGGGAGAATTAATATCACTGAATCGCAAAAAAAACTAGTGGTTATTGTGTACATGTATTGATCAGATGAATCAATTCCAGGGGATATAAATATTGTACACAAAATATTGACTTGTACAACCACAGTGATGTTTATGAAAGGAAGTTTTACATTAAAAGTTGACCACATTTATATTGCCTGTCAACAGGTCTACAGATGACACGGTGTAAACATGTGGACATTGAAGTGTAGAAGGGCGCACTTGCTGCTATAATTATTGTCAATGTGAATATTACAAAGTTTGCCATAAACATGGCACTATTTTTGTGAATAAAATCGGTAAATTAATGCCATTATTAGTAGGCAGCAAAAATAGGGCCACATTTTAATAGCTGCCCTATTATTAGTCTCATAACATGTATACATCATGTACACAGCAGCTTGAACAGATGGATGCTTGCAAACGGGGTATGTGCATGTGTGTGTGGAGTGTGTGTTTGTATGCTGAATATCTTGTTAAATTCATAATATTTTAACATTGGGTAAAGCGAATAGCTTGAGGTTTTGCTGTCAGGACGAGTTTTCACTTAATAAAACTTGTGCATGTTTCAGAACAAGAATGCATATAGCTCTCTGTCTCGTGTGTTTCTTTTGGTATGTTCCCTCAAATGCCTTTTGACACACTTCATAGTCATATATATATATATATACTGTATGTACCCTGATATAATTCCCTCAAATGCCTTTTGAAACACTTCATATATACTGTATGTACCCTGATATCATTTGGGGAAAATTGACAGTATGACTGTGAATGCATGTGCACGCATGCACGAACACCCACATACACACATGAGTACTTGTATTGCATACTTACTATGTGGTTTCTTTATTCGTACACCTGTAATAAAGGGGAACCTCACTTTACGGTCACCTCGGTAATGCAGCCACCTCGTAGTTAAGGTCACCCTAGAACAGACCACAATTATTTCCACATACAGTAAAATATAGGATATTAGTCCTACTAATATGGTCACCTCTCTATTCAGGTCACTTTGTCCAGTCCCGAGGGTGACCTTAATAGTGAGATTCCACTGTATGTAAATAGAACAAAATTTGAACCATCCAGTGTAATAAACATCTTCACATATGTACTCACTTATATCATACACTTAGCATGATGAGCTGTTTCCACAGTTTTCTGTCTGACATTGTGGCAGCCAGACAAGTCCCACAGAGGCCGGCGTCTCTCCTGATGTCATCTCTCAAGGTCGTGTTCAGGCGACCTTTTATCTGAAGACCGTCGTTTTTCTAAAGGAGAATTAATTTAGTCATTCCGTTGTGGCGCATCACATGCCCTGCCACTCGTAGACGTCATTGCCTCATGGTGGTGGAGATCCGTGGTAAGCTGCTGTACAGCGTCTAGTTGGTGATGTGATCGCGCCAGGAACACAACAAAATTTACGTAATTTCACATCTATTAGCGTGGTGACATCATGAGCTGTTTCCACAGTTTTCTGTCTGACATTGTGGCAGCCAGACAAGTCCCACGGAGGCCGGCGTCTCTCCTGATGTCATCTCTCAAGGTCGTGTTCAGGCGACCTTTTATCTGAAGACCGTCGTTTTTCTAAAGGAGAATTAATTTAGTCATTCCGTTGTGGCGCATCACATGCCCTGCCACTCGTAGACGTCATTGCCTCATGGTGGTGGAGATCCGTGGTAAGCTGCTGTACAGCGTCTAGTGGTGATGTGATCGCGCCAGGAACACAACAAAATTTATTTCACATCTATTAAATTATACATACATATATATATTTATATGATACACATTTCATAAGCACCATCAAAGATCTGTTATCAGTATGATATAAACTGATATTCATATCTGTCGGTGTCACATCATAACAATGTCCTGTAAACAATACAAATTGTTGGAGAATACAGTCTTGTCCAGTTGTAATACAGATTTACTTCAAATAAAAAATGATAAAAAGTATTTAGGTTCTTTCACAAATAAAATTGACTTATAAATTGTAAAGGTTGAAGAGCAAATATTGTTGATGCTGAGTAAATTATCTACAAAATATTTTGTTATTGATACTGTTTTATGTAGACATATTTTATAGCCTCAGATACAGCAACATAATACAGGTTTATACAGAATGTCAATAAAACGTCATTTAAGAAAATGTGACTTGTCTGGTTATTATGGATGATGTACATACATACAATTACAAACTAGTTTCAGTAATGCAGATGCCTGAAACTAACAAAACAACACAAATGTTGAATTAAAACGAGTTATTACAAAACACAACCATCATCATAATATATCATAGCTGTAGCAGACAAAAAACAGGTCAACATAGAATGGTCGAGATTACACTCTTAACAAAACCAGCGGGTACACAAACAAGTTTTATCTGTAGCGATGATTATACAATCATAATTATCACCACGCTTTTACATCTAACTATGGAAGGGGACCGTCAAGTGGACATTAGTTTTGGGTCAAGGTCATATCTGGTAAGATGGCTGTCATGATCAAAACAAAAACAGAGCCTGCTGTTTGAAAACAAACTTGTTCGCTATATTGTTTTAGGATTGCGTCTCTGGACCAATTGAAGGTATTGACAATTTGTGAAGATTTGCGTATCAAATATGTGTCCTGTGTAATTATTAATGCTATTTCGTACTATGTCCGTGAGTCCCTTTGTCGTTGATGTTGCACGGGTTTGTAAACTTGCCGCTGTCGCTGAACTTGAAGAATCGAGGTTCGCTCGAGTCCAGTCTTAACCGTTTCAGTGCCAGCCAAAATTGAGCTGACATACGAGAATTGCTAAGCCTTTTAGAGACATTCTAAACGTGTATTTTATACGCTTAGTCTTCAAATATCAAGTAAACTTTACATTTCCTAAAAAGGAGAGTAATTTTCTATTTAGATTTTAATTTAAAAAATAAATAGTTACATAACACTAACAGTCAGATGACGCAACATAACTTACTTACTTTCACTAATATATAGATTGTGCATGGTAAACACAGAGTTTAGTTTTTGGTTACAACTTCTGATTTATTTTCGGCCGTGGCTGTTCGTCCGGATACGGTCGAATAGCTTGGGTGACTAAATTTGGGACGTAAAGAACCACTGGCTGACAAGCACCCTGGCAGTGACCACCCTCACTCAGTGCCAGCATAGAAAGGTTGGCTTGGTGATAATGTTCTGAAAAAGGCTGGCTAGTTCAATGAGACCTCATAAGATCATAACATTGTAACCACAAGTTGCACAATATATACAGACTAGTCAGTTAATAGAATGTTGCCGAGTGCTGGAAACAACTAGGAAACTAGGAAAGGACTATTAATTTTGTCCAGATATGAATGAATAGCCCATGATCGTCTATACGCTATTTAACTGGATACGGTTGGATAGCGCTACGGTGCTATTTGGCTGGATACGGACAGATAGTTCATGATTGCATATATGCTACTTGAGTGGATAAATATGCTATGCCAGCTTATATATATGCTGTTTGACTGGATAAATAAAAAGATTATTTACGTAAACATGATCAGTCTTGATTCAGATGCTTTGAACATATTTGATTATTTTGTACGATTCTGGGTTGCATACAAAACAAAAGTTTCCCTTTTTTCTTACACAATACGACGTAACTGTGTACAGCTGCCGATAACATTTCAAAATCCACAAAGACACGACCAACCGCTACCGCATCCATCTCAGTTGTTCAAATCCTTGTCATGCACCAAGCTAAATTTGATAAACGTTGCACAAGACATAACTCATTAACTGTCTTCATTACTTCTACAACACTATCCATTACGCTCCTTGCAGTTTTAACAGTGATTGTCCGCTGAAGATTCCAAAAGTGATATAGCCAATGAGGACATAAGGGAACAATTTTAATGATGTCGATTATGAAGCCTATAGTATTGACGGATTGTTATTCCGTATCTTATCTAAATGACTATTTCTGAAAGCAACATGATGACATTATCAAACATGTAAAATAATTCGCAGTGAGCAAGGTTTGAACCGGAATAATGAAGATCCCGTTGGATTTCAAGTCCATCGTCTTAACCACTTGGTCATCACAGTAGTTGTATGACCCAATCTGCTCCTGACATGATAGATGAGATGCGCAAAAACTTGCGTAATGATGTGAAATCGCACGAGAAAATTTGTCTGAACAAATAGCCTATGTCGCACCCTATGCTATTCGTTCGTATCCAGTCATAGTCCACCAGGCTAATTGACTGTATCTAGACGAATAGCCACTCTGCAAACTTAAGTGTTATTGTGACACCATCAGCTGAACACCTCCGTTTTGTAATTATTAATCTCATTGGTCCATTTAAAAATGGTCTCATAGACACTAGCCAATACCCAGTAAACGTTCCAAAGTGACATTAGGTCAATCAGCTGCATGACACTTGGCAAAAACGGTGATCGGTGCAATTGGCTCAGTGGCACTGAAATGGTTGATCACTGCAGCAACAGTCGGTTGAAGTTACACTGTATCTGTTTGACAGTTGGCAAACCCCAACTATGTATGTTGAAAAAACCAAAGAGAAACACTTAAGAAGGAGACACATCTAAAAAAATCATTAGGTCCTGGATAGAGAGATCAAGTAAGTAGGTGTTTAAATAAGATATTGCCAGTTGGTTAATTACCTGGTAGCTCTGATAGTTTAAGTTGAGGTGTCAGCCTCAACCAGGTAGCAGTGTAAATACTAATGCCATGCAGCCATGCCATGCTAAACATCGTCCACAAGCATCTACAACTGCCTGCAAGTGTATACTAAGGCAAAACACCTTTAAAAGTCAACTAAATGATTCATGCTGTTATATGGGGTTTGGACATAACTATGGAGTATTATTGTAATGACACCCTGCAGACTTCTTTTCACAAGATTATGTTTATGTGCAATATTTATGTCGTAGTTACATCGCATGATAGTAATTAGAAATTGTATTGCCCTGCCTGTATTCTTGTTACCTACAACTGTTCTCTACATTACAGATCTTTGTATATAATGAAGTAATCATCATATCTACCGTAAAGCTAAACATCTACTTGTAAATTTAAACATCTACTTGGAAGATTAAACATCTACTTGGAAGATTAAACATCTACTTGGAAGGTTAAACATCTACTTGGAAGATTTAACATCTACTTGGAAGGTTAAACATGTACTTGGAAGATTAAACATCTACTTGGAAGGTTAAACATCTACTTGGAAGGTTAAACATCTACTTGGAAGTTTAAACATCTACTGGAAGGTCAAACATCTACTTGGAAGGTTAAACATCTACTTGGAAGGTTAAACATCTACTTGGAAGGTTAAACATCTACTTGGAAGGTTAAACATCTACTTGGAAGGTTAAACATATACTTGGAAGGTTAAACATCTACTTGGAAGGTTAAACATCTACAGTCTCAATAATATTCTTCCGACATGTCTGAAAGATAAAGGATACATTAATTTTAAGTTTTACACATGCCTGTTTCAGCTCTCCATCAAGTAGCCTGCAGTGTTGTGTTTTGGCTGCTGTCACTAATCATGAAGTTGTTCCAAGTGTCACCACTGAGGCACACCTTGAGTTGGTGTCAGATGCGCACCTGTCTGTCGAGTATCAAGTCACTAGTGACACAGACCAGGTGCGGCTGTCACACGAGTTTTATGACACAAACTGGTGCAGTCAGCACCTGTGGTGATGGCACGCACTTAACAGCACGTTCTCAAAAACAGGTATTTGACTTGTGACGACTACTACATAGCAAAAATAGATAAGTGAGTGAAAAATGAACACCTTGAAACATCGCTAGCACTCTTGCAACTCGGCTGAGACCGATGATCTTGGTATCATTTGAAAGGATGCACTTTCTGTTATTCTAGCATGAAATGAGATAGTGTTGCCTTAATCGGTAGATTGGTGAACTGTGTCAATGAACCAACATCATTCGCAGTGTCTAAGACACCGGAAAAGGCACAGCTGTAGGTCTGTTTACAGTTTATTTAGGAAAGATTATCAGGAAACCATTTATATGGCTGAATAATATCAAGATCATTGGGATCAAACTGATCGCAATGGTACTAGCAATTGTTTAAAGTAGCATTTTTGGACGTGCTTTGAGTTGTTCATTTTTCACACGCTTATCTATTTCTGATAGTAGCCAATATATAAATTATTTGTTAATGTTTATATATACTTGTATAATTATTTAATGTCATTATCAGGTAAAACTACAAAGTGGTTGTCCCATATATATTTATATGATGCTTGTATTGTTTGTTTTATCAACTCTTCTGCTGAAGTGGTATTTAACGTATTGTTGAATGATATTCTAAATACATTGTTTAATGTATATATACACTATCTCCTTGCATGGCTTATGTGGATGTTACTCCTACTCATACAACTGTTTCAAGATACATCTTAATGACATTGATTTCATTTTCACTTTTAGTGGTATTTAATTTAAATTTCTGCCCTTTCAATGATTATACTTGCTTTTTAAGGCATCTGTATATAATTTTTAATACATTTATACCTGTCAATGTATATCATTAAATATATCTATACCAGGATTATATAAAATTAATTAACCGATACCCATACTTTTATTTCACTTCTCATATGCATATATATTAATATTATGTATCTTCCTACTCTTCCTGCATGCCTGTGTATATATTTATGTATATTTTCAAGTCTTGGCATTTACAGTAGAACCTCCCAATTGAGGTCACCTTGGCAATACAGCCACCTCACAATTAAGGTCACCAAATTATTTTCATAATAGCAAAGTATAGGAAATTAGTCCCACTAATACAGTCACCTCTCTATTCAGGTCACTTTCCCAGTCACAAGGATGACCTTAACAGTGAAGTTCCGCTGTACATATGTTTTACATGTATTCTATGTGTGTATACCTGTACATGTGTATTATATTTGTGCACACCCCTATATCTGTATGCTATGTGTGTACACCTGTACATCTGTATTCTATGTGTGTACACCTGTGCATCTGTATTCTATGTGTGTACACCTGTACATATGTATACAGACTTTTGTCTGACGTAAACTTCACTATGCCAGATGGATGGTGAGCAGTGGCGAGAGATGATGGGAGACAGGGCTGTGCGTAAACTTCATCAGCGACTCACACATCGAGGCCTGGTGCGAATGAGTGGCGACGATAGCAGCTCCTTCTTGCAGGGTCTTGTCACCAATGACATGCGTCAGTTCGATGAGAGTCGGGGGCACAGCATCATGTACACACTGCTACTCAACTCGTCGGTGAGTCTCTGGGTCTTGGGTGCCTTTTGGGGTCCATTGTGATGGAGATGAGCTGTCTTCAACCAATCCTGTCTCTTGTTGTGCCTTTCACCTTGGCCATTGTCAATGTTGTTGTTGTATCCCTGATCTCATCCATCTCATGTGTGGTCTTCCTCTCTCTGTTGTATTTCTGATCTCATCCATCTCATGTGTGGTCTTCCTCTCTCTGTTGTATCCCTGATCTCATCCATCTCATGTGTGGTCTTCCTCTCTCTGTTGTATCCCTGATCTCATCCATCCCGTGTGTGGTCTTCCTCTCTCTCTGTTGTATCCCTGATCTCATCCATCTCATGTGTGGTCTTCCTCTCTCTCTGTTGTATCCCTGATCTCATCCATCTCATGTGTGGTCTTCCTCTCTCTCTGTTGTATCCCTGATCTCATCCATCTCATGTGTGGTCTTCCTCTCTCTGTTGTATCCCTGATCTCATCCATCTCGTGTTTGGTCTTCCTCTCTTTGTTATATCCCTGATCTCATCCATCTCATGGATGGTCTTCCTCTCTTCTGCTTGCCTTCAAACATTCCAATCGTTATCAGTTTATCTTACCTGTCGTCTTTACACATGACGTGCCCAAAGTAGAATAGTGTCTATTTTGTGGTCAGTACTTACAGTGGGAGGTCTTGGTTGAGTACTCAGGGATTCACTAAGTTTGTTCTCCCCATCAAAGCACTTTGAATTATCCTCCAGGGCGACACTCCAAAAAATCTGAGTTTTTTTTAACTTTCCACGCAATATTATTTTGGTATTTGTGGTGCTACAGGTACAATGTACACATCATTGGATTCATTTCAACGAGATCTTTCAGGGAATGTGTGAATAAATTTATAAAATGTGCACGGAAGGTATTCTACTTCCTTTTAGAATGGCCAAAAACCAGCAAAATACACTTTCCATTTTTTTTTTTTTTTTCAGATACCTCACAGAAAACACTAAATATAAAAAATTCAACATTTTCAGTATATGACTCCTAGGCACATTAGCAAATCAGTGTAGCCCACTATAATATAGTCGCCTACAATAAATAATTATCTCAACATTTTTTTATCCTAAATGAACAATTTAAAAAAGTTCAATTTACTTATGGATTTTTTCATTCGTAACAGTTGTTATGATAATATCCATAAATTTGATTTGTGTGTTATTTAAAAAAACAGTCAAACTTTAATTGGTTACGCCCGATACCAAGCTGTAATGATGACCGAGACAAAATAATGAACAGAACTACTTCAATATTTCTACATACGTACATAATACACAGTACTACAGGTCTAAATTGTTGGTATTTAAATAAACCTATTCTTAAAAAATAGAACATTTCACGAGAACGGTTACGCCCGGTACCAAGCTTTTGCTGTGATTACCATGGCGCCACTTCGTGTACAGTGTCTTAATGAGATGTGCTCAGAAGATGGTTTTCCTGTGCTTCAAGCACACAAACTTTTCTCTAATACTGTAAGCACTGCGTGAAATGCTTGCAAATGTTGACATTGTAGATCCTGACCACTTTGTGGAGAAGCATGAGAAGACAGATGTTGATGTGCTACTGCAGAAAATAACAGATGCAATCAGTGTATCATAATGGAAAAGAATCGAGATGGACACTGGTTACAAAAAGATCGCTTGTTACAAATGATGTATCCGCTGCAGATTTTAAGAACAAGTTTACCCAGGAATATCCCGTCTTTGTCACACACAAATAACTCGTCACAAATCAGTATGCCACAGTGCAAGAGGTCAAGTGTAACCTTAACGAGGAGACATGTACTTTGCAGAAAACATTGTTTCTAGCCATGGTGAAGAAATCCAGTCCGCTGACTTCAACAAAAACTCTGTTACACTACATCCAATTGTAGTGTATTACTAGGTTGTTGACCATATGTCACCATTGTGGACGACAGAGCACACAATGTAAGCAATTGTAGTGTATTACTAGGTTGACCATATGTCACCATTGTGGACGACAGAGCACACAATGTAAGCAATTGTAGTGTATTACTAGGTTGTTGACCATATGTCACCATTGTGGACGACAGAGCACACAATGTAAGCAATTGTAGTGTATTACTAGGTTGTTGACCATATGTCACCATTGTGGACGACAGAGCACAAAATGTAAGCACCGTATTTGCCACACTTCAGCATTTTGTACCCATACTGAAACAAGATCTCCCAAACATCCGACATATGCATTATCTTACAGATTCACCAACGAGTCAGTATAGGAATGTCTCCATCACAACCATGCTGTTGAAACATGACAGTATGTTTCAGATCACAGCTGACTGGTTGTTCTTTGAGGTCGGTCACAAGAAAGGTCCATGTGACGGTGTTGGCGCCGTTTCAAAAAGGCGTGCCGAGGAGGCCATAAAACGGAAGCAAGTCACACTCATTGACTGTGCAGAAGATTATTTCAAGTGGGCCTAAGAAGATACATCTAGTAAGATCACCTACTTCTTGGTATCAAGGAATGATGTCGTCAATGCGAAGAGCAAGATGGATGGATGGCAACAGCACCGAGTGCCAAACATCATGAATGTGCATAGCATCATGGCGAAAGGGCCCTACCTCTACGCCAGGGACAGATCTTGTTATAGGAGCTGTTGTTATGATGCCAACACCAACACATTTATGAGAAAAAGTGATGGATGGATAAAGACAACAGCCAAATGTCAAACTCCCTGGAAGTCCCAAACTCAGACACGCGATAGTAGGTGTGGTCGTGGACGCGGACAGAGGCGTGTATGTAGATACAAAACTGTTCAACTGTCGTCAAACATGTATGTCCGCTAGCACGATGTATTGATGTACTACATTTGATGGAACACTAAACATCAGTTACTTACATTGAAACATCTACATTTTGTGTTACAGTATTATTGGATTGTTGTTACGCCTGGTACCAAACTATAACGATTATCAAATCACTACCTATGTAATGTATGATGTTTAACACATAACTGAAAAGCATTGTATGGGAAAGAATTACTTTTGAAAAAATTGTTTAGCCATTCATGTTTGTTATAATAGAAAGTTACTGCCAGTCCCCCGCTCTACGCCAACATTGAAATTAGCAATAATTTTATTACTAGCAGGAGATGTAAGTCTCAATCCTGGGCCATCTGTTAGACGAAACATTCGGGTGGCCACTACAAACATTCGATCTGTACGAGATAAGACAGCCTCACTTTGTGATTTATTAATTTCAAAGAAAATAAACATTCTAGTTGTAACTGAGACCTGGCTCAGACCACATGATACACATGCATGCATTGCTGATGTTTCCCCTTCTGGTTACACCTTTCACCATCGACCACGTTTAGTCGGCCGTGGAGGTGGTGTTGGCTTTTTTATATCACAGCAGTTCAAAGTTAAATTACATTCTAACCCTGAATACTCTAGTTTTGAGTCCATCTGTGCTGAAATTTCATATTCTTCTTTCTGCGCACACTTTGTTTGTATCTATCGTCCTCCAGGACATCCGGCCAATTTCTTTGAAGACTTTCAGGATATGTTGGAAAATCTGGCAGTTATTCATTCAGAATTTTACATTCTTGGTGATTTTAATCTACATTTGGATATACCTTCTTCAATTACAACTACATTTGATGATATTCTGGCATCATTTGATTTGAAACAACATGTTACCTTTTCGACACATATACATGGCCATTGGCTTGACCTCTTGATAACCCGTTCAACTTGTAATAATATCCAAGCACCTACTGTTTCAGATGGGTTATCAGACCACCATACTGTCATTGCCAATATTAATGGTTCTATAGCCCCTTTACAAGCGAAACACAATGTGTCTTACAGAGCCATTCATAGGATTGACATTACAGCTTTAATGGCTGATATCCTTATATCTGACCTTATCACAGATCCAAAAAAACATCTATCTGACTTATATAAACAGTACTGTCAAGTACTCAATGCACTACTTGACAAACATGCACCTATAAAATCCAAATGGGTGTCAGAAAGGCCACCGGCTCCATGGATGACTTCCGAAATTATACTATCTAAAAGGCGTCGTCGTTATTTAGAGCGTGTATGGCGCAAATCACGCTTGCCATTAGATAGATCGCGCTATTCTAAGCAATGTCACCTCTGTAACAGACAAATGGCTAAAGCTAAATCAGATTATTTTACAGATATGGTCATAAATAAGTCTGATAATCCGCGTCAGTTATGGAACTGCATCAATAACATTCTACACAGACGGCCTACTCCATCGCTACCTGATCATGTTTCAATTAAGTCTCTATGTGATTCGTTCTCTAGTCACTTCAAGAATAAAATCAGTATTATTCGTTCTGCTTTCCCACGTCATAATACAAGTAATGTCAGTGTGGACTTTCCACAAGTAAATTCTCAATTTGTATCATTTGAACCTGCAACAGTTGATGAAGTTAGGAAAATAATGATGTCCTCCCCAAATAAATCTTGTGCACTTGATCCATTTCCAACAATACTGCTAAAAGCATGTCTCGATACACTAATTGGACCTATAACAAATATTATAAATGCATCACTTTGCTCTGGTTGTTTTCCTGATGATTTTAAATACGCCCATGTCATACCACTTCTTAAGAAATCATCTCTGCCTAAGCAAGACCTAAACAGTTATAGACCTATTTCTAATCTCAGCTTCATTTCCAAAATACTAGAAAAGGTTGTAGCAAGTCGTCTAAGGTCTCACATTAGCACAAATATCTTAACTAATGTGTCACAATCAGCATATAAGCAGTTTCATTCAACAAAGACTGCCCTCTTAAAGGTTCATAATGACATTAACTTGAACATTAATAATGGTAAAGTGACTGCACTTACCTTACTAGATCTCTCTGCCGCGTTTGACACGATTGATCACAGCATTCTCATTGAACGCCTATTAAAGTGGTACGGCATATCTGGCACAGCTCTAAGCTGGTTTTCTTCGTATCTAACTGATAGATACCGAACTATAAAGATTGGGAACTGCTTTTCAGCTGCACTGCCGACTTTATTTGGTGTTCCCCAGGGTTCTGTTCTTGGGCCTTTGCTTTTTACTCTTTACACCACGCCACTAAGCTCTGTTATAGAAAGACATAACTTAGATCATCATCTTTACGCTGATGATACTCAGATCTACATTTCGTTGGCAACCCCGGATACAAATCGCTCCCTTAACCAACTTAGTGATTGCCTTCAAGATATCTTCCATTGGATGACTGACAGCAAGTTGAAATTAAATGCAAATAAAACTGAATTGATCATTATTGGTACTCCAATGCAGCGTTGTAAACTGGATGGTTTTTTCCCTACGCGTATTTTGAATCAGTATATAACGCCAGCAACCTCGGTGCGGAATCTAGGAGTGATCTTTGATAGTAACTTCAATTTCCGACAACATATATCTCAAACATGTCGCTGCTGTTTTTATCATATTCGTGATCTTCGCCGTATTCGCCGGTATATGTCATTTTCTGTTGCTAAGACTATTGCAACAGCGCTTGTTAGCAGCAGACTTGACTATTGCAATTCCCTCCTTTATAATATCGCTAGCAAGGATATCACAAAACTTCAGCGTGTCCAAAATTGTCTAGCAAGAGTAGTTACAAGATCTCCTCGTTTTTCTCGCTCTGTGCCACTTTTGAAGTCTGCATTGGCTTCCTGTACAATATCGTATAATATTTAAGATATGTACCATTACATACCAGGCACTGTCCAATAAACAACCATCTTATTTGCATTTATTGCTTACTCCTGTAAGAAAATCTATCCAGCTTCGATCATCTAGTTCTGACCTACTTTTTGTTCCTAGAGTCAACACTAACATTGGAACTAGGGCTTTTTCTGTTGCTGCACCAACTCTTTGGAATATGCTTCCTCTTAGTGTTAGATCAGTTGAAAATATTACAAAATTCCGTCGTCATTTAAAAACATATCTTTACAACCTTGCTTATCCACCGTAGCTCCCTAGCACCCTGACCCATCTGTTGACAACTGAAAAACTACTTATGGATTTTGAGATTGACCAACCCTTTTGTTTTGATGCGCCTCTGAGCTTGGTTTCCAAGGATTTAGGCGCAATAGAAGTTATCTTGTTATTATTATTATTATTATTTACACATTTTTAGAGGTTGTAACACTGGGCAATCTGAAGCCATTTTAAATCATATTCCTAGAACAAGGTAAGGTCTCATTGTGTGGATTTATGCGCTTTTCAAATGTCTTTTCTGGTGTACCTTTAACAGGAACATGATACCTCTGAAATAAAGCATTTTATTTCAACTACAATATATATTTTTATTTCTATGGTTAGTTGAAATAGACTTAGTACCTTGGTACCGGACGTAACAGGAGAGTTTACTGCATTATATATATGTCGCTGCCAATTAGTGAGTTTTTGGATTTAAATGAAAACACTTTTTCAATTAAATCTTCAGAGTATGTACGTTATATCCACCAAGTTTAGTTGGAATCGGAGAACATGAAAAAATTGCCTCTGCCAGGTGAACTCTCAGACTTTTTTGGAGTGTCCCTCCAACACAACGTTTTAACTGTCAATTAACTTCCTTTTCTTCTCTTTAACTCACGGTCTGTGCAGTTCTTGTTCTTCATTTTAATCATACGTATGGTAATTAAGACATCACATTTGTTGCAGAACTAGAAGTGATGAAACAGTTTCTTGAATAGTAAGACTAACAGGTTAACCTTATGCTAGTGACTGCTAAAATGTGGTTTATGTTTGCTTTTGCAGGGTCGCGTTCTGTACGATTTAATTGTGTATCATATCAAGAAAGACAAAGACACTCCCTACTTCCTGATAGAATGTGAGCGGGCGGTAGTGCCAGAATTCATTGGGCTTTTGAAGAAGTACAAGATTCGTAAAAAGGTTAGGTGATCACTAAACTTTTCTGCTAAATTTGTTTACTCTTGTGTTTCCATGTTCATGATTTTGCCTAATTTAAGCTAACTTGTGTTGTTGCGCCTCTGAGCTTAGATTGCATGTGCCTATATATATATATATATATATATAGACAGATGCATACACATGAACACATGTCACCCGAAGAAAACACTCTACCTGCCAACTTCATGGATTTGTTTTGAATCTCCTACATTCCTGGAAAGGAATAAAATCTTAAAGATTTTTGGTGACAACAAAAATCTCCTGAACAGGAAGGTAATATTCTAGATATTCGCTTCAGACCACAAACAGCACCCCCCTCCCGCATCATCTGATATCCAATCCAACAAGATTGAACTGTTGAGACTCCAAATCTCCAACAGCACTACCCATCATATTACGAAGTCCATTCCAACATCACCATGACCGAATTGCTGAGACTTAAAAACTATCTTGAATCTCCCAGATTTAAAAACTCAGAAGTTGGCAGGTATAAAACACACACACGCAAACACACACACACACACACACACACACACACACACACACACACACACACACGCAAACACATGCACTATGATGTTCCTGTGACTGATTGAAGAGATAAAAAGGAGTGTCCCTACACTGACGTCCTGTGTGTGTGCGTGTGTGTGTGTGTGTGTGTGTGTGTGTGTGTGTGTGTGTGTGTGTGTGTGTGTGTGTGTGTGTGTGTGTGTGTGTGTGTGTGTGTGTGTGTGTGTGTGAGATGTTGCAGTGTGTGGTCTCACAGTCATGTCCTGTTTATGATGGCTAGGTGGAGCTGGTTGATGCAAGTGATGAGTTCCAAGTGGTGGCAGTCTTCCCTGAGAACTACAGCGAGACACTGAGGGCGTGTAACACGAGTCTCACCCCTGACGGCCGACCAACTGTCCTCTCCTGCAACCGCGACCCCAGACTGCCCTCCTTCGGGTGTCGACTTGTGCTGCCCGCTGGCCTTGAAGGTAGTTATGATACGTTCTAGTAATCAGAACATTTGACTCTCAATCGTGAGATCTCGGTTCCCAGACCTATTGCAGCACTTTCAAATGATGGGCAACTTTCACTCTACGTTACCCCAGTTCACTTGACTGTATAGACGAATATATATCTGGTGGATGAAGAGCATTTATGCTGTAATTTCACAGTGGCTAAATGCTTCCCATGAAAGTTAAGGTAATGCTTGAATGAACCAGTCTACTGTGGGTGAAGTGTAAAGTATTATTAGCAATCCTGCGATGCTATACAAGAACTACCATTATCTGTAGAGGTCCACATGATGGACAGGTAAATTATCTAATCGTGGATTTTCTGATGTTCTCCAGGTTCGCCTGCCATAATGAACAGTGAGGAAGTGTCTGATACCAACACGTACCACGCACGGCGTTACATGGTGGGACTTCCTGAGGGCACTCTTGATCTACCCCCCGGCCACTGCACCCCACTCGAGAGCAACGCAGTATTTCTTAACGGAGGTGGGTCATTTGTGTGTCCCTACTTAGTTGTACAGGCAAAAATATCCATTCTCCAGAAGGGATACTTAGGCAGTTTGTAAGCAACTCTGGGTGATTGTCATCATGATTATGTCAGAAGCCAAGCACCCATGTCCTTAGTTCAGTATTACCTGCCAGAGGGCGCTACATACACACTTGCAACAAATGGTTCCCCAAAGTATATGCATCTGATGTTTCTTCAGTAAACACATTTTGAGTATTTTTGTCAAAAAGTGTCATTTCTGCTGCAGTGTCTGTAAATCTAAATATTTTCACATCACTGCACTCTTTCTTGATGATTACTATAAGTTGTATCAACTCTGGTGGTTGATTTGTGTAACTTTGAACAATTATACAACACATGCTTAGAGGTATATAAACCTGATTTCCTAACATTGTTCTTGCAGCCTTGTTTATTGTGTTCGTTCCGTTCTGTTGGCAGTGAGCTTCACAAAGGGTTGTTACTTGGGTCAGGAGTTGACAGCGAGAACTCACTACACCGGCGTAATCAGGAAGAGACTGATTCCAGTGACATTCACCAGGTGATGCCAGCAGCCATTTGGTTTCTAGTTTCATTAATTGGTATCCTGTTGTCAGGATATTGACGCCAATGTGAATTTAGAGATTGAGAAACAGCTCTGTGAGTTTATAACAGGTTATTTTAATTAATTTCAGTGTGTGTGATCTTTTTCTTCCCCTGGCACTGACTTTGTTAGAAAGGACCAACAGCTTATAGTATGTCTTCTAAAGTCACAGGCAAAGTGGGGTGAATGTAGTTGTTTTGAAACAACATAAGGCGGACTTGTACCTAATACCTCGATCAAATGTCCAGTGCTTTAACCACTAGACTACTGCGCCTCACTCTTATGAAGCTGATAAAATAAATGCTATTGCAACAACTTGGAAACATATGCCCAATTACAGCTGACTGAAAAGAATGATAAAGATTCTGTATATTGTAAGTGATGTTCAGAAAGCGGTAAAGGCACACTCTTTGGTTGAGGGATATGGGTGGAGTGATTGTTTGAGCAATACCATGTCACCATGTGACAGGTAATCGCTGCTAAGCACATCACAACATCACCATCTTTATGACAATGAAGAAGTCAAATATTTTGAGTGAAAAAAACATGTAAATTATTATATAAGTTGGTACCAATGTTTAATACTTCATAGTAATTATTGTAATGCTGTATGTTGGTGTTTGGTGCAGTAATCAACAGGCCATACTGCTACAGGCTTCATAACAAGTTTCCATATTATACAGTCATCACATTCTTTCAACTGTATTATTCCATATTGGGAAATTAAAGTTCCAATTTATCTTTGCTGTGGTTAGATCAGGGAAACAGATTGGATCATCCCTGGTATTTAGCAGGTAAAACATGTAGAGACATTAACCAGCTACTGCTGATGTATCCTACTGCTTTCAGTGATGACTACCGTGCAAAGCCTCGTGATACAATTGTCACTCCCGACGGAAGGAACTGTGGAAGATTTCGCAATGCCATCGGCAAGCACGGAATTGCCCTGCTGCGTGTTGCTGACGTTGCCGAACACCAGGGCGCGTTCCTGGTGAAGAACGAAGATGGTGATATGGTGGGCGAAGTGACGGCTCGTCTCCCACAGTGGTGGCCCCAGAAAGAGGACTCGGATGATGTCATCAAAGACGTGCTTCGTAGCACGTCTGACAAGAAACTATGGAGCACATTGAAGGGCAGCATTCAGTGATGCGTCTACGTTTAATGTTTTTAGGGAAACTAACATTTGGTATTTATGGATGGCAAGCGCGGTATGTGATACCACTGGCTGTTCAATGTTCTGGTAACAAAGTTTGCACACAGGCATATAAGAAACATGGCACTTCATTCCAGCTTGAAGTGGTGTCACACCATCAGTGCTCAGTGATGTTGATGTCCATTGAGGTTTACCAGTATTGAGATCCATTCAGATTAACTGTTTTATTCATATAATGAAATATTGAAAGTTTGTCATGCATATGATATTATGACAATGTATTCTATAAACATTGTTACATTATTTATTAACATTACCTCTCAAGAAACGATTTTCGATTCTGACTGTGTTGCTCAGTCTTCATCAGCAGGATTGCTTGACTTAACTCAAAACCAGTTTCCTGAGAGGTGAGATCAGTTAATATAATAATAATCTATGAAACCAGAACATTGTTAAATGCAACAAATTGTTTCTGATGTAACACAGTTGTAATGAAGTAATTAGAAATATAAAAAGTATTGTTAACTTAAAATACTGAGTGATATATTGAAGAGTTACATTTGTTTTTCATTCATGGTAGTATAATGTTATTTTGAGTTATTTTTTATTAGGTCTTGTTTTTTATGACCACCTGAATTAATGTTTATAAATATTTATTTTGCTAATTTTTTAGCAGTGGTGTTTTAATTATTGATAACAGGATGCTGTGTGATTTGCTCAAGTTCAGTAGCTTATATTAGCAAATGATGGTCGATATTGTTTACCATTTGGTTGCATATCTAATCACAACTACCCCTTTTTTAAAGGCTGGCTTTGCAACTGGATACCAAAGTATATTTTCCATGGGAAAAAAATTTGCCTGATTTTTAGTCCTTTGGCCGAAGGTCCAAGGGACTATTGCCATCACTCTGCGTCCGCCGTCTGCCGTTAGCTACCATATCTCAGAAACTGTTCAGCAACTTTTTCTCTAATTTTGCATAGACATATCTTAGGGCACTGCCACTATGCACAAGAAATCTGTATTTGATTGAATCATTTTAAGGGCCTCCAAGGACCCCCAAATTGGTAAAAAATGTAACATTTGGCCTATTTTTAGTCCTTTGGCTGAAGGTTCAAGGGACTATTGCCATCACTCTGCATCCGCCATCCGCCGTTAGCTGCCGTATCTCAGAAACCGCTCAGCAACTTTTTCTCTAATTTTGCATAGACATATCTTAGGGCACTGCCACTATGCACAAGAAATCTGTATTTGATTGAATCATTTTAAGGGCTCCTTAGGGCCTCCAAGGACCCCAAAACTGGTAAAAATTTAACATTTGGCCTATTTTTTCAAAAACTGTTCAGCAACTTTTTTTCTAATTTTGCATAGATGTATCTTAGGGTGCTGCCACTATATACAAGAAATCTGTATTTGATTGAATCATACTAAGGGGCCCCCAAAGTGCACAAGTTTTACATTATCTAGTGCAGAATGTCACCCACTTGGCAGGTTTAATTGATCTATTCAGCAATGAGGACACTGCTTAGGCCTCACTCTGGACACTGTCACTCACAGTGTTGTGTATTGTCTTAGTTGGTGCATTGAGCTAATCTACTTGACCATGAATCAGTGGTGGATCTGGTTGTGTATTACACCCATCTGTGGAGCTAAGATTCTCTGCCTGCTATTGTTTGATGGAAACTGTGACTAATGTGTAATTGGTCACTGGCAGTAGCTTGTGTCAACAGACAGCATTAAGCCACTAGACCCCAGTTAAACTGGACAGTTTGTAGGTTTTAAACTGTGTCAAACAGTGAGTCTACCTTTTGCTCTCAAATAATCTGTCCTCTTAGTTTTACACATGAAGACATAATCTGACATAACTTGATAAGTCTTTATAGCAGCACATTTGTACTTCCAGTGTATCATTGCAACATAACATACATATTACATACTGTGTGCCACATTTGAATGTTGTGCATGTAATATTTCCATGCAATCCATTTGCATATATAATGTAAAACTTCAACAACGGTTTTCTTTATTTTCACTTTTTGATCCCTACCATTTTCAATGCTCCATAACTTTGCCAATTTTTGTAGCAGTCATATTTGTTGAAACCGTGTAAAGCATCCCACCAAACCTTTACAAGGATGTAAGAAAACAATGTTAAAATTTTTCCGACTTATCACTCATCAGCCGGGGTCACATATAGACGTATTAGTCCAAAGGACTTCAGGGCCACTTGGCCCATTTTTTTTTAAAGCTGGCTTTCCAAAATGCATTTCTTTCTTGCATAAATAGCTAGACCAGGATACGTTTTTTGACACGTGTAAATTATGTGTTATGTGACTGGTATTGATATTTAAAAACAATCATGAAACACCTAAGTGAAGGTATAGCATTTGGTGAGTGGTTGCAAGTATACATAAACGCAAATGTGCAAGATCCATGTGTGGGTCTATTTTGATAGTTTGTATTGCTCTGACTTATTCTTCTGTGTGACTGCTACTGTGAATAGTCAGAGAAATCATGGCTGTTTATGCCGACTTCACATTAAATGCGTATATATTAAATTGCCTCTTTGCTGACCTTCTGAACGTTGCCCTCCAGTCACCCCTATGTCTTGTCCTTGTCCGTTTACAGCGTGTCCTGCCTGAGCCCTGAAGTGACCACTCCATATCTTCAGGGCCTTCCACTTTTTCTTGTCATGGTTTGAGCTTCATCTGTCATTCACCTTTTGACTCGGAGAACTGAAACTTTCAGCGATTGTGTCAAAGTCCGTAGGGTGGATTTTTTTCAGAATTATTCAACACGTTTTAAAATGTCATGTGACAGTCATGAATGTGAAAAGATATACAACCCTGAGTGTGCCCACAGGTCAGTGTTTTGTTTTTAAATATTTGCTAAAACCTTTTTAAAATGTTTTATCAGTTTTGCTGTATAATGACGAAGCAACTCTGTGGTTAGATCGGAAGTAGTTTAATAGTAGTATACAAAAGCATTACATACATCTCTCTTCAAAGAATAAAGCATACTGATTTGTGAACTTAACTAATTCTCTGGAAAGTCAACGTGGATTCTCTGCCAGATGCGAGTCGGCCATGGCCAAAGATGCAGTAGTGTCACAGCTGGTTGGTTCTTCACTGACTGACAGTCTGACATACAGCACATTTCTGTACCATAATCTATATAGCCGCATCCGTTCCTTAATGGCCAATGCGTGAACACCATCATTGTGCAGGCGTAGTATCCAGGCCATTGGCGACGCTGTTTTGGGGGAAGGAGGATGTACACTGGCTACCCATCTTAATGTGTTGATTGTTGAGAATGAACACGGGACAGTTGCTCACCGAACAATAGCTTTTTCGTAAGGGTGAGGAAGTGTTCGCATTTTCTTGATGAGCAACTTTCTGGCGAGCAACTGTCTCGTGAGCAATTGTCCGGTGAGCAACTGTCCGAGCACCGTTGAAAATAGCCCCATTAGTTTGATAGTCGGAATAGTTGCCTTAATCAGCCTACTAAAACAGCACCCCCAGTATGCCTTTCCTGAGGATGTAGAAAGTTTACTGATATGCACAGTGGACAGGGACACATGTCACACGCACGCACGCATGCACGCACGCACGTGCACACACACATACAGTCATACATACACACATGGTGTCATTTCAGAAGATATGGTTGAGTAGTAGTGGGATTATGAGAGCTACCCATCGGCTAGTTTTAAATGGCCAGATGTCGAATGCTTGATATAGGAAATTGTGTCACAGAGAAGAAGACAGAGCGTTGACAGGCATTTATTTACACAGTGCTCACGGCCAGTCACGCAGGGTCACCGTGAATAGGGTGATGACAAACAAGGGTGAGCGTGGACTTAACCGTCTTCAGGTGCATCAGGTGTATGTACCATATATGACTTTTCCAACAATGTAAACGATATATTTGTGAATGAATGCTGTTAGACTATTGTGTTGTAAATGCAGACATACTGTGTCATTTGTTTGTTTAAAAACTGTTGAACTGTGTTGTTTGTGACAATAGTGTTTCAGTGTTGTGTGTGGCAGGTTCGAACCTGCTGGTGTCCAGTATCCATACACTACTGGTTGTGCACACACACTTATTACATTTAATAACTTCAGCAGTTTACAATAACCCTAAACTAAGTTAATTCCACTTAAACAAATATTGGAAATAGCACAGCAAATTAGCATGCCACATATAACATGGCAATGGCAGCTAGGTAGGAAGAAACTACAGAAGGCTAAGCAATGACTCAGTCGTGGATACAAGGGTGGAAGACAAATAACCCAAATGGGAAGGAAATGTTGGAATTTGTACAGAAATAGAGTTTTAAATTCACAAAGAAAACCCATCAACAAGAGAGTATGTCAACCTGAAGAGGGCATAAAAACAAAATTTCACCCCCCAATATCGCCCATTTGTATATCTCGTAGCACTCCAACATATAATGCAAATGACAGGAGCCAACTTGCATGACTTCTACAGAAAGATGTCAGTAGGAGGCGACCACAAGCTTAATGTTCGACAATGATGCCAGAATATCATCAAACGTAGTTGTAGAAGTTATATCGAAATGTAGATTAAAATCACCACTTGAATGTAAAATTCTGAATGAATATATAATTGCCAGATTTTCCAACATATATCCTGAGTCTTCAAAGAAATTTGCCGGATGTCCTGGAGGGCGATAGATACAAATTAAGTATGCGGAGAAAGAATTAAGACTCTGAAATTTCAGCACAGGTGGACTAAAAACTGGAGTATGCATGGTTGGAATTTAATTTAACTTTGAACTGCTGTGTTATTAGAAAGCCAACACCACCTCCACGGCCGACTAAACGTGGTCGATGGTGGAAGGTGTAACCAGAAGGGGAAACGTCAGCACTGCATGCAGGTGTATCATATTTGTCTGAGCTAGGTCTCAGTTACAGCAAGAATGTTTATTTTCTTTGACATTAACAAATCACAAAGTGTGGATGTCTTATCTCATACATATCGAAAGTTTGTAGTGGCCACCCGAATGTTTCGTCTAACAGCTGGCTCAGCATTTCTATTATAACAAACATGAAAACATGGGTGACAAACATGATAACAAAATTGAAATAGAATGATGTATTCTAGTGTGATTACAGGAAAAATCACATTAAAATTATATTAGATGCCAATGGTTTGCATAAAACACAATCTTGATATAATCTAGTGATCATATGTAAACAAAATAATGTTGCCAGCGTGAATATGTTAAAAATCGACATCGACATATTTCTCAGAAAGGGGATTTGCCAAGTCCGGATAGCAATCGTATAAAAGTATAAAATAAATAGTATCGTATCCACAATCATTCTGTACCAAAATTAGTGGTGCCATATAGAGGACAGGGGACCATTGAACCGTCATGTTTTATTAATAAACTGGAAGATGGCGCCACTGCAAATCCTGCTCGGTTTGTTCGGGAGATGTTTCGACGAAGTAATTTTCGGTGTTTGGTAAGTCTAGTTAAAAAGTAGCAGAAACAATGTCTCGCATTTCCAGGAATATGCAAACGTCACCATTGAGAATAATATACAAAACCTCATATAATCTAAGATCCAGTAGAATCACGGAGTAACCGTCTCTCTGTTCCTCCGACTGAGTAACACTACCACTAGGCACTACTAGTACCAGCTTAGCCTTTGACTTGAGTCGAACCTAGCCTAGGCTTGGGCAAGTTCGTTCACTTCACGTTGCTCCAGTTCACTCAGTTGTTTGAATGAACAGGTCTGCCAGGGAGTAAATTGTAAAGCACTTTGAGCAGTCCTGAGGACTGGATTACAGGATACCAGGCCTGTCGTAATACTAATATGTAATTACAGTAATAGCAGGCCTCAATCTCAAATACAAGTTAACATTCTGAGCTACGAACACTGCCACTGTGCTCCTGGGATAAGGCTAAAGTGAAATATATTTCGGAGCAAAATTTGTTTTTAAAGGCACACATCATCATGTGTTAACTAATTAACATGCAAAACTAAACATGTCATGTGGATTTTATTGAACATAATTTTATATCAAATAATCAACACTGTATAGCGTTCTGAATAATTATCTTTGTTATTATACAGTGTATATGTAACATTTGTTTGTAACAAATTCCACATACAGTTATGTTATGACCTAGCCGTGCATGCTACCCGATAATTTTTTTGATATTTTATTTACAACCGTAACAATTACTTAAAGGGCATCCTATCCTATCCTGTATAGATTGCGCTATTCCACGGCAGAAGTAATTTGTTGGCTGACGCTTGGGATCTGCGGCTATTTATAGGATAGTGTGATGCAGGCCATATGTTTGCTGTCGTCAGTTCTCGGGAACACAAGACAAGTGTGCGCTGCATATAGAGATTGTGTTGTTGATAAGGATCTATTTATTTAGTGTTGTTAGTTTGCAACATGTATATTGTCTTGTGTCCCGAAAAACTAACGTCAGCAAACATATCGCCTGCACAAGACTTCTATAAATAGCTGTAGACGCCAAGCATCAGCCAACAAAATACTTCTGCCCCTTTAAGCGATTGAAAATTGCTTTTACATTATACACATTTATTTTGACTATGTATATCCATACAATATTAACACAAGGAAAATTATCCCCTATATATTTTGACAGGCATTATGTTCAATTTTGCATAGGCGCAAACTATTTCAAAGTTTAAACTTCAAACACAAAAAACAATTGGCTAATTTCACCTAGCTAAGAGTTCCCCTTTCTACTGGTTGCCCAAATCACCAAGTGATACAAGGGTGGACAGTACAAGGGTGCATGCATAGGGCTACATACCAATAGCCTTAGGCAAAAAGTCATCAGTCACTTGCTACAATTTATCAATATTTGCTGCTGTATGGTGTAAGTAGGGGCAGAGAAAGGGGTTAAAATGTCATCATTCATAATCTGTCTGATGGCTAATACCTGTACCAACAGAAGGTCCCAAGTGGTCAGTTGCCTGGCAGGACAGTAATTAATGGACAAAATTCCAAGTCGCACATTGCAACTAAAGCAATTTATCTAGTTGCAGGCATAATATTATACATGCAAATGCGACTAGGTAGTCGCAACTCCAAGCCCTGAATAGTAATAGATTTAACAAGATTGCCATCCAGAAAATTAACTCTAGATGTCAAGTGGACAAGAAAGCCTTTTGGCTTATCGAGAGTCCAATACTTTTTATCTACGTGTATCCCGGCCTTTTAAAGTATGTGTTGATTTAATTTTTAAACATATTCACGCTACTAGCACCAACACAATCAGGAGATAATCTGTTCAATTCATTTACAGTCCTTTGTGAGAATGAGAACTTTCTTATATCTAATCTATACTGTTCCTTTACTAATGTAACTTCATGTCCTCTGGTCCTTCTATCTTTCTTAACTGAAAAAAAATATTTCTATCAATGTTTTTATGACCATTCAATATTTTAAACACTTCTATCTGATCTCCTCTCAATCTCCTGGTCTCTAGTGTTGTTAAACCGCATTCTTTTAGGCGTATTTCGTAACTAAGATCCCTCAGTTTTGGTATCATTTTAGTCGCTCTCCTCTACTCTTTGTAGCATATCTATGTGCTTCCTGCGATGTGGCCTCCACGCTTGAATACAATATTCTAAATGAGGCCTAACTATTGTTTTGTGCAGCAGTATTATTAGCTCTTTTTCCTTATACATTATGTTTCGCCTAATTAATCCAAGGATTTGATTTCCCTTTGAAGTGGCAATACCACAGTACAGAACCTCCCATTGTATATTGTACGTCTTCGTTCCCATGGCCTGTGTGGAGGCATTTACATTTCCCAAAATTGAACAACGTGCCATTTTTCAGACCATTTTATCAACCTGTCAAGATCATCTTGTAAATGCTGTCTATCTCCATCACGTTTAATCCTTCTGAACAATTTTGTATCATCCGCAAATTTCAACACCTTGCTTGTTATTTCATCGTACAAATCGTTGATATATATTAAGAATAATATAGGTCCCAGTACTGATCCCTGTGGTATCTCACTCAAAACTGATTTCAGTTTGAAGCCTTCCCATCAACTACTAGCTTGTCTTCTGTCAATTAGCCATTTTTCTATCCAGTTAATTAAACCATTTCCTATGCCATGGGCTTTTAGTTTAAGCAGTAACCTTTGATGTGGCACTTTGTCGAAAGCTTTCTGAAAATCTAAGAAGATGATATCTACTGGTGATCCATCGTCTACCCACTTAGTGAAATCTTCCAAAAAACATAACATATTTGTTAAGCATGACCTTGCTTGTAGAAACCCATGTTGAGATGGGTTTGATGTTATGTTTCCAAGAAAATCCACCATGTGATCTTTAATAGTCTTTCTAATAATTTGGAAATCACTGGTCTGTAGTTCTCTGACTTGTTTCTGGAACCTTTTTTAAATAACGGTATAATGTTTGCTTCTTTCCATTCTAAAGGAACCACTCCCTCTTCTAAAGACAAGTTGAAAACTGTTGCATGTGTTATGTTAATTTGTTCTACAATTTCCAATAGTAGTTTGGGTGGAATCCCATCCACTCCAGGTGATTTATTATCCTTCATAGCCCTTATTTTCTTAGCTACCATTTCCGGGGTTACAATTAACTGTCCTAAATAGTCTGATTCTGCCCCCTTGAACTTAGCCTCTGGTACTGGCAGTGAACTAATATCTTCCCTGGTAAACACTGAAGTAAAAATACTCATTTAGGTCTTCTGCCATTAAGAATCCCTCTGATATTATATTTCCAGCACTATCTTCTAGAGGACCGACATTATCCTGAACTTTCTGTTTGCTCTGAACATTATATGCATAAAAACTCTTGCTGCCTTGTTTTATATTACAAGCTAATTTTTGTTCGTAGCTTCTCTTCAAATTTCTAATTTCAGTTGTAGCTTGGTTTAGTGCTTCTTTATAAATGTTGTAGTTTTCGTAATTTCCAGTACGTCTATATGACTTCTACATCATTTGTTTGTACTTAATTTTTCAAACGGCTTATTTTGGTAAGTATTTCTTTCTGGACCGTTGCCCTAGTTTTTGAAGGAAACAAATTTATTGACAATACACTTTTTTACTCTTTAAAATATTTCAACATTCTGTTGCTGTCTTATTTTTCAGTGTGTTGTTCCAGTCTATCTTTGCTAAATATTTCCTCATTTCCTTATAATATTATATCTTTCTTTGTGGAAATTTCTCCTGAACTGCTTTTTATTATTTCTTTCTGATTTTAATTTGATGGTAAAATGTATCTGGTTGTGATCACTATTTCCCAGTGGCTCACATAATCTTCTATTCTTATGTTTGGACTTTGATAAACTAACCCCACCGTTAACATTGAGTTTCCTGTAACTATGTTACACCAAGCAGCTTCTTCGCAATCTGCTTCTCTTTCTAATTTTATTTAATAAGCCTGGATAGATTCTTTAACATATAAAATAACTCCACCTCCCCTTCTTCCTATTCTATCTTTCCTGAACATTACATAGCCTGTTAGTCCCAATTCGGCATCTGATATATCAGTGGTGGCCCATGATGCAGTTATACCTATTATGTGAGGGTCAATATCTTCTACCATAATGTTTAGTTCACTTCTTTTGTTTAATATGCTCCTGTTTAAACAAATGCATTTATATCCTGATTCAGAACAGTTTTCAGGCTGTTCTTTGCTGATTTATTTTTGCTGTCTTTATCTATGCCTCCAGTTTTAGGCTTCTCTGTGAATCCCCCTGTGAATCTAGTTTGCAGGGGGAATTTCCTGCGTTAATAGTAACGATTACAAATAGTGAAATAATAGTAATAGGTTTATCCAAAACTCAATGTAATAACAATATAAAGCAATGTAATAGTAATTGGCCTATTATTTTTATATTACTATTGAACATTTAAACCAAATTTCAACTACATAACAATTCCATTTGATTAGGAACATGGCTCTGGTGAAGTTTTACCCTAGAGTTTTATGAGCATTTACATCTAGCAAGAGACACTGGTACAGTGTGTCTGCTGCATTGACTAAAGGGATTAAACTGGGCTTTCACTGCTTTGAAGTCAGTTCTGCCAAGTGACAAGTTGCCAACTACCCTTTTCAAGTAAGCCTATGGGTTTAGTGACTGCCTCCATGGTGCACACAATTCAACCTAAACTATAGTGGGTGTGAAAAACATCCTGATGTATTTGTACTTGAGCCAGTCATTAACTGTCCACCAAGCACCAAGCAGCAGTAGAGCAATGTGGTTTAATTAGACTGTAATATAATCCACCAAGTTATGTGGCATTGACTCAATATTGCTTTTGTCTTTCATTCCAGTATGGTATTTAATGAATGTATTAAAATGGAACATATACGTTCTATCCTTAGTCAATGTTGTTAGATTGTACTAAATATGGTCTACGATATATTTTTTGTTGTTGTTGTAAATATGTATGAATTTTTTATACTTTATAATACTTCCCTAATGATGAATACTTTGGGCATGGGTATCAATAAATGGCAAGTTAGATATTTTTTATTTACCTGTCTTGTTTATCTTCTTGAGACTGTGAGTCAAACAAGTGTACTAATATATATATATATAGTAATTGTATTTATGCATACAGTGCATTATACCACAAAATGTTGTGATGAAAAATGTAATAATAATAGTAATTGCTTCAAATTTAATAGTAATAGGAAGAATTCAGCATGTAATAGTAATAGATTATATTGCAATGTAATTGACCCAAGGTCTGCAGGATACTGCACTATATAATAACGTTTTACAGACTGGATTCTTTGCTATATACATATTATATATATTATATAACTTGTGGTCTTACCTTTTTACCAAGTCTAACATCACGAGGATGCTGCCTACTTGTAACATTGGTGTCAACATCTAGTCATGGAAAAGCGAAGAAGTACTCATGATTTTTGACATTAATGAATACCAGAAATCATTCTCCTCCACTCAACTTTAGTGTTCTTTGCATTTTGTTAGAGTTTTAAACTGCTGTATTGTGTCTTTATTTGTATGTACCATTCTCGTTTAGTGACTGACACATATGCAAGAAAATGTGAAATCACTAGAGGCACAAATCATCCGAAGAAATAGACAGTATATGTGCCAAAAATGGCCTCGTCTGCAAATTGCAGTAAATTAGAGATCAATTTGACCATGAATATCATCATTTTAAAAAATGTCATCCAAGGGAAAAGCGATATTTCGGGAGTTTCGAGGGTGGAATCTTCAAATCAGGGATATCGTGGGTGTCGAGGGTGGAATCTTCAAATTGAGCGTGTCTAAGGTGGCATCTTCAAATCAAAAGTATTGAGGGTGGCATCTACAAATTAAGGGTGTCGATGGTGGCACCTATGAATTGAGGGTGTCAAGGTGAAAATTGGCTGGTGCCATCTACAAATTGAGCATGTCGAAGATAGTATCTTCAAATCGAGGATGGCACTTTCAAGTCAATTGTAGTCAAGTATATCTATATTTGATATTTGAAAATATAACATATTTGTTTTGAAATAAATAATACAAGATATTTTGATTATAAAACACATCACAGCCCTGGCACACACACACACACACACACACACACACACACACACACACACACACACACACACACACACACACACACACACACACACCCACACACACACACATACACACACACACCCACACACACACATACACACACACACATACACACACACACACACACATACACACACACCCACACACACACACACACACCCACGTGAAAGATTGGAACTACAGTATTTACTAATTTTATTGTGCACACAAATACATGTAGTTACATTAGGGTTGAATGCCACATTATATATTGGTGGAAATTATAGAAATGAGACATACCTATATAAACTGCCGATGTCTGCTGCATTGCAGAGATGTCTACTGGAGTGAATGGGTGGCTCAAGGAAGGGTCGTTGCAGTCGAAGGAGAGAGCGAAGGAGGGCAGCAGTACATCCCCACTGTTGTCACGTCACAGAACAAAAATATGTTGATCTACTTCAGTGGATGAAGCAGAATGGGTTTGATAAGCGACGCTGTCATCTAAGGCCAGCAAACTTCTCCGGTAAGTCCATAAGTTATTTTACACTAGCGACATTCATTCATCGAGCAACTAAACCATGCACAGCAATGACCAACAGTATATATTTTTCGTATTAATCTTGTTTCTGTTGACCATTAAATTTCTGCACTTGCCAATTACAGCTTGCTAAATATATTTATAGGTATTACTGTTGCAAACAGCCAAAACGTATGGCGTCAATAGTTAAACAAACTACTCGTAAATTCAACATGTATAGTTTAATTTGTCAGGTGAGGACAGTCAAGTTGAAAGTGTTTCCAACGGATGACATGTGACTGACCGTTGTAGCTACTGGTCGAGGTCTGATGGTGGCAAAGACACTAAAGTCACATGACCTTGTCATCGCCGTTCCTGAAGGTCTCCTTATCACTCCAGCCCTGGTGAGACACAGCTATGTGGGTGCATTACTAGACAGGTGAGTGATTGGACAGGTTGACGTGTCAGAATGTGGGATTTATGTAGCAAACATTTACAAAATATTTGTAGTAAAAGACGTTTGTAGCATTCCCCATGTCTTCTACAATTGTACGAAGCTATAGAAGTCTACGTCATGTGTCACCGTACATACACATGGACCACAGAGGTGTTTCTCATGCATACTAGCAGTAGACATTCACTCTATCTTTGTTGTTGTTACATTAGTGGCTAGCCCACCCAAAGTGTTCTTTTTACATACGCACACACACACATAATACAGCTGACATCATCATTTAAAATAGAGCATGTCTTAAAACCATTTTTGATTTCTGTTTATATTTCTAACATTTCGTATAAAACATTCAAGTTAGATATTATTTCATATGATATTCCAGCCTGCCACTCACGGTGAATATTATATGCAGACATAATGAATTGTGTTACATTCATTTAGGATGTGACGGTAATTTATGCTACTATTTGACCATTGATTTTCAATAGTTATCCTGGCAAAGCTGCTTATAATCGGTGAATTGTGGTTCACGGCTTTATTAATAAATGTTGTGAACCTTTGCTTTAAGATGACCAATAATGGTAAACTATCCGATGACAATGATGTGACATCACCGTGTGTAAGCGGTGCTAGCCCCACAACTTCCTTAGAGCTTTGCATATAGTGCCAACACTCTTACTCTGAACTGGAGATCCCATAGTGGAGCTCCATAGCAACAGCAGCAATATTGTTTAAATAAATTGCACTTTACAGTCGTCTTAATATGACCAACATTGGCCATGAACATGTTAAACCCTCTCCAAAATTGAGCAGATTAGCAGTGGCATCGGGGAATAGACTATCCTTATTAACAATGGTTATGACTTATATATGATGGCCCAGGTGTACAGCATCCTGGACACTATACAACACGGTGCCAAAGAAAACCACAATTCTGTTGTCGGGTTTACAACTACGACCTCTAAAAATTTGATATCTGCTCTTAGAACTGTTAACATTTACACTGTATTCACCTACATATTTTTTGCAAATCTTTATTAAAACTTTCAGTTCGGATCTTGTGGGTGTTAGCAAAGTGAGGTCGTCTGCGTATCCAATACCACCCGTATAGTGGTTGCCCATGTGGCACCCAACACCAGTCTTTTCTAACTGTTCAATCCATCCATATGTATGGAGAAAATGTCACATGTGATGTTACTACTGCTCATACCTCTGGATATGCTCATTACTATAAAAGGGTTTGTATTATAAATTGTTTAGCAGTGTTCTAATATGACAAGCTTTACTTATTCCAGACTGGTGCATACTATTGACACTCTCCAAGCAATGTGCGTCTTCTTGATCTGTGAAAGACACCGTGGGAAAGCCTCGTTCTGGTGGCCATACATCAACACTCTGCCCACATCGTACACCATTCCACCGTACTGGACATATGCAGAACTTCACCTGCTGCCACATCCATCCAGGGAATCAGCGTTGAGACAGATCAAGGACATGAAGGACTCTTTTGACAACACCATCCCACTCTTCCAAGCAGTTGAGAGGGAGTGGACGGAATTTGAAGATATTTTCACATTTGAAGCGTATCGCTGGGCATGGAGTACGATAAACACAAGAGCTGTTTATATGCCGCAGGATCTCATTGCGCCATGGTCTGGAGATTTCCCTGGCAACTCGGCCAAATGTCTGGCTTTGGCGCCACTGTTAGATCTGTTGAACCATTCTTCACATGTGGAGGTAAATAAGACTTGCTGTCAACACTCAACAAATTATTTTTTATTAACAGTGCATTTATTTTCTTTAAAAAGTCTTATTGGTGCATAGTGCTGCATACTAATGCATAGGATGATATATATTTGATGAATATATCTATGCTATGTCTGTATTGTACACTTCATGCAATAGAACTAGGTTTAAATGTGCCGGTGTAGTTAGTTATACATTGTTATGGATGTATTTTATGAAACTGACGTACACGTATGTGTTCAAGCATAACATTTATGCAGTAGAGCTTATAGGTTTAAATGTGGTTGACGTAAACATTGTTATAGATAATATATGTTATGAAAATATCATATATTTAAGGACTTCTAAATTGTGCCAGGGACCCGGGCGGAACTTTTGTTTTTGCAAAATGGTGTCCCACCTTGAAAAACGGCATTGGTTAAATTTAATGCTTATTGCATGCAGTCATCGGGTGATGACTTTGGAGTTTGGACTAACTATGGAGTCTGTATTACAGTTACAGTTCCTATAACTTGAGTCAGGTCTAAGCAAGCTAATTTACTACATCAATTGTCTAGACATAGCTGCTGATATGAGCTAGTGGCATTCATGAACCAGCAAGACGGTGCCAATAATTTGAGCATTTTGGCAAACTGAATCATCAGTATAGATTTTAATCGGCGGCTGCTAGTTCAAAGGCATTAATTTTGAACATTGGTATAACAGACAGCCTTTACCTGTAGGTGGAAGCAGGTTTCAACACCGCCACGCGACACTACGAAATCCACACCCTGACTGCCTGTGCCCGACATGACCAGGTATTCATCTGCTACGGGCCTCACGACAACACCCGCCTCCTCACAGAGTACGGCTTTGTCCTGCCTCACAACCAGCACGACGTAGTACTCTTTCACCTTGGTAAACTCTACTTAATACTCACTACAGCAGGAACTTGTAAATGATCAAGAGCCTGAACATAGTCATTCATGTCTCATCTTGATATATAGTTAAGTGACAGTTAAGTTACTTTTAGTTTCCTCTTTTACTCTGTGTCAGTACAGTATATATAAATTTGTCTTTTGTGTTTCATTTAGTGTTCGAATAAGCATGTCTGGCAGTGGTTCTTGTATAGCGTCCAGTCCATAAGACAGCTCATAGTGCAATACACTTAGTGGTGGAATAAGCATGTCTGTCTGTGGTTCTTGTATAGCGTCCAGTCCATAAGACTGCTCATAGTGCAATACACTTAGTGTTGGAATAAGCATGTCTGGCAGTGGTTCTTGTATAGCATCCAGTCCATAAGACTGCTCATAGTGCAATACACTTAGTGTTGGAATAAGCATGTCTGGCAGTGGTTCTTGTTTAGCATCCAGTCCATAAGACTGCTCATAGTGCAATACACTTAGTGTTGGAATAAGCATGTCTGGCAGTGGTTCTTGTTTAGTGTCCAGTCCATAAGACTGCTCATAGTGCAATACACTTAGAGTTGGAATAAGCATGTCTGGCAGTGGTTCTTGTTTAGCGTCCAGTCCATAAGACAGCTCATAGTGCAATACACTTAGTGTTCGAATAAGCATGTCTGGCAGTGGTTCTGGTTTAGTGTCTAGTCCATAAGACTGCTCATAGTGCAATACACTTAGTGTTGGAATAAGCATGTCTGGCAGTGGTTCTTGTTTAGCGTCCAGTCCATAAGACTGCTCATAGAGCAATACACTTAGTGTTCGAATAAGCATGTCTGGCAGTGGTTCTGGTTTAGTGTCTAGTCCATAAGACAGCTCATAGTACAATACACTTAGTGGTGGAATAAGCATGTCTGTCTGTGGTTCTTGTATAGCATCCAGTCCATAAGACTGCTCATAGTGCAATACACTTAGTGTTGGAATAAGCATGTCTGTCTGTGGTTCTTGTATAGCGTCCAGTCCATAAGACAGCTCATAGTACAATACACTTAGTGGTGGAATAAGCATGTCTGTCTGTGGTTCTTGTATAGCATCCAGTCCATAAGACTGCTCATAGTGCAATACACTTAGTGTTGGAATAAGCATGTCTGTCTGTGGTTCTTGTATAGCGTCCAGTCCATAAGACAGCTCATAGTGCAATACACTTAGTGTTGGAATAAGCATGTCTGTCTGTGGTTCTTGTATAGCGTCCAGTCCATAAGACAGCTCATAGTACAATACACTTAGTGGTGGAATAAGCATGTCTGGCAGTGGTTCTTGTATAGCGTCCAGTCCATAAGACAGCTCATAGTGCAATACACTTAGTGTTGGAATAAGCATGTCTGGCAGTGGTTCTTGTTTAGCGTCCAGTCCATAAGACTGCTCATAGAGCAATACACTTAGTGTTCGAATAAGCATGTCTGGCAGTGGTTCTGGTTTAGTGTCTAGTCCATAAGACAGCTCATAGTGCAATACACTTAGTGTTCAAATAAGCATGTCTGGCAGTGGTTCTTGTATAGCGTCCAGTCCATAAGACAGCTCATAGTGCAATACACTTAGTGTTGGAATAAGCATGTCTGTCTGTGGTTCTTGTATAGCGTCCAGTCCATAAGACAGCTCATAGTGCAATACACTTAGTGTTGGAATAAGCATGTCTGTCTGTGGTTCTTGTATAGCGTCCAGTCCATAAGACAGCTCATAGTGCAATACACTTAGTGTTCGAATAAGCATGTCTGGCAGTGGTTCTTGTATAGCGTCCAGTCCATAAGACAGCTCATAGTGCAATACACTTAGTGTTGGAATAAGCATGTCTGTCTGTGGTTCTTGTATAGCATCCAGTCCATAAGACAGCTCATAGTGCAATACACTTAGTGTTCAAATAAGCATGTCTGGCAGTGGTTCTTGTTTAGCATCCAGTCCATAAGACAGCTCATAGTGCAATACACTTAGTGTTCGAATAAGCATGTCTGGCAGTGGTTCTTGTATAGCGTCCAGTCCATAAGACAGCTAATAGTGCAATACACTTAGTGTTCGAATAAGCATGTCTGGCAGTGGTTCGTGTTTAGCGTCCAGTCCATAAGACAGCTCATAGTGCAATACACTTAGTGTTGGGATAAGCATGTCTGGCAGTGGTTCTTGTTTAGCATCCAGTCGATAAGACTGCTCATAGTGCAATACACTTAGTGTTGGAATAAGCATGTCTGGCAGTGGTTCTTGTTTAGCGTCCAGTCCATAAGACAGTTCATAGTGCAATACACTTCAGCACTGGCAGACCAGTTAAATCGAACACCATCGTGACTTCTCTTGGAAACATTCAGCCATGCTACAATTACAGTGCAAAGACTATTCGTACACATACTCCCACCACCACCACTGCCTATAGCCAGGTACTCATTCATACAGCTGAGTGAACTGGAGCAACTTGAGGTGAATGAAGTTATCCAGACTTTTAAATGGCAGCATGATTAATTAAACTCAGATTATCTCTGTTGAAAGTGCTATGTTCTAACCACTAGTGATTCTATCTTGCCCTATACAAGCTCCAGGTAGACCGTCGTATTCCTCACAATATGTTAACCTTTCTACATTGTCTGTATGTAGATCATTTGGAGCAGCTAGCAGAAGAGTTCCACATCAGTGACACAAGAAGAAAGATAGATTTAATAAGTCAGAATGATTTACATATGTGAGTATTTTGATTTTGATATTCGTATGTGTTCTTATTGTTGGGTTCAACAGTTTTTTAGAAATCATTTTCTAATTCTTCATATGTAATTAAAACATAGGTACAAATATTGACAGAGAAAATCAATGTTAAAAAACTATATATTTACACTTGTCAACTTTTCTATCATAGTGTAATAGAAAAATGTTCCTGACTAGTTTGCAGATGATATTACTGGCTGCACCATGTGAATGTATTGCATATGTATGTTACACTATGTATTGTTTACAAAGAATAGGCATGTTAGTGTTTAGCAGAAGCACACTATGATTGTTCATATTGTGAATATTTCTGACAGGAGTAAAAATCTAACAGCTATAATAACTGTTAGGTTAAATACATTTGTATATTATTAAATAAGTTCAATAATATAGAATATTGATGTTGTTACATCAAAGTATGCCATTAAAAAGCTTGGTATCTTTTCCGTGAAATTTGTAATGTTTTAAGCAAAATCGTACATTGCATGTGTTGTCATTGTCAGAGGTATGTGCTGTAGCAGGGATGGACTGTTATGGAAACTGACCACTGCTCTACGTGTACTGGCAATGGACGGAGGTCAGCCGTGAGTATGACAACATCTTAAAGGATTCTTTCATTTATCAGCAATTTAGTGTGATCCATGTTCTGTGTACAGTTGTACAAGGTACTCGGTAGCCTGATGTCTAGTTCACAGTGTGGCAGCCAATCTTTACCAAATATATCCTTGCAAAATGCCTATCCTCTGGCAATTTCCCACAGTGTTCATGAATGAAGTCTGTTATGACATAAACTTTCAAATGTTTTTTTGCACTAGCATATGTTACATAAAATGTCCCCAACTGATGGCCCACTCGCAGAAAATATTGTAGTGTTATGATAAATTGATGCACATCCATCTATTGTATGATACAAACTCTAAAACTAGTGAGAACCTTTGACTAATGACACATTTTTACAAAAATAAAGGTGTTACTTTTCTTCCGAATGGTCATATATTAATCCCTGAAAGTTTTATTCCCATGATGCAAACCATCTAGGAGGAAAACGTTAAAATATCCGCCACTCATACCTGCCCACACACACACACACACACACACACACACACGTATACGCCAGCTTAATTATAGTTAGATACCAATGCGTACAAAAATTGTACGTTGTAAAACAATGTAAAAATACACTGTGCTCACCATATACAGTACATGGCACTAGTAGTTACCATCTGGCCTTTACAGCAGCATGTGGAAGGCACAAAGTCTGAATAAGATGCCAGTCACTGAGAGCCGGGTACGACTGTTGGCCCAGCATCTACTGAAGCAGATGATTGACACCTGTCATATGCCACAGGAGCTGGTAAGTGAACATAGTCAATTTTGAGATTATCTAGCCCACTAGCCCACTTAAAAAAACTAATAAAATAATAGTATACTTCTATGGCACCTATATCCTAAGGAACCTGAATTTGGAGTCTCAACAATAGTCATTTAGGCGTAATCAAGAACAGGGACACGCAAGAGCTGTCATTAGAGAAAGGAACCGCCAAAGATTTAGGGTGGGAAAGCAATTTCACATATAAATCTTGAGTTTCCTATAAAAAGTTGCTATAGTTTCAGATGACTTTGGGTGCAGCTACAGAGAAAACTTGCTTGTAATGTCAGCTTAGTCTTAGGAACAACAAGTTGTGAGATAGATCTGAGCTGTTTGGAGATATTTGACAAATGTAGGAGACTAACTAAATAGAGCTGCTGTTGCATAGATAGGGCACAATATATAATAATGGCTATTTAAAATTTGATTTGATATGTAACTGGAAGACAGTACTGTTGTTTCGGTAAATAAACATAGGTGATTCACAATATAAATTAATTTTCATTGATGGTTGTTCCCGGCGTCTTTTGCAGTGTAATACTGAGAAGCTGACATTCCATGAACAGATGATTCGCTGCATCTACCGAGACAGACAACAGATTCTTGATTACTGCCTGGTGGAGGTGACATGATGTCCCACTATGTGTCCTTCCTCCAGTGATACTTTAGATTGTTTTATATCTTGTTGCATTTATGCATACGTTCGTCACACGTGCGATGCAGGGGAATAAATGATTTTGTGATGCTCTGTTGCAGGATCGATTGGCTGTTATCAACGATCAACCAATGGGTGTGGAAAATCATGTGAACATTTATATGACAATATAATTATTATTGGTATAGACAGTACGCAAATTGCCAATAGATTGTTCTGCCATTTATATGGACTCGTATTTCTGAGAAAACTCTGTTGCATTTGCCAGTTTACTTTGCTGTACAACTTGATAACTCTATACAAAAATATATATTTTAGTCCTTTGGGCCGAACGTCCAACAGACTTTTGCAATCACTCAGCGTCTACCATGTGCAGTACGCTGTTTGGTGCCATATCTCAAAACCGTTCAGCAACTTTTTCTCTAATTTTGCATAGATATATTTTAGGGTACTGCCACTATGCACGAGAAATCTGTATTTAATTTAATCATTCTACCCCCCAGGCCTCCAAACTGGTAAATTTTCACATTTTGTCTATTTTTCCAAAAATTCTTCAGTAACTTTTTCTCTGATTTTGCATATACATTTCATGTGGTAGTGCCACTAAACAAAAGGAATCTGTATTTGATTGAATTATTCTAAGGGCACCTCAAGGACCCCCAAAATGAGATGTTGTGTAGTGTGTTTGTCACACATTGGACTGGTTGCTAAAAGACAGTGGCATTGGCTAGGTTAATGATGCGTCATTGAGGGGCACTAGATTGTGTCTGAAGGGCTGATATATTGTAGTAAACAGGCAGTTGCTGAAATAGCCCTGTGAACTACCTGTTAGTGCCACTGTTGAGTATTGCCTTCATTGGTATTGTATGATACAGCGATACTTCGTAGCAAGTGACTATGTAAAACTAATACCCCTAGGGTAGCAATGAATATTTGTTATACCTTGTTGGAATTTTGTTTTCATGTAAATAATGACTCCACTTTAAAATGGACTTTTCTCCATAACTAATTCTTGACGGGTGCCCTGTTTAAACTCTTGTAACTTTGGTTTTAGTGCGAATATTTCAGTAACTTTTTCTCTGATTTTGCGTAGACATTTCATCTGGTAGTGCCACTATACACAATAAATCAGTATTTGACTGAATCAGTCTAACCCCCCAGGGCCCCCAAACTGCAAAGGACTTCAGGGGCTCTTGGCCCTTTTTTTAAACAATACGTACAATTCATTCTGTAATTTCATTGCAAATGAGAACTTAAGTTCCAAGGACACATTTCTGAACACATCTAAGAATCTGTAGTTTATCTGGTATATTTTAGACCATTGCCATTACCATTATATATATTTTAATGTCATTATATTTGGTCATGAAATATCCAGGTACCCCTGTGGAGATAAATTATTAGTGTTTGGAACTGTATTCAGTCAATTAAAACACCTATTTAAAACTTTGCCAGAATTCATCATTCACATGAAGTGTTTATCATTACTTACCAATAAATTTATTTACTTGTCCACCCAGTTGTTCCAGTACAATTTGAAAGTGTAGCTGTTTTTTCTAGTCCCTGCAAATCTCGGATTTCTGTTCTCATACTAAGTGAGTTTAATATATATATGTATGTACATTCATGTAGAACCAAGTGGGTCCAATGATACAGTATATACACTGCTCTGTCGGCGTCTCTTACAAGCCTGACTGAGAAGCAACTCAGGGCGCTAGGAGCCATCTAGTGGGTTAGAGACCACCACTCTGTGTGTCCATGACAGGTTACACATTTACCCCCTGTGTGGGATTGAAACAGTGGCAGGTGGAATCGAACCACCGTCCCCTCAATCGACAGTCCAGTGCTCTACCACATGACCACCGCTTAATGTCTGATGTTTATTTTTGTCTCAACTACACAGCATGATCCACTGGGCGTGGTTTCAGTGTGATCCAGAGACAGTGTTAGGGTTGTCTTATCAATAAGCCAATTCAAAGTATTCATTGTTTTCTTATTAATCCAATCATGTCAATGTTTTGTCTATATAAAAAGGTCAAATAGGACACTAAATTTGCATAATGGTTGCTGGATACTTCATGAAAGTTTTGATGAAGGTGGGCTTGTGCAACATCCCTTGGAAAAATGAAATCAGATTTCCATTTTTAGTCCTTTGGGCCAAATGTCCAACGGACTTATGCCATCACTCTGCGTCCGATGTTAGTTGTTAGCCGTTAGCTGCCATATCTCCAGTTCAGCAGCTTTTTCTCTAATTTTGCATATACATTTCATGTGGTAGTGCCACTGTACACAAGAAATCTGTGATTGAATCATTCTAAGGGCACCAAAGGTCCCCTAAAATGCTAAATTTGCTAACTAAATTGCCTACTGCAGCAGCAGCTCTACCTGGCTTACAGTCCTTTCCTCAGCTAATCCTTTTTCCAACAACATCTGTCACATGCCCAGTCTGTCTCTTGTATGGATCAGAGGTTGTCTTTTCTGTTATTTCAAAAACTGTTCAGTAACTTTTTCTCTAATTTTGCATAGACGTCTCTTAGGGTAGTGTCACTACACAAGAAATTAGTGTTTGATTGAATCATTCTAAGGGCACCTCAGGGCCTCCCAAAAAGCTGTTCACATTTTGTCTGTTTCTGCCTGGACTAGGTAGGCAGAGTGCCAAGTGACCATGCCAACCCCCAACTCACTGTGGAGGAAGGGTTACTGCCTGATGGAAACTGTGACTAATCTGTAATTGGTCACTGGCAGAGGCTTGTGTCAACAGACAGCACCCACTAGACCCCTGGACGGTTGCTTGTACATTTTAAGGAGTCATGTTCTAGTTAGACTTCCTGTTTGGTTACGAAAAAAAGTGTGGGGTATTTTTGAGAAATGATTTTTTACAAAATTCACATGCTGTGACATAAGTGCATTTGAGTAGGCAGATTTCCATGTGTAATTGTAGAAGGTGTTGACTGTAAAATGGTGGATTTCTAGATGATTTGAATAAGCGGAAGGATATTTGGCAGCAATTTGCCTGTATGACCTGTTCGCGGAGTAATGCTTGCCGGCATTTATAAATATTGACGGGTGTCACACATACAGGCATGTTCATTTTCTTGTAACCAGACAAAACGTTAACATGGTCGCTGATGGGAAAACCATCTGTGTATTGACCCCTTAAGCTGTGTCAAACAGTGGGCTGTAACTAATGTGTAACGGGAATCCGTACTGCACATGTAGAACCTGACAACGTCAAATCGGCATCATACATTTGCAAGAAAATGTCTACATCATCATCACTAAGGTTGTTGTAAATTTAACCAGCTGCCATGTCAAGTCCCTTATAATTATGACTAACAGAGTGTTCAAAATCATTCAGGTAAATAGCAAATAACAAAGGAGATAAGTTTACTCCTTGTGGTACCTCTACATCACACGAGAAGAAGGCTGACACAGCCTGGCCCTGTTTTTTCAAAAACTCCAGTATCTTTTTCTCTAATTTTGCATAGACATTACATGTAGTAGTGCCACTATACACAAACAATCTGTATTTGATTGAATCATTCTAAGGGCACCTCAGAGGCCCCAAAAATGCAAAAATTGTACACTATCTAGTGATGTGGTTTTCAGAAGGGCCCTTGAGATTATTCCCTAACAGTAGATTTAGTGTGTTGTATCAGAAACAGAACCTGGTAGCTATTCCCCATCAAAAAACATCTGTCACATGCGGAGTCTATGTCTTGCATGGATGTCTATTTTTATGCAGTTGTTTTATATGGAGGTTGTCTTTTCTGTTATATAATTATAAGCAGGAAGTTTGTGAAATTAGTTATTCTTAGGCCACAGAAAAGTAATACCCGCTTTCTCATTGATGCATGTACTTAAAAATATGTGCCACCACATTTTATTTTCTATTATAATTATTCCTCTAATTGCAAGACATGGTGCAATAAATGAACAGTAAACATGTCAACATTTTATATCCATCATAACCCTTAATGATCTGTAACTATTTTAAATCCAGGTGGATCTTCACTGGCATGCATGTAGTCGCTACTAAACATGTAAACATTTTACTTCCATCATAACCCTTAATGATCTGTGACTATGGTTCACCAAAAAACATTTCATGGGTGTATTCTATAATTACAAATAAATTTTATTTTGAAGAGCATTGAATTATCCACATGATGGTATCTTTTAATATGTTGTTGAATTCACCTATTACATTCGCTTCTTTTAGGTATGTGGTCAGTCTCGCGTTAATGGAGGCTGTAAACAACTTGCCTATGCAGCTTAATAGTGTAATGCCACGATAGTTGTCTGGGTCAGCTATCAACCCCTGCTTTTTGTATTGAGGCTTAATGATCTCAATACACCAATCTGTTGGCACAATGCAAGATAATAGAACTAGGTTAATCATCTTAACAATAACTATAATTAGTTCTTCTGTGGGACTGTTTTAAGTATTCATTTATAACATTATCAATACCACATGCTTTTTTGATTTGCATTAGTACCTCATCTTGCGTGAATGGTCTGTTTATGTGTTTGTTTGAATGGGACATTTTTCTTGGATCAAAAGGTATCTCACTAGCTGCAGTTTCACTTTCAGGTTTTTCACTGGGGTTTTTTAAGTGCTTCATAAACTTATCCAGTGAAATATTTCCACATTTTTTCACTGCTGTTACTTACTTTATTAAGTATATCCCAGTATTCTGCAGGCTTGCTATGTTTGCCTGGGGGCATGCGGTTGACAGCTTCCAGATGAAGCAGGTTTTGAACACCTGTGTCTCTCACCCTCTGTCTCTCTCCCCCTCTGTCTATCTTCCCCTCTCTGTCTCTCTTCCTCTCCATCCCTCTCGCTCTTCCTCTCTCTATGCCTTGCTCTCCTTGTCTCCTTTCTCTGTGTCACTCTCTCCCCCTCCCTGTCTCTATGGCTGATGTCTGTCTTGAGAGACTGTGTCAACTACTGTTCCTTGTTGTGACTGCTCAACTGGTGTTTATTTGCTTGTAGAATGTGTGGCTGATTGCTCCAAGTGTTCTGTGACGAACGAGTGTGACAGCGACTCTTGCAACTCACCCTTAGTCTATGACAGTACTTTAAGGACATGTAAAGGTGTGTACTGCATTCTACAGTGTTTGATATTAATACACATTCAAGTTCAACATTGGTTATTTGTTGTATGTTGTGCTGGTGGTGCAACACCACTAGACAAAATGGTGTGTTGAGTTTGCAGTGATGTCCTTCCCTACACATAAATTATCATGTGGAGTCCAACACAAACAATTGCATTGTTGGCAGAATAGAACAATGCACTCAAAAAATTAAAAGTACTGTGCTGCAAATGCATATTGAAATCTATATCACACAACTAATATATTCTACATTGTAGAAAAAAACGAGCTGTACAGCGGAAACATGTACGTGTTATCCGGTTGCCTTGCAGACAAACATGCAGCCTTCTTGCTGTCTGTCGCAGTGGAACCGAGTGCTGCTGACACGTCACAGTGTTTCTGTGAACCACATACAATTCTGGGTGTAACGTCAACTTCTTCTGCTTTCAGCTTGTTCTGACAACTGCGATTCCAGCACTGTTGGTGATCAATGTAGGACATGCTCGTATGGTTATATGCTTGATGGCACTACATGTTCAAGTAAGTGGATTACATTGTTGTGTGCAACAATCGTCTGTATTATTCACGTCAAAGACAAGTGTAAATATTGCAGTCTTTGTGAGAGCAATAAACAGACAACAATGTTCACACTATGAATCAGGCAGATGTGTCTAAAGATGAGATTCTACTCCCATGGTTAAGTCCTACCAGAATAATTGTTTATATTTTTGGATACTGGGCTGTCACAATCTGTTTTCTTCTTATGGAACATGTGAAATATATTGCTACTTCCAAATCATTAAGTGATAATTGCTTGAAGAAGTGTAGCTTATCATGGGGAGTCCAAAACAAACAACTGCATTGTTAGCGGAATAGCACAATGCACTCACAAAATTAAAATAGTGTGCTGCAAATGCAAGTTTCAAATCTATATCACACAGTTAATATATTCTACATTGCAGAACAAAGACGAGCTGTACAGCGGAAACATGTAAATGTTATCCGGTTGCCTTGCAGATAAACATGCAGTCTTCTTGATGTATGTCGCAGTGGAACCAAGGGGTGCTGAGACGTCGCAGTGTTTCTGTGAACCACATACAATTCTGGCTGTAATGCCAAGTTCTTCTGCTTTCAGCTTGTGCTAACAACTGTGATTCCTGCACCATTGCTGATCAATGTACGACATGCTCGTACGGTTATATGCTTGATGGCACTTTGTTCAAGTAAGTGGATTACGTTGTTGTGTGCAATACGCCGTCTGTATTATTCACGTCAAACACAAGTTTAAATAATGCAGTCTGTGTGAGAGAAATAAACAGACAACAACGTTCACACTGAGAACCAGGCAGATGTGTCTAAAGATGAGATTCTACTCCCTTGGTTACTTCGTAGCAGAATAATTTTTTGGGATACTCGTGTGACACTTTAAACATACCTGACCCTAGAAGTTCTTACAACAGAACAAGGAAAATATATAATTTATACCTGCCAACTTTTTTGTTGAAATCCGGGAGATTCCTCAGGGGTTCAACATGCTTCCCATATATCTCGGATCTTGACATAGGAAGATTGGGGTGGTTGCTATTGGAGATGTTCATCAGCATACGCTTGCCCCAGCTTACCGTGCTGATCAATGATATGAAAAACAGGGCTAAAATATTCTGTGAATTCCACAGGACCGAGGCATGATCCTTGCGGTACTCCCTGATCAAGTTTAAACTAGTCACACACCGTACCATCAATAATAATTGATTGAATTTGAAGATAAGATGAAAACCAATTTAGAGCTGTGCCTGATACACCAAAAGAAAAATTCATAATATTCAACAAAATCTTATGGTCCCTATTATGAAAAGCCGACAACAAGTAAATTAAAACCAGTTGTGTGACCTTCTGTTGGTCCATGTTTAAAAGAATGCCAGACTGGACCTTAACAAGTGCAGTAGAATGTCCAGCTCTATACGCAGACTGACAAGGTGGCAAAGGAAATCCACATTCTGAATGAAAGCAAAGTTGGTCTACAACAGCCCGTTCTCTTAATTTAGAGATATACTGGAGATTCGATGCAGGGCAAACATGTTTTGGAATAGGATCCAGTCCTGCTTTTTTAAGTGCATTCTTCCATTCATGTGGGAATTCCCCAGCAGCAGTGGAGCAATTGATGATGTGTGTAAGGAATGGCACAAATTCCTCAATATACTATTTGACCAATTTGGTTGGCATGGGGTCCAGAGCATAGCTGGTTGTCTTAGATTTCAAAACCAACTTGTGCACATCATCATCAGAGACCACAGCAAATGTATCTAAATTATCACAAACACACACCTCTGTTTTCTGATGATTTTACGGGAGGTTTTGCTGGGCAACATATCACGTGCTGGATAGGTAAATTGTATCGTATTCGGCCAGTATGCCAGAGGGTTGACATTGGTTGTTATGCTTCAGGCGGTGTGCCTAACCTGGATGGCATGACACTTGGTCAGCATGAGAAGATGCCAGAGGGTTGTGTCAGCTACCTGTACATCCATGGCAAGGGACCCCTGTACCTCACCGCTGATGCTGTCGGGGGTATGTCGTGGCGCCCTGACACCCCTCATTGCTGCGGCCATCCAGTTGCTACAGTGTTCTTGTTTCTTTATGTTTTGGGGCCAGTGTTACAGACAGTTATTTTGTTAAACAAAATGTGTTATTTTGTTAGCTTTATTAGTTTTATTAATATAAATGTAACCGATTAAAATTATATATCTTGGCTGGTTGATACTTGATTTGAAACTTATTAACAGAATAAGAACAAGAAGAACAAGAACGTTTATTCGGCTAGTTGATATTTGAAACAAAAGCACAGTTTTGTTGTCATCTTGTTGGAAAATGTCTATATAAAAAGATCTATTATATGACTGATGAAATTATTAAGTTTCGGAAATCGTGAGAAGTGGCAAACAAAATGTCATGAAGGTGGATGCATATGCAGCGCTGGAAGGGAGACGTTAGAGCATTGGTTGGTTGGTTCTGCTGGGCCTGATGCTGTAATAGGACATGCTGAAGAGTAGATATTGACTTAGGCATCGGAGCCAAGTCAACCAAAGAGAAACAATCGATGTATTTTCAATGTTGCCAACAGAATCTAGACACTATAAACTTGTGTGTAGCTACAATGTTACAAAATGTGTAGATCAGGTCTATGCGAAACAGGAGGTTAACTAATGTCAGAATGAATTGTACCATTAGCCTGTAGATGTGAATTCTTTGTAATTTTACTTTATTTGTTCACATTTTCTAGTAGTAAAATGTCCTTGAATGTTGAAGGGCAGATTCACAAAGAGATGTTAATATGATGGAGAGAAGGTAATTATGTGCAATCATATCACAAGATCATGCCAACGGAAGTGATGGTCTGATGCAAAGTATTTATTTAGCGCAAATGCCAAATATGCCAAATAAGTATTTAAGATTTTTCCACACAGAAACAGAGTTGTAGGGGAAAGAAATCTTGTGATATATTTTATTAGAATGTGCAACATTTCACATGTCCCATGCCTGCTTTTGTAGTTTTGTAGAGTTGGATGAACCATGTGTGGTTTAATGTATACTATCAATAGTAACTTGTGTATTATTTATTTTTATATCAAGAAACAATGTTTCCTCAAGAAGAGCATTATTTTGTTATTCAGTAACACTATCTCTTAAAACTTGTATTTAAAATAAATCTAAAGTAATCGATTTGTACTTAAATCTAGAGAAGTGAAAACAAAAAGACTAGTCACTCATTACCTCTGACCATGGGATGAAGTAAAAGAGAATTGCCTGTTTTAATACACATGCTTGTCTGAAAATATTGTTGTCATACCAATTGCCAATGCCTAATATTATTCAGCATGTGTGTACATGGTTATAGATGTGTCAGTAAATTTGTTACAACAATTTTAACTTGTTATGACAAGTGTTCAACCCTGATAATCTAGAAACCATAACATCAGGACATGATATACCTTGCAATATACCTGATTAATTTCTTTTAAAATCCATTAGTGATTAACATCCATACTGCTAATTTGCTGTGCTATTTCCAATAGTTGTTTAAGTGGAATTAACTTAATTTAGATGGAGTTATTGTAAACGGCTGAAATTACTGAATGGAATAAGTGTGTGTGCACAACCAGTAATGTATGACGGAACACCAGCAGAATCGAACCTGCTACACACAACACAGTCCAACAGTTTTTAAACAAACAAATGACATAGTATGTCTGCATTTACAACCAAATACTCTAATAGCATTCAGTCACAAATATATTGTTCATATTGTTGCAAAAGTCATATGGTACACACACGTATCTGCAATTTAATAAACGAGTGTTAATGTTTCTTTCACAAAAGAAATAATATCGTACGTTTGTATAATTTGACAGAAAAATAATACAATATAATTACAAAACTTTCTGGACAAACATATAAACCCACTTTTTAAGTGTTAGGTTCCCCACTGGATATATCCCCAGAGGAAATTTAGTGTGAGGATAGACACGTCACCAAAAGTGTGTTTGCAGTGTGCCAAGTGTATATGCAGAACACTATCAATTACTTTACTACATGTATCGTTATATTTATTAAATACTCACAATCACGAACATGTGTTGTTATTTTATTAGTTTTACAAAACTTGTATTTTATGTGTAAATAACGAATCGATACAGCTATGCTACGATTATAATAATGTTATTCATGTATCCACTTTCAAGTGTATATTTCATGTCCACATGTTACTATTCATTGATGACCCGGCTCTATCTTTTTAACAGTGTCACTAAAATGTTGAAAACGTGTTTTCAAGTTCCCCACCAAGCACATTAGTGATGCACTAGTAGACGGTTAAGTCCACAAAACAGCATTCACCCTTGTTCTTCATCACCCCATTCTGGGTGACGCTCCGTGACTGGCCGCGAGCGCTATATAAATGCCTGTTAACTGGTCGTCTTCTTTGTGACAACATTTCCTATATCAAACACACTGACCTCGAGCCATTTCAAACAGGCCAAAGGATAGCTCTCATAATCCCACTACTACTCAACCATACATTCTGAAATGACACCAAGAGTGTGTGTGCGTGCGTGCGCGTGACATGTGTCCCTATACACTGTGTATAACAGTCAACTTTCTACATCCCTAGGAGAGGAATACTTAAGGCAATCTTATCAGACCATCCTTTATGTTATCTGCTGAGGGAGTAGAACGATGTCACATTGTGCAGGTGACTTGTGAAAGACCATGCATTGTCATCTATTCTCTAGGTGTGAAAAGTGCCCTCCTGTGAAAGAGAGCCAAGTCACTTGTTGATGTCAGCAGGAGAGTTAAGCACAATACACATGCCTCTGCAATCAAGTATAGAAATAGGACCAGAGCCGGTCTGGAGACAACAAATAAGGAAGAAATAGGACCAGAGCAGGTCAGATATGTTTGATAATGGAATGCTGGTTCTCTTTGCTAATTCGTTTAAGACACAAGGATGGAGGCCATCAAGTCCTGGTGGTTTAAATGTCTTTAGTTTTGATATGCTATTTTTTTTAGTGTTAATATGCCACTATCGATGGGTTGATGTTGGAATATTCCATTGTGTTATAACAATCTCATAGGTTCTTCCGGGATATCTCCTTCTGGTTCTCTCATAATTACTGAGGAGAAGTAATTGGCTAACACCTATGTTTTTCCAAGTCCGCCTAGTTTGTCATGTCATTTTTGTTTTCTATCAAGTTGGGTATTTCCGTTTTTGTCTTCATTTTTGCCCTTGCATACTGCCAGATTTCCTATAATATGTTTTATTTGATTAGTTATATCCTTTTCATACAGTTTCTGTGCTTTTCTTGTCAGTCTCTTGACCTAATAGCACAATCTGCAAAATTCCTCATAAGCTTGGACATCTTTGGTAAGAAGATATTTCTTCCACAATCTGTTTTTCCTTTTGTGTTTAGCTCGGGTTTGAATGAATGGTCGCTTCTTCCTAATGCTGAGGGAGTCTCGACTGTTGAGATCTCGGTGTATTCAATAGTGATTACAAGGTCAAGGAGCGATGGTTCGGTTGTACCTTTACCTCTAGTGGGCTCTGTAATATGTTGCACCAAGTAACATAAATTTAAATTATTTATCTTCAGTACTTGCTGCTGTAGCTGAGATTATTTACTAATCAATCTATGGGTAGTTGAAATCTCCAAGTATAGCAGAACTTGTGAAAAACATTTCTCACTTATTTTATCCAGTAATTTCTTAAGGTTGTCATTGTTCTCAGTGGTGCTATTAGGGCTTCTATAAAAAGAGTCTAAAAGAAGGGTATCCTTCCGTTTCAGTTTAAAAATGCAAAACAGTGCTTCATTCAACTCAACATCAAACTGGTGTACTTGAAATGCCAAAGAATTGTGAATAAATCAGAACAAGCCTTTGCCTTCACTCATATTCACAGTTTCCATATAATACAATTCCAGGTTGTATTCCTGCGTGGTAAGTTGTCTTTTAAAATGTGCAGGCTTGACTTCTGATATTGCTATAACATGTGGTGGAGTTGGTTTCTTTAATTTTACGTTTTAGTCCAGTTAGTTCTTCTTTTGTCAGTACATCAGCATTTGTAAACCATACAATTATTTCTTCTGTACAGGCACTTACGAGTAGGAGTAAATATCACATTTAAAAATTGGCAGGAGGTAATCAGTCGAATACCACAAGGATCAGTGATTGGCCTTCTTCTGTTTGTAATATTCACAAAATTGATTTACCTGATGTTATAAAGGTCTCTCATATTTTCTTGTTTGCGGATGATCTGATGCTTTTTAATCCTATTTATACCGAAGAGTACTGCACAAAACTGCAGATCTTATCTCTGTCGAATGCTGGACAGATACATCACTTTTGAAATTATATCCAGAAAAATGTATCCATATGAGAATTAAATCACTATTCACAAGGAATAAAGGCTATTAACTGGGGAGCAACCAGACAACACTTACAAGTACGGACAAGGTGAAAGATATTGAAGCCAATTTCCATTCATTGCTTAATTTTTAGGCATGTATGTCAGAAAAATGAATAAAGCCAATTTGATGATGAGGATAATCCGACGTACTTTCGATCACATGGATGAAACATTCACACATTGAATACACTGATCAAATATGGAGTCCTTTCTTAATGAAACATATTACAGCTCTAGAAATTTTTCAATACAGAGCAACCAAATTAAATCCTGGTTTCAAAGACCTTGAATACAAAGAACGTTTATAGACACTGAAATTTCCAACTCTATCATAACGTCGCCTCAGAGAAGATATGATTGAAATGTATAAGATACTAACAGGGAAATATGATCCAGCAGTCTCATCCAATGTTGTTACATTGAGGGATAACGAAGCATATACGAGACGGCACCACTTAAAATATTTAAAGACTGGTGCTGATTAAATTTGAGAAATAACTCATTTATATACCGATGCACAAACGTATCACATACCTCGATCCAGCTCTTTTAAAATGCGACCATGTACGGTGTGCATCGATATTGACCAAAATAACCACTTTTTTCAGCACCCACGTGTGCTATGTGGAAGAAAATGGCAAAAAATCACTCCGCTAACTACACTCCAAATATGCGTCATTTCATTTCCAATACATTCTACCACAGGACCTGTTGATACGCCTGATTTAATGCACTCGGTTCACATGAAAAAGTGTCTCAAATTTAAAATATCACCATTTACAGGGGACTATGATTTATTTTAACACAACAGGAAGTTTAACAGTGGTCTCACCCCTGATAGAAATGGTGATTATGGAGAAACATGTCGAATTTAGCCTGTTAGTGTTACTAAAGATACTTACAAATCATGCAGACTACTTAAAAATTTATTAATCCGTACACCTAATAATTTGCTATCAACTTCAGAAGTCAGGTGCCACCATCCTCACAAGCCAGGGGTCATTGCGCTGCGCTACACTGGCTGACCAGCCCGCTGCAGCGACCCCTGGGGCGCGAGGATGGGTGCCACCCCTGCTGGTCAACACACACACAATAGCCATGCAGTAGGCGTACTGTATGAATTTCTCTTTTACCGATTCCTTTTATTGACCCACACTGCCCATGACTGCTTGCACAGATAAACTTCTGGCGCACCTTTTGAGATTGAAAAGCATACAATGTCAGCTGTTATATCGAAGTTATCGTGGCCGTTGAAGCGGGATTCCTTCAAACATGACGTCATCGTCCGATGCTGTTTCGTAGATATCACTTGGGCTGCCGGTATCGAAGCTACGTCGGATAGTAGCGACTTTGTCCATATAACAGTCTCCGATTCATGGATTGGTAAGATTACGTGTCCCGTGTACGTCACCAATCAAATGTCACGTTAATTTGAAAAGATGTTTCTGATCCTTGCCGCAGTCACTGATCTTTGCAGAAAACAACGTTTTCTTCGCACTGATCATCAGTTTGTTAAATACATTATATTGCTCCCCGAATAGCCGCCGATGAACGGTGAGTTTGGTTCGCCGCCATACCCTCTCTGCGCGCGTGTTTGGCGTGTCTCAGTTCATCTGAATATTACTGCGTGTTTGGTCTCAGTGTTATCAACTCTCTTTGGATGGAAGGGGGTGTTGGTCGACAACCGCTTCAATTCCCGTAGTATAGGCGTGTACAAGTTCATTTAGCGGCTTATCAGTGTTGTTAAAAATTTGAGTTAAATCCTTGATAAATTCCGGAATACAAATGTCCCGAAGCTTCCTGAAAATGACCAGCTGGCGAACGGTTTGGCTTCGTTAAGCTCATTCTAAAACACACAGCCGGATGGTCGCCGGAAGGGTTACCATTTGTGTCACCAAGACATGACTCTGAAACTGTTGTCATCCCGATCAACAAGGTACTAATGTCCCGGGTGATGACAACGTCCAAGGTATGGCCTATCTTGTGTGTGGGTCCCTCCACGTGTTGTACCAATCCGTGAGCTTCCAACGTGCCATTGAAGCGCGCACCACACCTGCATCGTTAATGTTGTCAAGCTGGAAATTAAGATCACCTGTTATGATTACATTGTTGGTTATAACAGCAAGGCGGTCCAAGGACAAACACCACTCGTCAAAAAGAAACACTGTTCTTAAAACCGAAACGATGAGTCCATATGTTCGAAATGTGTCCAAGCCTAAAGCTTTGCAGCCGCTTCGTCAACTTGCATGGTCCTGTTGCCGTATTGCACGCATTGTAGAACTTGTATAGTGCAAAAGTCGAAATCATCGTGGCCGTTTACTGCAACAACAATAAAGCGATGTAATAGTAATAATTAATCATACCAATACGAAGAAAACATCTGTAGTTACAAGATCTCCTCGTTTCTCTGTACCACTTTTGAAGTCTGCATTGGATTCCTGTATGATATCATGTAATATTTAGGATCTGTAACATTACAGACCAGGCGCTGTCCAGTAAGCAACCGTCTTATTTGCATTCACTGTTTATTCCTGTAAGAAAACCTATCCAGCTTCGACCATCTAGTTCTGACCTACTTTTTGTTCCTAGAGTCAATACTAACATTGGAACTAGAGCTTTTTCTATTGCTGCACCAACTCTTTGGAATATGCTCCCTCTTAGTGTTAGATCATTTGAAAATATTAAAAAATTCTTTTGTCATTTAAAAACTGATCTTTACAACCTTGCTTATCCACTATACCTCCCTAGCGCTGGAATATTGCTTATGGATTTTGAGATTGATCAATCCTTTTGTTTTGATGCACCTCTGAGCTTGGTTTGCAATGATTTAGGCGCAATAGAAGTTATTATTATATGTACTGCCACGAAACTACTTCGAATTCGTACGCCTCTGTTTGTCAAGTGGGAAAAATGACGTGATCGCCCATTGTTGATACGCCAATCTGTAGCTACGCAGTGTGCAACTTCCTGTGAATGTCGCGCCAGTATAAGCATGCGCCAATTCTATGTTGCACATACACGACAAGCGTCCATCCTTGCGCGCCATGGGACGCCGGTTGCGAATTACCATAACTGACATAGGCGGATCTAGGGGGGCCTGTGGGCACGTGCCCCTACTCTTTTGGTGTCGCTATGCCTGCGCTATAGTGGGGTGCCCCATACATCTTTGGAATGTGCCCCCGTTATGTGCCCCCTAGACATTGGAATGTGGCCCCGCTTAGGTTAGTCTCAAGGGGGTGCAATTGGAGGTTTTTGGGGAGCTTCCGAAATTGTGAATAAATGTTCAACAGCATCCCGCCATCGTATTCCGATGTCATGATCCGACAGCGCGACGGCAGAGTTGAAACTCTGGCAAAAAAAATCTTCAATAACTCCCCCCGCGCTAGCTCTTCCAATGTCAAGATCCAACAGTGCGGCGGCAGAGTGCGACATCGCGACAGCGCTATAACTCGACAGCGGAGTCATGCTGAAGCCTCGGCTTAGCCTATCCAACATGAATTTGGTTCAGTGGAGGTTTTATGGCGATCCTCAAGGGGGTATAATTGGAAGTTCCACTAGACTACTCTCTATGGATCCGTCCCTGACTGGGTCACGTGCCCCACGGTCCCGAGCTCCCGTAGCGCCGATAAAAAACCAAGGACCATAGCTCCCGGGGCTCACTGAAGTGAGAAAAAAATCCTTTACTCCGAGCTCATGGGGCGCCCCAGTCAAGTGAGAATAAAATAATTCCAGGGTCCCGAGATCCAGGGTAATCAGGTTAGAACAACGTTTATTCCAGGGCCCAGAGCTCATTGTCTTTCGGTGGGGGCCTCACAATTCAAATTTGCCCCAGAGCCCCAATACATCTGAATCCGCCTCATAGTCTGTGGATATAATTTTCGCATTTTGCACTAAGTTTTAAACTTGCATAATGTGTGAAACAAGTTTATAATGGTGTTCAAGAAAGTGACACAGATTCGGGATGTTGATTCACTGGAAATTAATATTTAAAAGAAGGACGATCTCCGAATGCAATTTGAAATGCAATGACACTACAAAACCAGGCGGACTTTATTGTAGACTATGTATACACGAAGAACGACGTCGATCATTTTCATACTTTGCTTAACCGCAACTTCGCTAACAGAAACGTAGATTATGCTAAGTAGCCGGGTGGTCAGGTGTGATCGTCTAGAAACTGTAATATCAATACATCCCTTGCAGAACGCACCGCATCGACGAAACTTATAACTGAAGATGTTTCCATATACACTTTAAAGATATACTTTTTATTCTCATACCATTAAAATGGATTAGTTGATTCATATAGCCTACATGAAGGAACCTACGGGTGTCAGAACTTGATGAATACTGGGGGGGGGGCGCCGCCAATTGACAGGCCTGTTGCGTGGTTGGAGGAGGGGGGTAGTGTCGGATACTATTACGGTGGCGGAGGAGGGGTAGTGTAGGAGATTGTTTGTGGTGCCCATTGGGTAGTTTTTGGAGAGTTAATTGTTGCGGTGCCGTGTCGTTTCTCAGTCTTGGCGATTTCCCAGATAGCATTTCCAACCCGGGCCAATATTGGCCTAATGTATGTTATTATATTGGGCCAATGTTGGCAGCCAACATTTGGGTAAGATCGGGCCAATGTTGGTCTAACAATGGCAGTTCCGATGCTTGGCCTAGCACTGGCCTATCAACATTGGCCCATTGGCATTCCAAGCTATAGGCTGTCTTCTCTATCATAGGCCCAGGACGGAAATTTTATGGTATCTGGGCTGTGAATGTAGTGAACCTCCAACACCGGCGATATCACTTTGGGTTATCCAGCGTCTTTCTTCTTTGCAGTGCGGAGAAACTTAATCGCATCCAGAGCTAGGATTCACTACTACCACCCAGCATTGATATAATCACCGGACTGAAAGGATACACGTTGGAGCATCAACGGTGAATTTCCAAATTCTCCTTTACGACGCCACCCAGCTACCCGATGAAAATTCTGACTGCTGATCCCGAACAACCGACTCGGAAAGTAGGACCGTGTCTTTGTAATTGTGTTGGCTTCCATGCTTCTGTTTAGTTGATCACTGAACATTGATACGATTCTGACCATGTTCTAGTCGTCACAATATTTTCCTATTCGTTGTGGATACAATTAACAATTATTTGTATGTTTCGCCCTACGTATGGTTAGTTCCGTCTGTCAAGTGTTCTCCATAAGTATTGCGCCTAGACCTATGCGTCTGCGTAAATACGGTTAGAAAGGCGTCCATTATTAAATACAGTCTAGTCTCTACATTATTTATAGGTATGTTGACTTTGTTTTAAAACGTGAATCCATACTTTTGGTGTCTGTTATGCAAATCGTCTAGGAGGAAATGTTTAAAATACCGAGTACCCATACACATGCACACTCGTGTATACGTCATCTCAATTATAGTTGCATGCGCTTAGGAAGATATTGTGGGCAGGTTTTTTTTCTCAATTATAATACGGGCACCTCTAAGAAATAAATAACACCTTTGTCCCCAGAACAATGACGCATCTCGACGGCAAAATATATTGTACTAGCAATAACGCCTACAGATACTTAACTAAAAACACAACGTTAGCTAAAACGACATAAATTCGAAAGACACCATATGCCTACTTGTCTCACACGCAGGCATGCACGTACGCACGCACGCACGTACGCACGCACGCGCGCACACACACACACAGACACACACAAACACACACACCAAACACATACATACACGCAAACCCGCATGCACCACGCGCCACGCGCCACGCACGGGATGCCCTCGTTGCATAACGCGTCCTTGTATGCGCGCTCACTAATGTATTTGTAATTGTATGTAAGAGCATAATAAAACGGAAAAAACATGTTTGGAAAGGAGTAAATATGAAGTTGTAAACTTACAAATAATAATGTTCGTGGGCATATAATCCGTTCGTGTTTTACGCCGGTTGACATGTACGACCCACACAGAATCTGAAACACTACAAGTATAATATATTATGTAACCCTGGCGGAATTGTTTCGTGCAAGCGGTTGCATAGGCTATTGTTATGTCAGTCGCCAGACGGGGGTAGGGTAGCTTGAGCCACACCCAGTCGCAGTTTGCTAGGGATCATGGACGTGTCCACAAAGATATACGTACAGTTCTCTCGGCTCCGTATTACGAGTATCAATATACACGGCCTGGTGAGTTATGTTTTAATGTTTATATGTTATACATAATAGTGATACTATTAGAATAATGCATAACTTGTTGCCTTATTACCCGTCAGTTCGGGCATGCCAGCTATAGTATAACGAGTGTAGCACCATTCTGTCGCATAATGTTAAATTGTGTTTACAAAACGACTTACATATCTTTCAAGCATTTGAACTAATTATTGTGATGTATAGGTATGTCGTGTGCATACGTTTGACTTTAGATAATGTGATAGTTACTAGTCAAAAGAAGTACTTAGGTAAAACAAGTTTATCCGACTCTTGTCTGTACAAGTTTATACAAGTATCTATAGGGTGACTTATTATTACATGTAGTTTACCACGTCTAATATTAGAACAGCCGACACAACTTAGTAATGTAGCGTTGGTTGCTTGACTACACTGTTGCGATGTTGTAGTCGCAACTAGCATGCTGTCTCTCTGTCTCCCTGCTCCTACATCTGTCTCTATAATTTATATCTTTTTTTCTCCCCGTCTACCCTTCTCCAACCCTTCCCTCTCTACACGAATCTCTCTCCCTCCTCCATCCTCTGTGTTTGTCTGTTAGAATGTCAGTCTATAAGTCGGTTAGGCAGTACGTCAGTACGCATGTCTGTATGTCTGCCGGCCGGCCTCCTTCTCTACCTGTATTTTTCTCTTACTGTTTGCCTCTATGTCTTTTTGTTTGTCTGCCTGTCTTGTCTCTCTCTCTCTCTCTCTCTCTCTCTCTCTCTCTCTCTCTCTCTCTCTCTCTCTCTCTCTCTCTCTCTCTCTCTCTCTCTCTCTCTCTCTCTCTCTCTCTCTCTCATAGGGTTTTCAAAATGTAGAGTAGATTGAGAGATACCATAGAAAGTTCTTGTAAAGTCTACTAAAACTTATAGAGATGATGGCCGACAAAGTGCGACAACAATTATAGAAAAGAGAATGATAAACATTTGGGTACACTTAATTGAAGGCAAACAAAGCAAGATATATAGTATTATGTTTAGGCTGATAAAAAACTACACGACAGAGGTACTACTAAATCAAAATGGATTTATAAAACAGGAGTGTAATTGATGGATGTTTACTATGTAACATGTGATATGATCATGGAAATGTAAATACAAATGTATTGAAGCATACCCTATAACTTAATTTTTATTACTGAACATTCTTCAGGATAGTTCGTTTTTCAAATTAGAAACTTTCATTTTTCATATCCAAGAATCATGTTAAATTACCTGGTAGAGGCTTTCGTTGACCTGTCACGCCGACTTCATCTGTACCTATGACGCTGAATGACGTCATCGTACATGTGAGGCAGTTCGTAATTGCCCTCGTCTCTGTTGATGGGTGTTTTGGTTTTTCTGATCCAGATGGCTTTTTTGATATGCCGAATCCTTCTGTTGGGTTCTTTGTCTACAATTTTCACTCCCTCCCAGTCTATGATATGGTTTTCAGTTGTCGTATGGTCTGTAAGGGCGGATTTATTGATGGTAGACATCAATCTTTTTTTCCAGCTCCTTGTGTATTTCTCATTTTTCGTGTTGTCTACGTCCTTTCTGTGTTCCTCCAGTCTTGTTTTGAGTAGTCTTCCTGTCTCCCCAATGTATTCCCCACCACAATTCTTGCACGGTATTTGGTACACCAGTTCGCCCTGTTCTTCTAGCTGTACTTTGTCCTTGGGATGTACCAACAGGTGCCTGAGGGTGGTGTGGGGACGCATGGCCGTTGCTACTCCATACTTTTTCATACTATGTATGGGATGACTACTTGGCTCCGATAGTTTTTGTCCTTAGTCTTTTTGTCATACCCTATAATGTAAAAAGAAAGACATAAACAGACAAACATGGCACAGAATTCATGTAAATAGGCTGTTTTCAAAGTGCAGAATATTTAAAATGAAGTAGGGCTCGAGAAGTATGTAATCTACTTGAGCCCATCTGACAGAATCAAGTTATGTAAATTTCGCTGTGAAAATCAAAAACTACCTATTTCTGTTGATCAGTATCTCCATGAAAATGCTCAGAGGCTCTGTAATTTATGCAACAATGGACACCAAGGTGATTAATATCATGATGTACTTATATGTCCATCACTAGTAGAAGAAAGATCAAAATACATAAAGAAATACTTTAGAATCAGACCTAATACTTTGAAAATGAACCAGATGTTTAACGTTCATAATGTGAAACAGTTGACAGATCTTTCCAGATTTATTAATGTGTTCATAAAAAAGTTTGTGTATCTAACAAATTCAATGTCAATACTGTGAACAGCTGAGAATTAAAAAATACATTGTAGCACATAGTTAATTTCCTATTGATGTAATTACATGTAAATGAGTTCAAATTGTGCAATACATGTATAGTATGAGGTTTATTTTATCTTATATTATTTTACATTATTTGGTTTGAACTACTGATTATACAATTATTGAAAACACTTAATACAGTAAGGTCACTGAATGTGTTATGCTTCGTGTTGTTTATGTTTTACGTACTGTAAATATGATTCATATAATAGAAGTCTAGATGTTCTTAATAATACAATATGTTCTATCAAAATGTTCTTTATAAAGAAAAATTCTCTCATACTCCGCAAGGAGTCGTTGGGAAATAAAACTCATTGTCATTGTCACTCTCCATCCGCGTATCTTCCCCTCCATCCCCTTTCTCACCCTCTCTCTCCCTCTCCCTCTCCCTCTCCCTCTCCCTCTCCCTCTCCCTCTCCCTCTCCCTCTCCCTCTCCCTCTCCCCCTCTCTCTCTCTCTCTCTCTCTCTCTCTCTCTCAGTCTACCTCTCGTTCCCTACCCCCCCCCTCTCTCTCTGTCGCATTTCCTGGTAATCGGGTACGGTCATGGATCTTTCCATATTTTACACGAATGGCGAGGCTATTCCTATATACATGCCAACTGTGCTTTGCACAAACAATGTCATGGTTGATTACCTCAGAGACAATGCATTGATTCAACTACTGGTGAACATTCTGGGCATCGCTTGCAAGCCAAACCATGGTAGCTTCTTAATCACATGTGTGACTGAGATGCATAAAACGACCAATAGGAATACAGTTGATGAAATATAGGTGACACGACAGGTTTCAGTACAACACCGACTTAACTGGTGGATGGTTGACTGGCCTGGGTGCTGTTCACATTTTATGTATGAAACAAACAATATTCGCTTGACGCTCGATATGGTGCTTCGTGTAACATGTGATTTCAACTGTGCAACAGACCATTGGACATGAAAACAGCGTGAAGGGGTAGCCATTGCAAGATGGCTGCAGCAGCGCCAACCGAAAAAGGTAGGGAATGTGGATATTTAGAAGAGCAAGTAGTTGTAGTCTGTTCTATATATTGCCTTTGGGTACAACAAGAACATTCGTTATTGTTGATTTGTCTATTCATGGCGGCAGGCACGCGCGCGCAAGAAAAGAACATGGTTATTGTCTTTAAACGTTAATTTTGGATCGTATCGTAATGTAGACACATGTACATACGCACTGGAGTGATGTGTTCTTAGGCCACCTTGCCAATCACAGTGCAAATACACACACACGCTTGTGCTTGGCAAATTATAGTTAGATTAGTTGGCTGTGATCAAAGTACTAGAAACAAATGTATCGTCACTTAAAGCTCACAATATCAATGCACTAGTTGACACATTTATAATGCAACGCACCACGGCGGAGTAAACATAGGTTCTGACATCATCTCTCCTCGTTTCAATTCACCATTAATACCGCACTGTGTATTCTACTTGAACCGTTGTTGGTATAATACATAGACAATAAATATGATTTGACTTTTGGAAGTTTTCCACTGTGTGCGGCCATATTGGATTCGCCCCCTAACGTCGTCAACCCAAACTGTCCATGAACTTACATACATCAGAATGCATATAATAGATTACTAATATTATTTATGCCGCATATACATACGTTTACTGCATCATATCATGTAACATAACATATGAGCAAAGTTTTAATACCATTCTAACGAATAAATAACTTCAATAAGTGTAGATATACAAGATTAATTAAAGTTGAAGTTCACACCACATATTTCGCTGACTGTGTTTGGCCGGTTATAAAAGCAGGTAAATTTTCTATGTTAATTGCAGCTTGACGTGCTCAATATATAGGGTTATATCACGTGGCATGGATGACCACACCGGTTATGGGAACGCCGGGAAGGCTCGGGGGCCGATATATACCCTCCCCTGCAGGGCACTACCACACGTTGTGGGTCAACTGTGAGAGATCAGGATTGTGACACTACCCTCCAGGGTAGGGTTGTAAGGAGCTCCCGAATGATGTCCCGAGCCCATCATTGGTGCAGTTAGCTCTGTATCATAGGCAGTAACGGCTCAAGTGTCTCCCACTTCCTGATTCTCTCTTTTTATCTTGCAAAAATTAAATTCAATGTTGCAGGGTCATTTTTAAGACCTGAAAGTAAAGTGAATAACATTTTAGAGGTTCTCACATATCCTAGCTTGACTAGGCATTACTGCCTCTGCTTCTTATATGTCAGCTCTCGCTTTTGACATCTGCTCGGACTGTGCCCATGCGTCTGAGTCTGGCCCAATCCAAGAGAGGAGTGGGGCAGTGTATTCAGTTTTCATAGGGTGGTTTTGCCATAACTTAACTATTTTTGCGTCAAACGACTGAACCTGTGAAGCGTCGTTATCCCTCTATGTAACAAATCTGGATGAGACTGCTGTACCCTATTTCCCTGTTAGTATATTATACGTTTCAATCATGTCTCCTCTGAGGCGACGTTATGATAGAGTTAGACATTTCAGTCTCTGTAAACGTTCTTTGTATTCAAGGTCTTTGAAACTAGGAATTAATTTGCTTGCTCTGTACTGAACATTTTAAAGAATTGTAATATGTTTCAATAAGAAAGGACTCCATATCTGATCAGCGTATTCACACACACACACACACACACACACACACACACACACACACACACACACACACACACACACACACACACACATTTTGTCATTTCAGAAGCTATAGTTGAGTAGTGGTGGGATTATGAGAGCTACCCATCGGCCAGTTTGAAATGGCCAGAGGTCAGACTGTTTGATATAGGAAATTGTGTCACAGAGAAGAAGACGGAGAGTTGACAGGCATTGATACAGTGTTCGCAGCCTGTCACACAGGGTCACACTGAATGTGGTGATGACGAACAAGGTTGAGCGCTGTTTTGTGGACTTAACCGTCTAAATGTGCATCAATAGTAACAACATAGTTGTGACTGAATGCTGTTAGAGTATTGTGTTGTAAATGCAGACATACTATGTCATTTGATTGTTTAAGAACTGTTGAACTGTGTTGTTTATGACAATAGTGTTTCAGTGTTGTGTGTGGCAGGTTCGATCTCTGCTGGTGTTTAATATCCAAACACTACTGGTTGTGCACTCACACTTATTCCACTCAATAACTTCAGCCATTTATAATAATTCCACCTAAACTAAGTTAATTCCACTTAAACAAGTATTGGAAATAGCACAGCAAATTAGCATTAGGAGGAAAGGAGCAAACTTGCATGCTTTCTACAGAAAGACGTCAGTAGGCGACCACATGCTAATGTTCGACAACTACAACTGTACTCTAGTATGAGAGGCTATACTGCTGATACATACATCTTCTGGGGTGTTTGCCAAGGATGGATGCAGTACTTGGATGTGCACTGCTGTAAGTTTTTAATGTAGTTGTTTGCAAAACTTTGGATAATACCGAACTGTTTTACCAGGTACTTTTGTTGGTTGTGCAATTTGAACTGACATGTTTCAGACAGTATGGACATTAATCACTACAGTATTTGTCTGCATTTTGAAAAAAATTAATCATGTACATTGCAAGGTATATTATGTCCTGATGTTATTGTTTCTAGACTATCAGGGTTTCACTTTATCAAATGATAACTTGATATAACAAGATGAAATTTACACATATATGATCATTTACACACATGTTGAATAACATTAGGCATTGATAATCAGTATGACAATAATATCTTCACACAAACATGTGTATTAAAACAAGCAATTCTCTTTTACATTACCTCATGATCAGAGGTAATGAGCGACTAACTAGTCTTTTTGTGTTCATTTCTCTAGATTTAAGTACGAATCGATTTGTTCTTTGCTTAATTAACTGAATGCCAGTTTTTTGATGTGTTTACCATAAAGGTGCATTATATTCAACAATATGTTGCCAGTTGAGTTTTCAAATATAAGTTTCAAGAGACAGTGTTACTGAATATCAAATGTTTCTAACAAGTTCAAGTTAGTGAATAACAAAATAATGTTCTTCTTGAGGAAACATTGTTTCTTTATATAAAAATAAATAATACACAAGTTACTATTGATAGTATACATACTTGAATCGTGTGAACTTTGCATATTACCCCTAACACAAACAAAAACCCAACATTACCCAGCTAAATGTAGATCTACACACCATAAACTGTGTTCATTTGGAACCAATGAGCATCCCAGTTTTTATCCAGGTCAGATATCCACAGCTAGACAAGCATGTCGATAAATCATTAAATAATTTACTACGAAAACCTACCGTTTCTTTACCGCGTGCTTTTGAGATTTTCATTGTAACATACTGACATTTAAAATATAAGGCAACAATGCTGTATTCTGAACATATGTATCTGTAAACCACACATGGTTCATCTAACTCTACAAAACTAAAAATGGGCCAAGATGCCCTGAAGTCCTTTGGACTATATTGTGAGTTTGTAATTATTAATCAAATGTTTTTTGGTGAATCATAGTTACAGATCATTAAGGGTTACGATGGAAGTAAAATGTTTACATGTTTAGTAGAGACTGTATACATGCCAGTGAAGATACACCTGGAAGTGAAATATTTGAGCATGAGACTGTTGATTATGTGTTGTTATATGAAAATTGGGTCTTTTATTATAACAAATTGTTTGGTAAGTATTCTAACACTATGTCAACTCTTCTAATGGTTGACATTTGGTTGTTTCATGTGTCTAAATACCAGTGATCACAATGTCAACACATACATCGACGTGACACAGAAGCCACGTGTAGGATGACAACAACCAAGATAACTCTTACAAAGCTGGGTTTCCTGTCTATATTGATACAAAATGAACTGATTTACATAGTACCATGGCATGTAAATAGAAAAGAAAGTAGAATGCATTATTTTATTTGATGTCAATAAACGTGTCCAGAATATAAATTTTCTATGTTTGTCACCTTCAGGTGACAATATATCTTTAACCAATAGATACCACAGTCAAACCATTTTAAAGATAATTAAATGAATATCAAAATAAACACAACTTGCAATTATAGAAAATAAATAGTTTTGAAGATACAGCTTAAAACCTACAGGCACCCAGAAATGGTGAAATCTGTGGCAGCAGCATGGGGAACAGGGATACATGATAATTTACCTGGCCTGGTGCACACAAGCAAGTCAGTATCATAAACTTGCCTGCCCAGGTTATGCCAGTGCAGAAGGGATTCCCATTACACATTAATCACAGTCCACATGGAGGCATTCTGTTTGACACTTGGACAATGGCCGGCAGTGGGCTTAGGCTAGTGCAATAAAGAGGCTTACAGCTGCCCAGGTTCTGCCAGTGCAGTAGAGAAATAGGGAAAATGTGATAATTTAGAATTTGAAATTTACCAGTGGGGGGTTAGAATGATTCAATAAATTACAGATGTCATGTGTATAGTGGCACTACCACATGAAATATCTATGCAAAATCAGAGAAAACGTTACTGAAGTTTTTTAAAAAAAACAGGCAAAATTTGAAAATTTATCAGTTTGGGGGATCCTGGGGGGTTAGAATGATACAATTAAATACAGATTTCTTGTGCATAGTGGCAGTATCCAAGGATATGTCTATGCAAACTTAGAGAAAAAGTTGCTGAACGGTTTCCGAGATATGGCAGCTAACGGCACATGGCGGACAGCCGAGTGATAGCTTAAGTCCATTGAACCTTCGGCCCAAAGGAATAAAAGCACAAAGGGAATGAATCACTCTTGCAGTGGTAACTTGAAAGGAATGACATTCCCCTGTTAGCAGTTTAAGATCAAGATACTATATTGGCGCCAACAGTTGACACTGGCTTGTTGTTCCTTAGGTGCACAAGGAAAACAAAACATGACTACCAGGTATTTCAATTTGTAGAAAACACTTTATTCACTCAAATCTAGCTCATCTCCGTAAGCTCTGTGATGTTAAAGAAATTTGACGACGGATGCAATTTCACATTAATGGAGACATACAATGAGATCATTTAACGAAAATAAATATGCTTACCAGCATCCTTATAATTTTAACAACACTCACTGGTACTTACATACACAAAGCACACCTTTCAACAACAGGTCGAGAGGTTGACTGGAAATAACATTAAATAAAATGTTAGTTCGGTGATTTTCTGAATACTTCCTCCAGCGGTACAGCACTACATGCGTCTAAACTTCAATCAGTTATAACGTTTTCTTTCGTCAAAATAAAACAGCTTTTGTTATAAATTTATACACACATTCTGCAGTGTAGCTTAGAAACCATTCCACCATGTCGCAATTCTAGACTGGGTATTATTGGACTAACATGTTGACATTGTGACCGACTCTGATGATACAATATGAAGAATTAATATGCTAACTTGGAGGCAGGATAAGTGCTTTTTCTCTCAGGTGCCACGGTCCACTCCCGATACCGATGTTCATGCGTGTCCATGGACCATTTTACTGATACCAACTAATTAACAAATTCACTTTCTTTTAATACGAACACTTTACTCTGACAATTTGGTGAAGTTGGGACTACCATTTTTGACTTATAAAAGTTAATTAAAATACAACATTTCATGAGAAATGTGACCACTGAAGCAAATGACAAACACGTTTTGATGTGTTTGGCAAAGGGCACTGGCACACACTCGGTGGCTTCTGACTCGCAAGGGTAACATCACCACTGAAAGGGCTGCTTCATTTTGTGAGTGAAGACATCTCACTAAATATGACGTCTGTGACAACAGCAGAGATCTTACATTACCAATTGCTGCAGCACCCTTCATGTCTCACCTGAAGATGACACATGAATACAATACCTTATCAATCGTTCACAATTCTCATTTATACAAATTTTCCTAGAAATCAGCCAAACATTCAGACATAGGAGAAGTGAACATGTTAAATAAAAAACATAAAATAACATACGTTGACATGATTGAACAAAACAAACAGTTTCAGTGACACAGATCTGTGAGTGAGAATGTAACATATTCAGTTGTCTACAACATAAAAAACAATTTATTAACCAACCACTTCGATTGACAATCTTCTCTGTTATGCAAATTTCAATGTACATATTATGTTTATTTTTAATATAGAAAACCTTCATCAGGCAAACAAATTAAAAAAAACTACCATGTCCTCTTGGGACAGGTAACCTACCCACACATTTAATCAGCATTATATGGGATAATTAACTACAACACTTTTAATTCTACCTTTTACATTCATCAGTGGGGAAAGCAAAAACAAACTTCACCATTAGACATAATTCAATACATCAATATTGGCATGAAAACAATAGGACAGAGTACTGAGAGGTGTCTTTATAAACCATGAGCATATCTGTTATATATCCACAGGGACTGACGCATACAATAGACACTGGTCATACGGGAGATAAAGTAATTTCTTGTCTGATGGAGCTGTCCGTTTGGAAATGTTCAGTCATGTGTCACAATCCTGTAAAGTACAACACAAGTCTAACCCACACTGAAATTAATACCACCATCAGATAGACACAGCACGACTGAACGGAAGTCCATCGTCAGACAGTTTCAGTCTGACTATCACTGACACACACCAACACATTCACAAGTTAGAACTGTTCATTTCAAAAGTAAATAAATTACAATAATCTTGATTTCGTGTAAGTGATGCCTGATGATGTCATGATTTGAAACCATTTCTTGTCTGTTGAAGTATGTCTGTAGCTGTAGCATGAAGACTGTCTTGACATTGCGCTAACTAACCTATGTGTTTGGCTGTGGTGCTGGAGTCTGAAGTATGTCTGTAGCTGTAGCATGAAGACTGTCTTGACACTGAGCTAACTACCCTGTGTGTCTGGCTGTGGTGCTGGTGTCTGAAGTATGTCTGTAGCTGTAGCATGAAGACTGTCTTGGCACTGAGCTAACTACCCTGTGTGTTTGGCTGTGGTGCTGGAGTCTGAAGTATGTATGTAGCTATAGCATCAAGACTGTCTTGAAACTGAGCTAACTACCCTGCGTGTCTGGCTGTGGTGCTGGTGTCTGAAGTACATATGTAACTGTAGCATGAAGACTGTCTTGACACTGAGCTAACTATCCTGTGTGTCTGGCTGTGGTGCTGGTGTCTGAAATATGTCTGTAGCTGTAGCATGAAGACTGACTTGACACTGAGCTAACTACCCTGTGTGTCTGGCTGTGGTGCTGGAGTCTGAAATATGTCTGTAGCTGTAGCATGAAGACTGACTTGACACTGAGCTAACTACCCTGTGTGTCTGGCTGTGGTGCTGGTGTCTGAAGTACATATGTAGCTGTAGCATGAAGACTGACTTGACACTGAGCTAACTACCCTGTGTGTTTGGCTGTGGTGCTGGTGTCTGAAGTACATATGTAGCTGTAGCATGAAGACTGACTTGACACTGAGCTAACTACCCTGTGTGTCTGGCTGTGGTTCTGGTGTCTGTAGTATGTCTGTAGCTGTAGCATGAAGACTGTCTTAACACTGAGCTAACTACCCTGTGTGTCTGGCTGTGGTGCTGGAGTCTGAAGTATGTCTGTAGCTGCAGCATGAAGACTGTCTTGACACTGAGTTAACTACACTGTGTGTCTGACTGTGGTGCTGCAGTCTGAAAACAGAAAACAGTGATTATAATTATGTATTCTTTTGTAAATATTAGTTGTGTATAATTATTAAATAAGGATTATGTAAGCTGCTATGCGAGACGGCATTCCCCAAAAATCAACCACACAACGGGACTGGTACGTATTTATGTAGGGCCATATGTATATATAAATTTAGCTAATATATGTATGTATGTTATTCTATCTAACTTGAGTAAGAGAGGGGGGAGAGAGGGGGGAGAGAGGGGGAGAGAGGGGGAGAGAGAGAGAGGGAGAGGGAGTGACGGAAGGAGGCAGGAAGTCAGAGATGGAGGGAGGGAGGGGGAGAAAGAGTGAGGGAGGGATGGAGGGAGGGAAAGAGAGGGAGGAAGGGAGGGAGAGAGAGCGAGTGAGAGAGAGAGAGAGCGAAAGAGAGAGGGGGTGATGACAGAGTCAGCTGATAGAGAATACGCCACAGAGGAGGGAGACTTCAACACAAGCTCAAGAATAAGGAGAAATCCTCACCGCAGTGCCGGTCATGGCGACAGTACAAGTTGTCGTGGGGGCGGTACCAGTCGTCGTAGCGACAGTACCAGTTGCCGTGGCAGCAGTACTGAGGTGAAAGTTGTCGTAGACACTCTTTAGGTCGTCTATCTTGTACGGACTGAGAACAATGAAGCCGTTGAGGATGTTACTGGCGTGTCTCGCACACTCAAGACACTCGACCACGTGCTTCTGTCTTGCTCAATCACAAACAGGATGTTGAACACCTCCACTTGGTGGTAGCAATGCCAAGCTCACGTCACATGACATCAAATTCAGAAATCTGATTGGCTATTTCATGTAAAGTCCTGACAGTTATGAAAAAATATATAAATACACATTGTAAATACACTACAACAAAAGAAATCATTTCAGAAAGGATATTATTTTAATTACTTTTTCAAAAGAAGTGATTTCTATGATCATAACATTTTTGAGGATATAAAGGGAGATGATTGTCTGTTTGTTGTTATTATAAAATCATAATATGCAGTGTAGACTATATCTATTGTAACATACTGGCCACCCAAAGGTGTTCTAATTCTTTTTGTCACAAAGATGGTCGCATAAGTTTGCAAATATGGTCGCAACGTTCACAAAGATGATCGCATCAGTTCACAAAGATGGTCACATCAATTCACAACGATGGTCGCACCAGTTCACAAAGATGGTCGCACCAGTTCACAAAGATGGTCACACAAGTTCACAATGATGGTCGCACAAGTTCACAAAGATGGTCACATATGTTCACAAATATAGTAACATAAGTTCACAAAGATGGTCGCACCAGTTCACAAAGATGGTCACACAAGTTCACAAAGATGGTTACACAAGTTCACAATGATGGTCGCATAAGTTCACAAATATAGTAACATATGTTCACACAGATGGTTGCATCAGTTTGCAAAGATGATCGCATAAGTTCACAAAGATGGTCGCATAAGTTCACAAAATGGCCGTATATGTTCACAAAGATTTCGGATCACTCAAAACCTAAAGCCCCAACACCAGGTACTGGTGGTGGTTTGAACCAATACAAAAACTACATTCTCGCAGTTGCTGCAGTAGTGCGCCGCCTCATTCTCTGTGTGTCCGTAGAACTTCACCTCCTTGCCTAGAGAGTGGGCGTAGTCGATGACGACGGTACTCTGTCGGAGAGAGTGACACAGACATGTCTTGATGAGGTTGTAGTCTTGCGTCGGTGACGTGGACGTTGCGTGCGAGGTTCCACGACAGTTGCACCATGGGAACTAGCGACTTGCACAGCTGTAGCTTGTTGTATTCGTAGCACTCGGCTGACAGCATGTACTGCTTGAAGGTCAACGGTCCCACGTTCCACGCGATGTTGTTGCACCAGCCCTGTCGACACACACACAAACCGACACTGTCATGTCACGTGTCAATGGAAGGCAGAAAGATTTGTCTCTGTACATGTCTGACGTTCCACGGCATAGTGGGTATTAAATTGCAACATTTTTATAGATATTATTGGCATAATGAGTCGTCTTTCTACACAGTGTGTCACCAGCCATGACAAAGTGGGTATTAAGTTGAACAATTGTAAAATATAGTATTACACCTTTTTCTGGATACAACAGATTATAAGCATTAAAATCACACCTCATTTGTTGAAATATCAGTATTTTTTATTCATTGGTAAAACTAAGCAAAGATTTAAAAAAAAATTATTGGGATATGTGGAAAAACCAATGCTCATACCATCATTTAGTATTGCATTACTTTAGCATTATTTGTCAAGGAAAATATCCCGGACGTTGAAAGAAGAATTATAAGGGAGACGTTGATGTGATTTAGACAGCTATTTTTTACTCTCGTGAGTGGCGTAATAACCAGTTTGCTGCGGCATGTTAATCATCAACATATTTAAACTTGGATAACCTAGCACTGAAAAAAAAACGATGCATAATATTTGACCTGACATGACAAAGAGGGTATTAAATTGTAAAATTGTTAAATAGTGTTTTGTAGGGGAATGACTGACAACATAATCTGTACACCGTAGAAACGAAACTAACTCTAAATAACTACCTGTGTGTTTTCTCGAAGTACACAGCCAATTGCTAAATAAGAGGCCTGGAAGCTAGGCAACCTAGAAACAGGGGAGTGGACGTTGTTGGCACCTCGGTGGGCATGCACTTACAAAGCTCCAAAGTTAGAGAAACAATATAATTATTACATAAGCCGGCTGTGGTCACTTACAATGGCTTGAACCCAGTGGACGGTGCCGCCGTTGACCCACACAAGGTCACTGGGCTTCTGGATGAACCGGTAGACGGGAACGTCATTCTCAAACAGGTCCTCCAGATTAGGCCACCAGGACCCGGTCAAATAGATGATACCATTCCTACAAACATAAGAACCCGGTCAAATAGTTGATGCCATTGCTACAAACACAACCAGGACCTGGTCAAATTGTTGATACCATTCTCACAAACACAACCAAGACACGGTCAAATAGTTGATGGCATTCCTACAAACACAACCAGGACCCGGTCAAATAGTTGATGCCATTCCTACAAACACACACAGGACCCGGTCAAATAGTTCATGCCGTTCCTACAAACATAATCAGGACCCGGTCAAATAGTTGATGACATTCCTACAAACATGAGGACCAGGTCAAATAGTTGATGCCATTGCTACAAACACAAACAGGACCCGGTCAAATAGTTGATGCCATTCTCACAAACACAACCAAGACACGGTCAAATAGTTGATGGCATTCCTACAATCACAACCAGGACCCGGTCAAATAGTTGATACCATTCTCACAAACACAACCAAGACATGGTCCAATAGTTGATGGCATTCCTACAAACACACACAGTACCCGGTCGAATAGTTCATGCCATTCCCACAAACACACACAGGACCCGGTCAAATAGTTCATGCTGTTCCAACAAACACAACCAGAACCTGGTCAAATAGGTGATGACATTCCTACAAACATGAGGACCAGGTCAAATAGTTGATGCCATTGCTACAAACACAACCAGGACCCGGTCAAATAGTTGATACTATTCTCACAAACACAACCAAGACACGGTCAAATAGTTGATGGCATTCCTACAAACACATACAGTACGCGGTCAAGTAGTTCATGCCATTCCTACAAACACAACCAGGACCCGGTCAAATAGTTGATGCCATTCCTACAAACACACACAGGACCCGGTCAAATAGTTCATGCCGTTCCAAATAATACAACCAGGACCCGGTCAAATAGTTGATGACATTCCTACAAACATGAGGACCAGGTCAAATAGTTTATGCCATTGCTACAAACACGAGGACCTGGTTAAATAATTGGTGCCATTCCCACAAACACATCCAGAACCCAGTCAAATGGTTGATGTAATTCCTACAAAAACAATCAGGACCCGGTCAAATAATCAATGTCATTCCTACTAACACAACCAGGACCCTGTCAAATAGTTGATACCATTCCTACAAACACAGCCAGGACCCGGTCAAATAGTTGATGTCATTCCTACAAATACAAGCAGGACCCGGTCAAATAGTTGACGTCATTCCTACTAACACAAACAAAATTAAAGATTACTTTGAGTAAACCACATAGATATTAAAAGTCCTATAAAACTATAAACAATGATTTACATACCGGTAGCTTTGATAATATCCTTCGCAAGTTAAACTTAGAGATTTCTGTAACTGAATACAAACCTTAATTAAATGGTCCTGCTGATTCCCTGCAGTATGTTTTCAAATATAAGAAATTTATCATATTGTATGTGAACAGTTTTGTATATTCAACCCCAATTATTTGTTCACACTATTCGTGTATGAGGCCCCAAACCCCCACTTAATGTTCACACAGTTGTATGACACCCCAAATACCCACTTACTGTTCACACAGTTGGTGTACGACATCCCAAACCCCCACTTACTGTTCACACAGTTGGTGTATGACGCCCCAGTAGCTCTCTATCACCCCGAACCATTCACAGTCTCCTGGCCCAATGTTGATGTTCACTGCGGTGTAATTCAAGTTCTCCTGGTGGCCTATCGAGGAAACATAATAACAAAATCTTGCTGATTTCTCAAATAACAAGGTTTCAAGCACTAAAAAAGGACAGCTCAAAGCGCTTTACACTTTACTTCCTGACAGATCTGTTCAATCGAACACCATCTCGACTTTTCTAGGAAGCATCCAGCCACACTGCAATTAAATTAAATATCCACCACTGTTTAGAGCAAGGTACTCATTCATACAGCTGAGTGAACTGGAGCAATGTAGAGTCAACGAACTTGCCCAGGAATCGAACCCGGTTTCTCTTGGTCGAGAGTCTGAAGCTCTAGCCACTGCACCACGGCGCTCCACCCAAGTCCCAAGCACTAGCCACTGCACCACGGCGCTCCACCCAAGTCCCAAGCACTAGTCATTCGTTTCTGTCAAATGTGCATAATATTGACACACACATTTAGCAAGGATTATGTATTTCATATTTTGTTTTACTCGGTGGTTATACCCCATTATTGGAAGGTAAATCATTCAGACTGTATTAATTTATGCAAGTACTCAGTGGACACCTCTCCTTAATGAAAGATGTCTACACTGGACACACATGAAAATCTGGAACTAATTCATTCACAGCGTAAATCTTGGGCAGTCTGTTGCTTTTGCTTTGATTCTTGCATGTTGCACATCTGAGTTGAGGCCTGCGATGATACAGGTGCTATAGAAGTTTGTTATTATTATGATTATTATTATTTCTTCATGTTAAAATAAAGCAGTCCAACACATTATAAAGGAAAACAAAATTGCCAAAACAGGTCATGCCCCCCTAAACATACCCCTGCACCTGGGAGGAATTGGGGCATTCAGTGTGAAGATAGTTACAAGGGAACTAACAATAATAAAATAAATGTCGATAGTGCCAATATCCCCCTGAAGGAATTTGAGCTCAGAGGCGCAACATACAAGAATCATTAAACAAAATCATTAACAGGGACAAGCAAGTGTCATCATTAGAGCAAGGGATTGCCGAAGAATAGGGTTGAAATGCGATTTCAAGTAAATAAGTCTTTAGTTTTTTTTTTTACGAAAGGTTGCTATAGTTTCAGCTGATTTTAAAGTAATAGGGGGTTGATTCTAGATTTTGGTGCAACTACTGAAGAATGTTTGCCAATGTTAGTTTGGTTTTTGGAACAAAATGTTGTGAAACAACAAGTTTCCTACCAGGAGTGCGGGACCCAGGCACCGTCATGTAGAGCTGCACTGTGTTCATTCCAAGGATCTTGTGGCCAATGTGACTCAGCATGTTACTGGCAGCTACAACCTGTAACGGTTACAGTGGCGCATGTTACTGGTGGCTAAAACCTGTAACGGTTACAGTGACACATGTTACTGGCGGCTACAACCTGTAACGGTTACAGTAGCACATGTTACTGGCAGCTACAACCTGTAACGGTTACAGTTGCACATGATACTGCTGGCTACAACCTGTAACGGTTACAGTGACACATGTTACTAGTGGCTACAACCTGTAATGGCTACAGTGGTACATGTTACTGGTGGCTCCAACCTGTAACGGTTACAATGGCACATGTTACTGGCTGCTACAACCTATAACTGTTACATTAGCACAGGTAACCGGATGCTACAACCTGTAACGGTTACAGTGGCATAGGATAATGGATGCTACAACCTGTAACGGTTACACTGGCACAGGTTACTGGCTGCTACAACCTGTAACGGTTACAGTAGCACAGGTTACTGGATACTACAACCCGTAACGGCTACAGTGGCACAGGTTACTGGCTGCTACAACCTGTAACGGTTACAGTGGCACATGTTACTGGCACATATTACCACTTCCACCTGTATGATCCTTTCAATTATCCACCAACTTTGCCCTGTATGACAGAAACGAATACTAATGGTAAAAAGTGACATACCCAATAATTTAAACCTATTAGAAACTGATTATGTGAAACTAAATCAAATTATGTGGGAGAACTCAGAACAGTAATTTGCAGATGTACTAAGAACATTCATTTACTGAAGTACTGAGAGAACAGTCTCCTACTGAGAAAACATGCACTTAATGAAGTACTGAGAGAACAGCCACTTTTGGAAGATAACAAAGTTAACTGTCATTTAAGGAAGTACTGAGAGAAGTCACTTACTGAAATAACGAGAGAACAGTTACTGATGTACCAAGAGAACAGTTACTGATGTACCAAGAGAACATTCACTTACTGAAGTATAGAGAGAACAGTCACTTACTGAAGTACTGAGAGAACAGTCACTTACTGAAGTACCGAGAGAACAGTCACTAAAGTACCAAGATAATATTCACTTACTGAAGTATAGAGAGAACAGTCACTTACTGTAGTATCGAGAGAACAGTCACTGAAGTACCAAGAGTATATTCACTTACTGAAGTATAGAGAGAACAGTCACTTACTGAAGTACTGAGAGAACAGTCACTGAAGTACCAAGAGAACATTTACTTACTGAAGTACTGAGAGAACAGCCACTTGTGGAAGTACCAAGGTAACAGTCATTTACAGAAGTACTGAGAGAACAGACACTTACTAAAATACTTAGAGAACATGTGTGCGTTGAGCATGGCACTCATCAGGATAAGTTTGAGGTCTGGCCGTCCAGCCGTCAACTCCTTCAAGATTATCATGAGGAAGTCCGACAGCAAGTCTCACTCGCGGATCTCATCGAGGATCATGCGTGACGTCCTCGACAGCCACCTGGTGACAGCCAACCAAACTAATGTGTACTTCCTTGAATGGACTGATGATCTGTTTCTTAGTTGTGAATGTTAGACCTAATTACCTTACAAGGAACTTTGATTCTATTGTGCACATTTCAACCGCATCCAGCGGTCTTCTTCAGAAAAATGAAGTTACAGGTCACATGTCAGTTGTCATGTGACACAAGCTGGAGAAGGTCTGGTGTACTTATCTGTCATCATTATGGAGCATGATATCTACTACATATTGTACTAAATATAGTTAACTTGATTGTTTTTGTCATCCACAAGTTCCTCTATTCATGCACTGATACAACCACATGATACACCTACATTTACAATTATCATACCGAGAGCTATATATGAAGCAAACACATTTCAAATGCTTTATTATTACTTTCCCAGTTTTAATTAAAACTTAAGTTAGATATAGATGGCAAACAGAAGCCTTTGGCATAGCGAGAGTACAGTTCTTAACAATAATGTCTCTCAGATGGGAAGCTAACTGGCTGGAGGTACTAGTTAAATGCTATATATTTTTCTCACATATTTTTCAATGTAAAAATATCTTTTGCTTGGACTGACAAAGATGAAATAACACTCGGATGTGTGCAATACAATAGTGCCCTTGCGACATCTTTCAACTAAAAGCAAACTGGTCAGCAGAGTCCTATAATTGTTCACATCTTGTTCTGGCTACAATATTCAATGATTCATTGTTATCTCCATCACTCTGGGATGACCAGGGCCCGCTTCATTAAGATTCTAAAGAGCTCATCAGGCCAATTTTGTTCTTTAAAATCAATTGCACTCCTCAACAGTGATGGGGATTCTATCAGCACGAGCACGAGCAAGCTGGACACTGTCACTGGTGGTGTGTCATGGAAGTAGTGTCCTCTGTCATATAACAGTGGCTGTTTTTGTTTTTTTAATAAAGGATTTTCCTAAAGAGCTCATTAACTTAAAGAAATGACCCCTGGGCTTCACTAGAAACCAAACGGTGACTCACGGGTCACTTTGTAGTCATTTCAGCATGATGCCAGTCGTACAGTACAGGATAGAGCCATGTTGTCATGTCTTCAACAAAAAGACACATCAACCCATTAACTGATAAATTACATAAAGTGCTACACAGTGTGTATGAAGGGCTCATGATACAGTTATAGTACAGTCGGAAGGTATGCCCACCATGCCCCCAGTGGATTTCTAAATGAAACTTACTTTTTTACAACCCTGAAGGTGTCTAGTAAACAGATTTGGATGTTCACATTTCGAAATAATGTCCGAAGGGGTCCGTTTGGTGGCCATCTTAGATTTTGTCGCGCGTGACTGGTAAAATCAAGGATACCCATAACTTTTGAACCATTCATCGTACAAAGACAAATGAACCCACTTTTTCGTATAACTTTGGCATGAGGAATCGCTAGAGATGGTTATTTTGACGATTCAAACATATTTATTTCTTCAAAATCCACATAATACCATATTTTCATGCTTGAACTCGAGTCAAATACTAAGTTAAGGATAGATGATTGCACATAAGCACTGACTCAACATTATATGCCACTACTAGGCAGAAAATGGGCTAATTATGAGTCCAAGAAGAAAGGAAACTATACGAAATCTACCCACTACGATCAGTGTCTACGTCTACTCAAGAACTATCTACCCGACACTACACCACTACACACTAATCATCATCATCGCCAAGAAGCAGCTCATCATAGTCAATCTGCTCATCATCTTCCTCTTCTCCCTCCTCCTCCTCAGCAGCTTTCTCAAGCAAGTCAATGAGTCGAGGAGGCAATATGGGTCCACACTGGCTCCAGTACACCCTCCTCAGTCTTCACCCATCCCTGTCCATCATTGTAGGGCTTGGGTCGCCAGAAGCGAGGCTGGTTGGCCAGCTTGTACTTGGCTAGTCGGTAGTTGACCCGGCCAACATTAAGTATTAGCATGGTGGGAGGAGAGCCAGGTCAACCTTGGACTTGGTGATGAGCTTCTTGTGTTCTTCCACCATCTGTATGAGCATCTTCTCTCGCACAGCATCTACTGATGTCTCGCGAGCCTGACCATACATGAGGCAGGTGAAGGCCTCCAGTTCAGCCATCACTTCCGGGTTCACCGTCCAGTCATCAACAAGTTTCTTGAAAAACGTTGTGATACTTAGGGTTCTTCTGGAGCTTTTCCAGGGGTGCCACATTGCCTTTGTCCTTGAAGGCGCTGGTGCAGTCCTCGCCTGAGAACACGTAGAAACCAACCAACGCACTCCAGTGACTTGGCCAGCTACGTCACGTTGACTAGATCCGGTGGTGCTTGTCCATGCCAGTGTCGAGATGGATGGTGAGGCTGATGGAGTGCGAGTGGTGGAGCAGGATGAAGTATATGTCACTATCAGGAATTCTCACTACAGCCGACTTGTATCCTTGCTTGATGGCATATTGGAGGTAGAGAACGACCCGGGTGTCACCCTCCTCCTGGTCTGAGGACAACTCATCGATCTCGCGCGTAGTCATTTCACCATTGGATGAGTCCAGCTGATGTGCCTTCCCCTCCACGATGGCAACCGCTGCCCCGCACTTCTCGAGTCGTGAGGCCACCACCTTGCTGCTCCAGACCTGGAGCAGCAGGTGGCAGAGCTGTCGCTTGTTTTCTTCATTGGCCAGGAACAGCTTGAAGTCAGCGGGCTTCCTGGTGGACCGGCTATCGATGATGTACTTCTGTGAGAAGCCACGGCGCAATCTCTCCTGTGCCTTGATAGAGTCTGCATGATAGCAGTCAGTGGAGAACACTAAGTTCTTTTTGGCAGCCATCTGGTCCAGCACCTGGAGGCAAATGTCACCGTTCGTCTGGGGCAGATTGGTGAGCACGTGTCAGAGAGCCATGCCATCCTGGATGTGGATCGAGTCTTGTGGGTAGGGCACCTCCTCGGGGGTGTCATTTAGCAAGAAATGTAGCTTGGAGGCCTTGTTCATTTTGGCAAAGAATCCGTCGGGGGTGCCAAGGCGGGGAGGAACAGGGGTGAGGGAGTACCACATCAGTTCATCAAGGTCGAGAGGCTCATCCAGGAGCTGTGACTTGATAAGAAGCATAAAGGCCAGGTTGCTCTGCTCACGGTACTGAATGAGCTTTCCCTGTGTGGAGGTGAGCTTGACTGTCTTGATTGCGGCCTCCATCGTCTTCAGCTTCTGCTTCTTGATGGGTTCAAACTTCAAAGAAGGTCTCCTCAGATGACCCATTCTGGAAACGATCACTGATGAAGGGCTTCTTGGCTTCCTTACCAACTGTGTCAGTTCGAAGGACATCGATCTTGACCTCCTGGGAAACAGGAACACCGGATGCGACGTTGTAGAGCAGGTCTTTGTCAGGGATGACGAAGGGGTCGATGAAGTTCTGGGTAGCAGTGAGTGATTGCTGCACAGCTTCCTCGCTCATCTTGATCTCAGCAGCCTCGCGCTCGCGATGCTTCCCTGCCTTTGGACACTCGGGGTCATTGCTGAGTCCACACATCTCGAGCATCCTCTCAAAATATTGGGCATGAGCAGATTTGGTGCGGCACCAACGCTGATAAGCAGCGGACATTGAGAACAGCCATACTAGACCTCCTGCTGACTTGGCGAACTTCATGAATGTCCTCTCCATGGTTTTGTCGACTGTGCTGAGTGCACCGGGCATGAATGACTGTGCCATTGCAATGCCGCCCTTCTCAAGAAGCTCCTTTGCGCCAGGGTGTGACAGGTCGATGTTGGTGAGGAGCACCTCCAGCCAGGCCAAGTACCTGGAGTAGTTCGGGCCATCAAATGCAAAGAATATGTTAGCCATCTCCCCATTGCACTTGTGGTAGAGCTTGAGTTTGTTGGTCTTCACAGAATAAATGAGGCAGGTGTGTTCAATGAAGCCAAACCAGAAGGTAGGGGTCTTGCCCAGGTAACCGGCACGCACCTTGTCCTCAAACTCCATGTACTTGTTGACGATAATGAGAGTTGAGGGGTCCTGGAGAGCGAGGTTGAGGTTCTCTCGGCTGCAGGACTTGACCAGGTTGAGGAGGGCCACTTGGTTGTCTACATGGACGTTTTCCTCCTGTTCAAACTCCATCAGTAGCCGCTCCATCGCCTCACAGACAGTCTTCTGACAGAAAACGTCTTAGCATAAGCCTTCCCACTGAGGACACTGTTCAGATAGCCGCTGGTGATGAGGCCAGCCTCGAAGATAATCTCAGCGTAGCCCGAGCCCCTGAACTTGTGCCCAGTCACCATACCCATGTAATTCATCACAATGTGGAACTGCCCTGGGGTGACTACATGCGACTTGTACTTCTCTGGAAATTTCCATCTGAGGGGAAGGGCCTTCATGCACCCACCGAGGTCGAACGTGTTAAGGACGTACTTCTGTCTGACCTCGGAGGTAGCTTCTGCAGACTGTCTCAGTTGGGCCAACCAGCCTTGCTTCCGGCGACCCAAGCCCTACGATGATGGACAGGGATGGGTGAAGATTGAAGAGGGTGTACTGGAGCCAGTGTGGTCGTGTGGACCCATCTTGCCTCCCCCACTCATTGACTTGCTTGAGAAAGCTGCTGAGGAGGAGGAGGGAGAAGAGGAATATGATCAGCAGATTGACTATGATGAGCTGCTTCTTGGCGAAGATGATGATTAGTGTGTAGTGTCGAGGGTAAGTTTCGGGTAGATAGTTCTTGAGTAGACGTAGATACTGATCGTAGTGGATATGTTTTGTGTAGTTTCCTTTCTTCTTGGACTCATAATTAGCCCATTTTCTGCATGAAAATATGGTATTATGTGCATTTTGAAGCAATAAATGTGTTTGAATCGTCAAAATAACCATCTCAAGCGATTCCTCATGCCACAGTTATACGAAAAAGTGGGTTCATTTGTCTTTGTACGATGAATGGTTCAATAGTTATGGGTATCCTCGATTTTACCAGTCGCGCGTGACAAAATCCAAGATGGCCACAAAAGGACCCCTTTGGACATTATTTCTAAATGTGAACATCCAAATATGTTTACTAGACACCTTAAAGGTTGCAAAAAAGTAAGTTTAATTTAGAAATCCACTGGGTGCATGGGGGGCATACCTTCTGACTGTACTAATTGTAAATGCCTTAATTGTTCAATTACAATTCAATTACTTTCCCATCGTTTCTCCAATTGTGGGTGAAACTCCCAGAACTGTTTTTATTTCATTATGAAAACCAAGGCTGTTTCCCCCTGAAATCACCTTCCCTCTCATACTCCCCATTTTTGGGGGTGTTATAGTCAGACAGTGACTCTTTCTGGTGAACATGAGCAAATAACAGCTGTCTGCCTGTCCTGCCACAGTTCTTGCACAGTTATGTTTAGCAGTGTCTTTCCAAACAATCAGTCACCCATGGACAGGCACAGTGCCAACTAGTCTTTATTTGCCTTATTGACTTGGCACATTGGAAGCACTGATAGAGAGATAAAACATGGCTTCTCTTCCATTGGGGAGGGCATATAGAGCTGACCCATTGAAGCACTAGCTGTAGCAGGCTTCAGCAATTGACAAGTGTCAAGTAGGAGCCCAAGAACAAAAGATAGGCCTGTGGTCCAGTGCTACACAGGCTAGCTGTACTTATCTTAATTTAGTTAAATAAGGCTGTGCACTAACACTATCCTTTCACTGTGGAATTATTTTCTAGTAAGCTTGAGGGTAGCAAGGTGCTGAGAAGCCAATTGTGTGGTAATGATATAAATGTGGGATGATCTTAGATATATATAATTAGTTATGTTTATATTATTTTAAGCGAAACAAAAATCCATTTCTAAGTTAAATATGACCGAGTTACTGAATAAATTGCCAACCAATTGTAAGAATGTGTTTGAGCAAATGTGTCAACTAGTGAATCACGTTTGTGAAAGAAATGGTGCTAAGCAACACACAGAGTAGTGGAAGCACGCAGAGTAGGCTAGTTTATAGCTGATCAGAGGCAAAGCAGTGGCTGAGGCTGTAAAGCCAGGGTACAAAAGTAGTGTACACAAGTTGTGTACACAAGTTGTGTATACAAGTAGTGTTTACAAGCAAGGAACAATAGCAGGTACATCTAGAACATAATAAAAGATTCCTGCAAATGCGACACAAATAAACACACAAATAGGTAGAAGACGCATATAAAGGCCCACACTGTGAAGCTGCCTAGAAACTTGTTGTTCACTCAAACAGTACACCAGGAATAAGGGTAATCAACCACATGTGTGGACAAATACAAAAAGATGGATAGATTTTATTTAGAGCTAAGCTGGCATTTCAACAAGGATTTATTCTAATCATCTCAAAGAGAGAAAAAACTTATTTCATGTCCACAATGTAAAATAAAATAGATTACAACATTTATAAACGTTACAGCCAATCATCAACAGCTGTTATTCACGTATGATTGACCGATTTATATGGCTTTATGCTAAAAGATTCAAGGATAAATTGTGGATGCTGAGAAATCGCATATATTTTCCCTACCTTCTTCTCCTCTACTTCCCCATATACAACAAGTGTCATATTACTTGAAAACATCAATAAAAAAAACATTAGCTGCCCTGGCTATTGTAACTACTGAAATTTCAATTGATGCATACAAAATGTGGCTAATGAAGGAATGTTCTTTCCCCAGGAACTGTTTGTGAACACAAAAAGTCTCTCCGTGTGCAGGTTAATTTGTCCCAGCAATCGCTGAAATCACCAGTTCCGCCACTCCAACAACATAAGAACTTATGTGGGAAGTATTTGTCAGTATTCATCATCTCCAAGAATGAAAGTACATAGCACAGCGGCAAGAATGTGGACATATTAACTTGCATGATAAGAACTGGATTCTGCTATAGCAGAGCATGAAAAGCAGAGTAGAAAGTTGCTTTGCACATCATTTTAAACATTTCTCACATTTAGTATGTGCACTGAGTGAGCAAACTGTTTGATTCTTTTAATTAAGGATGCCACTTTGTAGAACACTGTAGAAGGTAACATTTTCAAAACATTATTACATCCATTATGTATTTATTTGCAAACACAGCTTTGTACTACAACAACACTGAAGTCTTGCTGCCTTCACGTGTTATAAAAAAGCAAAAATGGATATATTAACAAAATATACAACCAATCAGGGATGGGTTCAAGTACTTGAGTACTTGTGTACTTAAGTACAACAAGTACTGTACTTGGGCTGGTACTTGTCATTTTGCTGAGTGCAGTACTTGGATTTGGACTTGTACTTAACCATCAAAGTACTTGGACTTGGCAAGTACTTTTTACAAGTACTTTTTTACATTTGTGTTAAGTAGTTGGGTCTATCAGAAGGATTGAAAAAAATGGCTACAGTGAAAATTACTGTTTATTTATTCTTATTTTGTACAAAGCTTCATAACACAGTTCAAACAATTTTCAAAGAACTATTGAATCCAAGCATCTATTACACTGTCCCAGGCAGTCTTTCGCCAAGACAGATGTAGGCTAACTGGTGAAAAGTTTCAACGGATCATGTTTGTGCGGTGCAACAAGAAATGACTGTTGAGTGCTGAACTTCTCAATAGTTGATGCGAAATTCCCGTGTTTTATGCGTTGATGACTTAAATAAATAATGAATAAATGCATAATACTGCTTTTGTGTTTTCACAGCTTTGATTTTCACCATTATGAAACAACGTAGCGTTCAATATACTTGACTGTACTTGACTGAAATTGTCAATGTACTTGACTAAAATTGTCAATGTACTTGGTATTTGTACTTGATTTTTCACAAAGTACTATATTTTTTAGATAAGTAGTTGTACTTGGCAAAATTGAAAGTATTTGTACTTGTATTCAATTACATTGTGCATGTATTTGACCCATCCCTGACTGGGACTTATATTATTATTAATATATATCAATGATTTGAATGATTATATAACAAGCAACGTATTGAAATTTGTGGATGATACAAAATTGTTTAGAAGCATTAAATGTGATGGAGATAGACAGCATTTACAAGATGATCTTGACAGGTTGATGAAATGGTCTAAAAAATTGCAAATGTTGTTCAATTTTGGGAAATGTAAATGCCTCCTCCACACAGGACATGGGAACGAAGATGTACAATATACAATGGGGGATTCTGTACTAAGTACTACTGCAAAAGAAAAGGACTTAGGGTTAACCATTAGTTCTGATATGAAGGTTTCAGAGCAGTGCGGTATGGCTGCTTCAAAGGGAAATAAAATCCTTGGATTAATTAGGCAAAACATAACGTATATGAAAAAAGAGCTAATAATACTGCTGTACAAAACAATAGTTAGGTTTCATTTAGAATATTGTATTCAAGAGTGGAGGCCATATCGCAGGAAGAACATAGATATGCTAGAAAGAGTATAGAGGAGAGTAACTAAAATTATACAAAATCTGAGGCATCTTAGTTACGAAATATGCCTAAAAATGTGGTTTAACAACACTAGAGACCAGGAGATTGAGAGGAGATCAGATAGAAGTGTTTAAAATATTGAATGGTTATGAAAATATTAATAGAAATGGTTTTTCTCAGTTAAGAAAGATAGAAGAACCAGAGGACATCAAGTTACATTAGTAAAGGAACAGTGTACATTAGATATAAGAAAGTTCTCATTCTCACAAAGGACTGTAAATGAATGGAACAGATTATCTCCTGATTGTGTTGGTGCTAGTAGCGTGAATGTTTATAAAAAAATTTGCACAAAAGGGCGGAATACACATAGATAAAAAGTACTGGACTCACGATAAGCCAAAAGGCTTCCTTGTCCACCTGACATCTAGAGTTAATTTTCTGGATGGCAATCTTGTTATCATCATTACATTATGAAACAGTTGCACAGAAAATTAATATTGTGACTGTAACACATTCAGTGAAAACGTAAAAACATTGCAAGAGGCAAGAAAGTGAACAAACTAAATTATACACAAAAAGATGCCACGACTCAGTGAGAGATCAAAGACGAGAGCTCACAAAATTATCACTGATCCAACACACGCTGTTTACCATCTGTTCGAATAACTTTCTTCAGGCAGGTAATTCAGATATATCCGAGCTAACACAAATCGCTTCAGAGACAGTTTCTTCCCCCACGCCGTGGCTGCATTTATATTGCATTATCAGGGAATAAATATAAGCCTGAGCGACTGAGATTAATGGAATGTAATTTTGCCACATGTGTTTTATTCTTCTTTTATGTGTTAATTTTATAGCTCAGCCTAGCAATGTTAATGGATAATTAACTTTTAGACAATTGTTCATATGACAGTATAATACATGTTTGATATGACTGTATGTTTTAACACAAACACACATTCTAAATTGACATGTATTTTATGTTGATCATGGCAATGCAGTATCTGTATAATCTTTATATTTATAAGAGAAGTGAGAAAACAGGAATTTGTACACTTACATAACAGACTCGAAGGGGTGACTCAGCTCATACGACAATCCTCGATAGCCAAGTGGGCAGTTGCACTGTTCCGCACCAAATGTCCTGTCTCGGCCTGTGTCACGGTTCTCAGCAATGTCAAGAGACACATCTTGAATCTTGGGGACAGACAGACAATGATATGTATATATATAATATATATATATATATATATACATACATATATATATATATATGTATATATATATATATGTATATGGTCAGTTATCACGAAACGTTCACAACATTTTTGTCTGATATAATCATTACAAAAATATACAGCACGGTATTGTAATGGTGTTTATGGCAACCGTCTCGGTGAAAGGTGTCAAGGGAACCCAATTTTTATGTGAGTATCTTCATAACTATGGCCGATATAGTGAAATAAAGGGTATTTTTCACCATTTCACCATTTCACCATTTCAGTCATTTCTTGTTGCACCGCACAAACATGGTCCATTGAAACTTTTCACCAGTTAGCCTACATCTGTCTTGGTGAAAGACTTTGCCTGGGACACTGGGACAATGTAACAGATGCTTGGATTCAATAGTTCTTTGAAAATTGTTTGAACTGTCTACCCCAAAAGTGGACAATACAGGGGTGAGACCACATTAGATTTCCCCATAGGCAGCCATTATAACGTTTCCTTAATTTCCTGTAAATTTTAACCAACTGTTTTCTTTAAATTTCTACACCATATTTACTCTCTATTCATACACATGCTGTGCAAAATTAGTAAAAATTCTCATACCTAAATTTTCCATAAACCACTTTCAAACCTGACACCCCTTCATTTCTGCTAGAACCAGACAATGATATGCCCTAATGACATCATACAGCAAAATGACACCTGTGTCTATACGCAGAAAAGCACAATTTGACAACTGTCATAATTTGACAGTTCTGATACCACGCTGCAGAACAACATAATTTCTACTCAATCAACACTATACAAGAACTCTCAGAAATTCACACAACCTGCATAATGCCATTTCTATTGGGAACTCTCTCGGAGGGTAATGGCGGATGAATCCTTAACGTGGTCTTACCCCAAATAGATTCGCCGAATACTGCAAATCTTCACAAAAGTGACACAGTGCTGAAGCAACACATACATCCCGAACTAGGCACCCATCTGCTGAGGAACAATCTCTACTCTGCCATGAATAACATATATCAACAGGAACTCAGACCCATACCATAACATACTGAGTTGACCACAAAGAGAGGTTTGACTGTGCACAGCTTCAAATCCAGGCTGTTCTACATATCTATGGCATATATATGCCGAAGGAAAAAGAACTACGTCTGGGATAACATTCTAGTTTTGACATATTGACTGGTTGCACAAATGTGCACAAGGTCCGTTTTTTTGTACCTCTGTCTGAAAATCCGACGCCACCTTGTCTTCTCCTCCAATCATATGCACCGATTTGCATGTGCCATGTGCATTGTAGGATTGATATTTTGCAATTTCTCTCACACTTTGATGATATATTTAGTAATAATTTATGTTTTTATGATTAGGACATAGTTTGCTGATTGCATGAACTGTAAGATAGCATAACACTCAAGAGACCAGACCTGGGGCTGAGTACATTTTCATGAGTATGAGTACTATGAAGATGGATGAGTACGAATACATTGTTGAGTATGAGTACAAGTACATTCTCACGAGTACGAGTAAAAGTACAAATACATTTAAAAAAATTAATATTAACACATTTTACTCATTAATCTAATTTATATAACTCAGCACAAGTGAATATGCAATGGCAGTTGATTGATTTTTTGTTGATATTATAAGTTTGTAATTTATATTTTCTGATCGTAGATTACTGGTTTTAGAGAGAGTTAGCACATGTCCATATAACAGGCTCAAAATCCCCTTTGGACTTTTTAGTCAGGCTGCAGGCACCGGATTATACTAGTGTAGGAGGCAGTCTCACTGAGCCACCTTACCTCTACAGAGGAAGACTGGCAGTTCTTGTTCTTAGCAGTTAGCACTGTCAGCCAAGAGGCATAATCGCCATTAGCCGTAAAAACACTGCTGGACAATAAACCTTGGTAGACTTCTGATGCTGCATGTGTAATATGCAGCATCAGAAGTTTTATACTGAATATTTCTGTTACTTTGGATTGAATAAATTGTTACTTAATACAACCGTAGTTCACATTCATTCACATTAAACAACTGTTATTAGCCACTAAGTTTCCTAAATAGTTTTGTAAAAAGAGGTACACACTGTAAAGATTATTAATTTTGTTGGTCTTACTGAAATGTCCTATTACCAAATGTGTGGTTACCAGATCTTTAAAAATGACCATTAATTCTGATTATTTTGAATAGTTTTACCCAAATGTCCGATTACTGAAATGTCCAATTACCGAAATGTCTCATTACCAAAATGTCTGTTGCCCAACTGTCCATGGCCAAAGTATCCTTTACCAAAACTTCTGGCTACCCTCCTGACTACATCAAAGGCATTTCCTGTCTAACTGGTGGGTTAACTGGTAACTGGCTCTTTATGGACATCCTGGTGGCTTAGTTAAACAAACAGGTTGATGGCCTGAACAGATAGCCTACAATTATTGTTTGCTTAACAGGGTGTTTCTGACTGGAAAAAGATTCTGTCTGTTGCCATGTTTGGGTATCATAGTCATGGTTGTCAGAGAATGAGGGTGTACTATGTGTAGGGATGGTAAGGTGGTTTTCTATCAGAAATAACACAGTATTTAAAAAATAGTTGAACATTTAAATATTTCAGGAAAGTTTCATTTTACAACTACAAATAATATATTTTCCTTAAGTACTCAGATGTACTCGTAAAATCTGTGTACAATGAGTACGAGTCCATGACCCATAAGTTTTATGAATACGAGTACTTCAATAATGTACTCGAGTACTTGAGTACCGAAAAATTGTTAGTGAAACAGCATCAGTGATTTATACATTCATAATATATGACTGCTTGTGTAATTTACATTTGTTGACTTATATATTAAGCACTGCTGCATTAGAAACAACCATTCATTTATGTTATTGTGTGAGAGGAATTATTTTATTATGTAAATTGATTATGTACGATTGTTACTGTGTTGCAAATATTGCACAAATAAATGTTGTTAGAAAAGTTAACCACATAGTAAAACAGTATTATTCAGATGCATAGATCATAACATTGTGATATTTAAAATATTTGACAGAATGTATTATTTCTCAGTTAACTTTGAAATAAAATATAACTTTTCTGAACATAAATGGGCTTCTTTTCCACCTTAAACAGGAATAACATCATTTGACATGGAAAATGCATTATTTGACATTGTATTTTTCTGAAACAGAATTTTGAAACATAAAATCAGTGTACCTACGGGTATACATGCATCACGTATATTTACTGTTAATTATTGGTAATTTCAGGGATTCCACATGACTGTTATTAATTTGCCAGTGTACCATGTTATAATGCATAAAGTTAGTATCTGGCCACATATTCATACATGTTTTAAATTTATTTATATTTCAAACGGACATCTGTGTTTAATTTGGTATTGAAAACACAGTTGCATACATACGCACACAATTACTTCGCTCCTACTTTTTTAATTTGGCTCCTAAAAAATGTAGATAGGAGCCAGTTGGCCCCTAGACAAAAAATAACTTAGAGGGCTGCTATGGGCCCGCTACCGTCGCGGGCCGAGTGTAGGCGGAGAAACTGGACAAAGCGTAATCTGGGCCCGCCACATCGGATCCCCGAGGCCGTGGGCCGTGGGTTGTCAACTTGTTATTCTAATAGGCATATTGTGTGATTTTGTTTCACGAATACTACATTAATTAGTTATATTTCACGTGTAGTTTCTAAACTGGTTGACGTATATTGTATTACTTACTTCACAGGCATAGCAGATTTCTGATGTCAATAAACACTATTCCAGATATCCAGTGTTATTTGCGACCAATTCCTCGCAAGAATGCGACGTGAAATTTACTCAACAAACGGTGGCGCCACCTCACGGTGTCTGTATTATCGCGTCAACGGCAAAACATGCAAAACATCATCGCAGAGCTACTAGAGTACTGACCTCACGCGGACAGTTTGAAAAGACCTTTTAGCCAATGGGGTATACCTAATAATATTACCTATAAATCGGGTATGAACATGCTTTTTTGACGGATTATTAACAAAAGGCGTGACCAGAAAAAAGGGTCATGAGCGATCAGTCCCATCGTCACCGGTGAAGATGGGGACTGATCACTTGGGCAACTGAGAGTTACACCTAACAGTGTAATCGCGTGTGATTGTGACATAATTAAAATGTGCCGAGTCTCATCATTTTATCTGGTATTTGTTACACATTATAAAGAAGACAACTTGATTTCTTTGGTTGGATATCGGATCAATATTATAATAAATATAACGGAAATGTTACCCCCATTCGATGTCACATTCTGCAACCCCACCCAATTGACTACATATTTATGTCTGATCCGATACGATGCTGGGCATGTGAGTAGGGCATACGATGTGTGTGTGTGCTACCAACATGGTCACGAAAGCGTTTAAATTTGCCCCATCCCACCCAACATAAAAGCTTAAGCCCGAGCATTCGTAACCATGTGACTGAAGCACTTGAATATACGACGTAATGATCATCCAGTCATCCATCATTGGTAGGTCTAATTTAAGATATGTCAAGTCGAACCAAAGACAACACAATCGACATTTCGATGGTTTGGTCGAAGCCGTTGAAACGAGTGAGCATATATATATATATATATATATATATATATATATATATATATATATATATATATATATATATATATATATATATCATAAAGGTGTCAGTTTGTTTAACGAAGGTGTGTAAATATAGTACAAAAGGCCTAATATACATGCCGATGGCAACGGCAAACCTTGACGTACGGCAATTGTAAGCGGCATAAATAAAAATTGCTCTAATTGGAATTGTGAGAGCCTGGAACACATACGGCAGCAAACAGCTCGAATGCAAAACTGCTCGACGGCAAAAACGTCGAAAATCGAAACAAAGGCGATTTTCTAAAAATTGCCGCTCGGCAAATTTACTTTTTCGCCAATAAGCGCGCACGCATGCACACACGCACGCATGTTCGCACACACACACGCGCACGCACGCGCGCGCGTGCATACATACATACATTTTATCGACGGTTATACAACGTCGCAAGGTGGAAAAGGGGGGGGGCGAGGTGCTAGTGAAATGGTGCGGGTAACCTCCTTCTTCAGCAGCTAGATCGATGCTAAGGTTGTTGTGACGTATAAAGGGTAGTCCAGTCGACCCGTCACCGTCAGTCGGAGTACGGACGAAGTGAACGAGGTCGCGCGCAATAACGTCGGGAGCACCGAGTCGCGTCACTGGCGTCTCTGCGGTAACGAACAAACATTCACGCTCACATTTAATGAGGAGGGGGGGGGGCAGAACATTAATTATGTCTAAACCCCCCTGGGAAAAATTCCAGGGGGCAGCTGCCCCCCGATCCCGCGCCTATGGTGTGTTTTATTTTAGTTTTATTTTATTATATATGCTATAAGTATACGCCGCACGCACACAGAGACACCCGCGCACATTCACAAACACACACACACACACACACACACACACACACACACACACACACACACACACACACACACACACACACACACACACACACACACACACACACACACACACACACACACACACACACACACACACACACACACACACACAAACACACACACACACACACACATACACTCAAACAAACACACACGTGTACGGACGCTCGCACCCAGCCACCCACACAAACACACACATACACACAAACACGCACACGATAACGCACAATCAGACATACACGCGCGCATGGGTACATACACGAACGCACTCTCATACAAAAACACACACAAGCACAAACAAAAACACGAACCACACAAACACACACACACACACACACACACACACACACGCACGCACGCGCGCGCGTTTGCGCGCATACACACAAGCACGTAAACAACCAAACAAGATGTACAAAAACAGGTTCAAAACAGGTTCGTTCCCCATGCCATAATTCACCTAAACAAACTTTGAGTTAACAAACCACCATAAGCTAGCCGACCGTTAAAATATATAAATTATGCATTAACTACTCTCACGTTTGTATTACTATCATAAACTTATTTTTGTATGCACTACGTTTAACTATGTTTACTAACAATACCTTGTATTCTCTTTATGCTCAGCAAGCAGAAGAAAGTTATCCGATGTATCTATTATTATTGGACAATAAATTCGTATTATGTTGTGTACAGTGATTCTGTCATCATCACCCTTGTGGTGCCACTGAGCCCCGCCTAAGTTGACCGGATAGACAGATGTCAGCATGTGGCGTCACTTTGTTAAGCCTAAAGCTAGCATAAGCAAGGAAACAGCATGCTGATGCGGGATGCAACAACAGAATTGGAACAAACCTTGGGTAAATTAGTTTACTCTACATTGCTTCAGTTCCATCAGCTGTATGAATGAGTACCTGGCTATAGACAGTGGTGGATATTTGTGTACGAATAGTCTTCCCACATTAATTACAACGTGGCTAAATTCTTCCCAGAGAAGTCGAGATGGTGTTCGATTGAACAGGTCTGCCAGGGAGTAAAGTGTAAAGCGCTTTGAGCAGTCCTGAGGAATGGATGCTGCGCTATATAAGAACTTACCTTTCTACTTATTTTTTGTTCACCCGCAGAATTGTCTATTTTTTTATTATTTTACATTGATTAGATTAGCATGACTAAAACCATTCGTTTGGATCTTGCGTAGCACACGCGTGGAAGCGTGCACACGCGCACACGCGCACACGCGCACACGCGCACACGCGCACACGCGCACACGCGCACACGCACACACGTGTTTCCAGCGCTCGGTGTTATGTATTGTGGAGTTTGCATGTTTAAGATACAGATTACGATTAGTAATCAACTACACGGGTTGGCGATATACCAGAATGCCTCTGGTGTGCATTGAAGAAACGTTACAAAACACGGACGGACATTTACAGCTAGTAACGTATACTGGGTGGATAATCACAAATTCAACTTAACAACAGGTTTGATAGCTCGTGATGAACGCCTAATAGCAGCTGGCGACTGAATGACAGTCGGTGTTGGTGACCCTAACACGTTAGGTGCCTTAGCATTGGGTGCTTTTTCTGTTTGTGCTCCATGACCTACTGGATCGACCGGATCGACTGGATCGACCACCACAGGCTCTGTCTCGGATGTCACGACAATGGGAAGTGCAGTCGCGACATCGCTCTAACCTTCAGGTGTAGCTGGGTGGTCATCATTCGCGACCATGTGGTCCACATGAACCGATCGCCCCCTGTTTCCTGGCAATCTGACCAAATATTGTTAGTGGCATTAAAACTCTGACCACCGTTCCAGTGTCCACTTCTCCATTCCTCATGTCATGTTTCTGACTCTCACTCTCTAGTAGACGTCGAACTTGCGAAGGCGTGAATGAGCTCCAACATGCTGTTGTTTCTGCTTTAATTGCCGATCTTGCACTACTGCTTCGAGACTGAGTTTCGACATCGCAAGTCTGGTGCGTGGCGCTCGGTTCAGGAACAACTCTAACGGCGTTTTATCGTAAGTGAATGCGGTGTGTTTCGGTATGTCCGACAGACGTTGCTGCAATGGTAGCTGGCTGTTCGATTTTGCAAGCATCTTCTTGAATGTCTGGACATTCCTCTCCGCGAGGCCGTTCGTCGCCGGATGGTAATCTGGACACAGTATATGCTTGACGCCATTCAACCTCAAGAAACGACCAAATTCATCGCAAGCGAACCGAGGTCTGTTGTCTCGCGTGGTAACCCAAATGCTGCGAACATACTTCTCAGTTGCACTATCGTCTTGCTTGCAGTAGTGGGAGACACTGAGACCATGCACTTCCAGCCACTTTGAATTACTATCCACCCCGACAAGGAAGTTCTGTCCGTCTTTTTCTGCAAAATACACATGGATACGTTCTCATGTTCCCGTAGCCCAAGGCCATGGCACCAGTAGTGCTATACCTTCGGCGTACTCGCTACATGGCTGCATTCCCGACAGTTTGGGACACAGTCCTCAATATCCGCCTCAAGGCCAGGCCACCAGACGAAGCTTCTAGCGATCGACTTCATTCTGACCATGCCCCGATGTATCACACGCAGTTCTCGTAGTATATGTTATCTGAACACTGCTGGAATGTCTAATCTTCTCCCCATAATTTTTATTAATTTAAGACTGGCAAACAATTATTTCTGGCTAAGGGCCTGTGTCTCACAAACAGTGGGATGGTGAGCTGCCTCCTCATCATCTTCAGGATCCTCTCGGTTTGGGCGTCCTGCTTGTGTTGTTGTTCCTGGCTTGTCACAACCCCCGGAGCAGGCTGCAACAGAGAGAACAACTGTCCATGGCACCAGGGACTGTTTCACTACGGTAAAGAACTAATCGGGGAAATCCATCACTAAACGGAATACTTGTTACATTTAAGAAGCTTTTCAAAATGCTCAGTATCGAGGCCAGCCTCAACGATCCTGTTAACGCAGCATTTCACAAACTTCTGTAACGGAGACATTTGAAAGCACCATTAACACGTTTTTTTTTAAAGAACGAAACATTCCCTCTGCCGTTTTAATCTTAAGTGCCAGTTTTAAGTAAACTGTTTACAGCAAAACATGTACACACGCACGGACAGGCTTACATAGGCACGTACATGCACGCACAGGCACGCATCACGCAGACACGCGCAGAAATGAATCGATTGCCCAGGCCGGTGTGTTACCGATTCTTCGTGAATAGCTCGTTTGATGGCTTGTGTCTGTAAACAAAGCCATTTGTTACGGAGAAGGGGGGTCACAGTCTGTTGTAATTCATGGATATACATAATTATTTGTAATGTTCCAAATGCTAACAATGTCGTTTTCCTGCGGTACGTGCATAGTTGCCTATATAATAATAATACACCAACTGAACCCATGCCCCATTGGATATGCGATCACTTCACATATTTAGGAGTTAGTAATAATTAAGCGATATTTCTCATAAAGTTGATATTTATAATTCTAGTACATTTGTTTTCTATGTGATCATCTTCTCCACTTATCTGACTACGTTTGTGCTAAAATTCAGCGTATTCCTAATAACATCACTGTATCTACGGGGTGTCTCAGAACACCACCCGATTTTTGACTCGCTAAAAACGTGCGAAGGTACGAGACATTGCAGTGGCACGGCGAACGATCCGTTCCTTCCCCGTGTAGTTCCACTCGAATTTTTGTTGTTAGATCTTGTTCTCAATCAAAGTTGATGTTTGTATGGACCGAGCGTGGTGAGACATGTCTTTCTCTGTTATGCCTCTTTCGTTTTGTTGATTGATCTCCTTTCAGTATAGGTGATACACTCTCTACGAGGTTTATTATCATGGTTTAGTGATACAGCTGTACATGCAACTTAACAATATACTTATACATTACACTACTTGATAATATATGACGTATCCATAAAGTTCATATTTATATAATATAAAAGTAAATTATTAATATTTTTGTTTTGCTTACGAGTTGTAGTATTATTCTTACTATTATATAACTAGGTAATATCTAGTAGTAGGCATCCTGCAGTCTCGTAAGACTATGGATCTGTGCCCTGGTGTCGAAGATCAGTTGTTGGCTGCGTCTGTTGTGGCTGTAGAGGCCAATTCTTGAGTGGCAGTCTTTATTGCATATGCTGCACTTGAAGGTGCTCTCGGCTCTGTTCTTAGCCTGGGTGTTTTTTTTTCTGCGGTTGCGTTTTTCTTCTGCTAGCCTGTGGAGAGTATCCTCTCCTCTTTTGAGACCCCTGTGTAGTTTCTGCCTCTATGTGGATCGATCTCCAGCAAGATCTTCCCAGTTGTCAACATATATGTCTAGTGCCTTCAAGTCTCGCATGCATATGTCCTTGAAGCGCAGATGGGGACGTCATGCAGCTTTCTTACCAGTGGCCAGCTCACCGTAGAGGATGTCTTTTGGAAGTCTCCCATCTTCCATCCGATGAACATGGCCGAGCCAGCGGGGAAGGAGTTGGCTGAGCATGGTCACCAAGCTTATTGACTTGGCACGTGAGAGAACCTCTGTTTTGGGGACTCGGTCCTTCCAGGAGATCCCGAGGATGCGCCGTAAGCAGCGAATGTGAAATGAGTTCAGTCGATTCTCCTGAGTGGAGTACAACGACTCACTACCGTACAGAAGTGTACTCAGAAGGCAAGCGTTGTACACTGTCACCTTTATATGCTCTGTCAGCATTTTGTTATTCCACACTCTCCTTGCAAGCCGGGCAAGTGTTGAGGCCGCTCGCCCAATCCTTCCGCTGATTTCTGCTTTTAAGGAGAGGTTGTCAGCAACGGTGGACCCGAGGTAGGTGAAGAGGTGGACGACCTCTAGCTCATACTTGTTTATGGTGATGTCTGGGGGAGTGATCACATCCTGCCTCATGATGTTAGTCTTTCTCAAGCTGACTGTCAGTCCGAAATCCATGCATGCGTTTGCAAATCGGTTCATGAGGTTGTGTAGCTCGTCCTCAGTATGCGTGATGACTACTGCGTTGTCCGCAAACGGAATGTCTCTGACGTGGGCCAGGCGCATCTTGGTCTTCGCCTTTAGGCGAGACAAGTTGAATCATTTTCCGTCAGATCTCGTGTGCATGTACACTCCCTCTGTCGAAGAACCAAAGGCGTGCTTCAACATAAGGGCAAAGAATATCACAAAAGCCGGTTGGGACGAGGACGCATCCCTGTTTGACGCCACTGGTAAAGTTAAAAGTCTCAGAAGTAGAACCGTCATACAGGATTGTACCTTTCATATCATCGTTGAATGAATTGATTACGCTGCAGAGTTTTGGGGGGCATCCTATCTTCGATAGGATCTTGAACAGATCATCCCTGCTCACAAGGTCGAAGGCTTTGATAAGATCGATGAAGGCAATGTACAGCGGCTTCTTCTGTTCCCTGCATTTCTCATGTAACTGTCGAAGCGAAAAGATCATGTCACTAGTTGATCTATTTGCTCTGAAGCCACACTGAAATTCTGGGTAGAATCTGTCAGCGAGTATGTGTAGTCTGTTCAGGATGACACGATCAAACAACTTGCCAACTAAGCCCAGGAGTGAGATGCCTCTGTAATTGTTACAATAACTCAAGTCTCCTTTGTTTTTGTATAGCGTGACGATGTTGGCGTCCCTCTTGTCTTGCGGCATGGCCCCTTCACTCCAGCACTAACAAAGAAGTACGTGTAGGGGTTTGAGTAGGATGCTCTTGCCGCACTTGATGATTTCGGGTGGAATTATATCGCCTCTAGGTGCTTTTCTATTGGAGAGGTTGTCAATAGCCTTGCTGAATTCGTCGATGGTTGGTTCCTCGTCCAGCTGCATTAGAATGGGTAGACATTTTATGCCACCCATGGCTGAGCTGGTGACAGCATTCTCTCAGTACCCTACCCACCTCTCCATTAGCTTTTTTCTGTCATGGATCTGCTCCCCTGTGGATGACCTCAGGGGAGTTGTCTTGCTCTGAGTATGGCCTACGGCTTTCTTTATGCCGCCATACGTGGCCCCAGTGTTGCCTGTATCAGTTGACCCTTGGGTGTCATTGCATATATGGTGCCAGTATTCGTTCGCACAGCGCCTAGCAGTCTGCTGGACTTTGCTTCTGGCTGTTCGGAGTACCTGGAGGGTTGCTTGGCTGGGTGAGCGCTTGTGTTATTCAAGGGATGCGCGCTTGGCCTCGATAACTGGAGTCATGACACTGCAGTTAACCACGAACCAATCATTTGTCTTCCTTGACTTCTTCTTTCCAAAGACTGCTGATGACAGTGCTTTGATCGGGGGTGTCTCCAAGATGTATTGTGTTGGGGTTTCGTCTGAAAGAACGAGTTGGTGATGAAGAGGTCGAAGTAGGAGCACAACTAAAGAAGTCGCTGTCCATACTAATTTATCTTGCCGACTCCGTGATGTACCAGCAGGCTGGCCAGGCGACATGATCGGCTCCCAACCTTGCGTGTTCCTGTGGCGGTATCTGGCTGATGATGAATTCCAGGTTTCCATAAAACTCATCTTTGGCTTCTGATGTTGAGTACATGGTTGGCGCATACACACTGATTATGTTGACAGGGCCATCAGACGTTTGAAGACGGAGCGAGAGGAGTATTTCAGATCCGTTTCCGTCAGGCTGTATCATTCCTAGCAGTTTGTTCTTGACTGCAAAGCCTACGTCGTGCTCTCTTGTATCGTCGAGTCCCTTGCCTTGCCAATAGAACGTGTGGTCCCTTTTCCTCAAAGACCCTGATTCGGCCAGGCGTGTTACTTGGAGTGTGGCGATGTCGAAATCAAACCTTTTGAGCTCGTTCTTAATGACTGCAGTCTATCGGGCGTCACTGATGTCATGGAGGTCCTGTGAGATGCCTGTCGTCATGGTACGAATGTTCCAGCATCCCAACTTCATAGACGATTTCCTTTTCCGGTTCCGGTCCGTTTTCCTTTTCATTGTCTGTTTTGTACTCTGTCTTGTGTTGCTTGGTGCAGGGATTTCAGTCCACTCTTCAGGCTACAAAACCCTAAGCCCCGCGCAACCAGTGAGGCAGATGAACTGTGGCGAGACAACACCTTGCTGGCTTGGAGCTGCCCAGCTTGAGGCGGGCAGTAGCTATCCAGTGAGATCTGTAGATCTCTCCCACCGTCGGAAGCAACCCCTGGCGCCACATTCCACGCCAATCGAGCAGGAGGCTTATAACCGGTAAACTGCTGCTTCCCGTGTTTTATCTACACCGTGAGGTGAAGCTGGAGTGTCTTCTCCAAGGCACAAGTCTGGGCAAGTTGATATGGAGGGCCAGTTTTTGCCCATGCAGCAAGTCCCCCTCTCCACGTCACTGGTGTATCCAAAGGAACAGCCAGAGCTGATACAGTTTGGCACCAGTGCCGTCGCAGGAGCTACCAAAAGGAAGTTGAACACATCATCGGACTGCCTTCGGGTCTCCCACTCCGGATTTGTTGTCAGGATTGTCTAACTTAGCCTTTCCCATGCATGTGAAGGTATAGCCGCAAGGCAGCGAAGGTTTGGAACAAGAGTTTACCTTCTCCTAGACATGCGACCTGTCAAGGTTAACGAGCCCCATCTGCCCGAAGCCTCTGATTTTAACTTTTAAGGCGCCAGATATCCGCCTATGCCCCTTCTTCTGCCAGTAAAGAACAATTCCGTCATGTGAAGGCCAGGAGCTGGACTGGGCTGTCAGAGGCTTTACGAGACGCACACCGTTGTGCACTTAATGGTTAGTGAGAGCTTATCCTCACACCCATCCCGCTTAATAGTCTTGGAATCAGTAATATGTAATTACCCTATATATGTAAACTAATGTAATACCATAATACATTACAAATAGAGGTGTGCGTATTGTACCAATGAACCATAGCGAACCCCTGTTAGCATAGCGGACAACTTAGTACAGCATTTATGACCTTATTGGCCAGCCATAATACGCCGTGTGGCGTCGTTGGTATGGTACGTGTATGGCAGACCGATAGGGCCATAAACGCGGTACTAAGTATATACTATCGTAGGCGCGGAAACAGGGGGAAGGAGCAGCTGCCCCACCTGGAATGTCCCACCCCGAGTCAACATGAGCCTAAATGTGGGTTTTTTGCGAGATTCAAGGGATGCAATTGGAGGTTTGTGGTGAGCTTCGATAATGTTGAACGTCGCCATATAAAATATTCAACATTCAATCTACCCCCCCCCTTCTTCTGATGTCATCAGTCGAGAGCTGAGACAGCGGAGAAGCTGAAATTACGGCAGTGCGGCGGCGAAAACATTCCAACAACACTCCCTCCCCGTCTTCCGATGTAATGATCCGACAGCGGAGCGGAGCGGAGTGGTGCTGAAGCTCCGCTCCTCTAATATTAATTTCGTTCCCGCGCCAGTGCATATTATTACTGTATTAATTAATTACGATACACTAAAACTGAATCACCTGCTAACATCCTGCACAATGCACATTATCGGCCTGCCATATTATGGCGTATATTATCATAGGCGCGGAAGAAGCAGCGACTAGAATTACCACTGACTCCACGACGGTGCACGTCAACGACACGCAGTGAGTGTTTGGTTACCGGAGAACGATAGCTGTCGACACAGCAAACGCCGGTGAAAATTCCTGCATGAATTGGCAAGCGGCTAATGTAGACAAGGAATGGCGGCAGTAGTATACAGATTACACACACCCTCGCCCCGCCCCTTTTTAGACCTAAGTACGTGCATAAAAAACGTCCTTATCAAAATCGGGAACCTAGTTATAAAAAAAAGATCAAAGGGTTTTGTGTAACCCGAGTGGAATCGGGAACCTAGTTATAAAAAACGTGATTGATGGCCTGTCACTTTTGAATGACAAGCGCCCTCTAGTGGTTAATGCAGTGATGGCGTCCCTAGTTACGTGATAACGCCATCTAGTGGTTAATACAGTGATAGCGTCCATAGTTACGTGATAACGCCATCTAGCGATTAATATAATAACAGCGTCCCTAGTTACGATACGGGGATATAGTAGAAACCAATGTGGTTATGTTATAGGTAAAACCAACGTGGTTACGAAGGCACTAAACCCAGTGTGTGCGAGATTAGCCGCTGTACCCTAGATATCGCGGCAGTGGTGACAGTTGATATGCGGCCGGTCGGCCTAGATACGGGCGGCTGAAAATAGATCTACGGCTAGTACGTTGTTAGCCGGTTTTGTAACGAAGCTGAAATAAGCTGGTTGGCGTTGTGGAAACTGCGCTTATGCATGCGTTTAAAAGCTATAATCAGCGGTCGGGTTTTTGAGGTAGCGGAGTGTTTACGCGGTGGACGAATGGAGGCGGAATGACGGTATGTTTTTATGTTAGCAAAACGAAACGAGTGGGATGCATAATTTAAAAGCTGTAAGCAACGGTAAGAAAGGCTACTTATAGGCAATAGATAACGAGTGAATGCGAACGGTGTAAAGTGTTTGTGTTTATTCATGGAAATCACGACGGTGGCGTGAACTTGGCGGGCTGCTGTCAGACTGTCCCAAGCGCGATAGTCGCGCAGTTCGCATACGGGCTGCATCGTAATGACGTTGCAACGAGGTAGATCGACCTATTGGTATTAATGGCGCATTAAAACCACGTCTTTCGTATAATTCATCGGCAGGCGTGGGCGTATACCACGAACCGTTCGTCCCGAGTACGGCAAAGGAAGACGTGATTCCGTCGGGCTCGACGGGAGTCAGGTCGACTGTGGTCGGGTTGTGTATGGTAGGGTTGATCCAGTCGGCATCAGTCAACCCCGGCCAGGTGTCTTCCAACGATCTCTCGAGATCGTCGGGCGTTGGCGGTCGTACCACGCCGGTAACGCGACAGAGGGGCACAGTCACATCCATGTATGCGCGTGTTGGCAGAATGACGGGGCGTCGTAGGTGGTTTCTGTGAATAAAGCAATTGGTAAATAAGTGAAATGAAATACGTATAGGAAAACGTACTAAATAAAGAATGAAAACGTGTACTGAATATCAGTAAATAAAATATGAAATAGTAAGTCGCCGCCCAGAAAAGTAACTAGCACGTCTGCCATGTAGTAGATAATGAATATTTGTTACTTACTTACTGTGTGGGATCGGTGGCGTGTAGGGAATTAAGTGGTGTGGTTATTGTATAAAAATTGGCTGTAAATAAACGTTTGTCAACGAACGCACTACATGAACGTCTGATTTTTTTCCGGAAATAAAAGTCATCGGATACTAGGCAGTTATGTGTTGTAATAGAAACGTCGATTAGGGTGGTATGAATTAAGTACGCATGCGCCGTATATTGCTTATATAAAGCGGTGGAAAATTGTGTATGTGGTATAATGCAAGTGGTCTGACTGATTTCAGCAGCAACAGCCGTAGAAGTTCTTCCACCGCGAGAATGGCCGATCATAGCGAGATGACGACACCGTTGAAAAAGCTGAAGGCAATACGTAAACAAGCGTGTAAGGCGAGGGGCAGTCAACAACAACCGCCTGCGGAAGCGACCACACCGTCTGCTAAGAGACCCGTGTTGGTTATAGCGTCCTCGATTGGGCGTAAACGCGGGGCTGAAGAAGCGGCGTTGGAGGCACCGCCGACTAGGCGTGCCTCGCTTGAGAGAGAATGCAGCGCTGCAACGTCATCACAGGCTACATTGGTGAGTGTAAGGGAACTGGCCTGCGCTAAGAACGGTGTGTATAAACTTAAGAACTCCGCCTTCATTGAGGCTGTGAGTTATCGGGATAAGTGCACGTACAGGGGCTGTTCCCAATGCCGACGCAAACTGTATCAAAACACAGACGGCGTGATGTTATGTCGAACCCACGGGGAACCGGATATGGTAAAAAATTACTTTGCTTTGCGTGTCATGATACGAGATGGAGATGACGAAGAAGATGAGATGTGGCTGACGCTGTTTGACACGCAAATGGCAAAGCTGGTTGAGTACCGGGCTGATTACTTGGTGGAGTTAAACGAGGAGGAACTTCGCGATACTGTACTTGAGTTGGCCGGTACTAAAGTGGATCTCAGTGTTCGTAAGACGACCTGGGAAGGTGAGCCGTCTTATACGGTGCGCACACTGAAGAGAGCCGTTGACGAGTAATGGGTATCTTGTGTTATAGGAGGCCCCGCTGGTGACGGCGTTGCTAACTGGTAAACCGACGAGTGACGAAGCTGCGCGCTTACTAGACGAGATAGTGGAAAATTACGTAATGGCCTGGTGTTCAGCTTACGAAGCGAAGAGAGCCTACTAGTCGAGCTACGAACTAGAACGGTGCTCAGCCTATATAAAACTGACATTTATTTTTTTGTATGTTTTGTCTACAGGAGGTGCGGCGAGTTCTGCTGGAAATGTTAGCCAATAATGAACGGATGCGTGCAAGGTACGCCGAGGTTGCCTTGTTCGTACAAACACTGCTCGATCGTTCAGTGACGGATAGTGAGAGGAAAGACGCCGCGCTGATGGCTCGTGTTAACGCAGAAAAAGAGGCGGATTAATGATAATAATGTGTTTTGTAGAGAGCACGACGGCCTGAACGTGCGCACGCTCGCCGTGGGAAGTGTAATGTGTGTTTGTAGGCGCCTGCTTTGTGCTGTAGGGATGCGCGGGCGACGTTGATAGCGCATTGGATGCTATCATTGAGGAGGCGCTTGGTGCACCACCGCCTTACGAAAGTTTACACCAGATCGTGCCGTCGTGTTGTTGGAATCCATCGCCGTCGGACGTGATGCAACGACGCGTCGTCGAGTCGGGGCGGGGTCAGGTGGCCTGTCGATATGAACGACATGCGATGTCCCTCCTTGCTGAACACCTCGGTGAGCTGATATTGGAGACGGCGCGCGATCGATGCGGTGCTTGCGAAGTTAATGAGGGATGTCCGTACGTGCATATGGTCGGCTATCGAGCGGGTCGGCCTACTCGTGAGTACGCACTGCGCTAAGACAACGTAGCCGACCTCGTCACGCAACACTTCAACGCCGTGTTGGAAACGTGTCTGCAGCGATCGCTGATACCAACCTTCGTACGTCTGGTGCAGTTACTACACGTGAAGGCGCACGGGCAGCAACCGGGGCGAGCGGGGGAACTGTATTTAGTCCAGTTCGTGTCGGACTGGCTCCTTGGCACGGATTGGCGCGAATTCATCAACCGCGCTCGACTAGAATCGGCAGTGCACGTCTACATACAGTGCAGAAGCGGCCTTTAAATCGAATGAACATTACTGCATATTCTGCTGATTTGCTTTTAATATCGCTTTTCGTTGTACGATACGCTTAATAAAACGTTGAAAATGTACGTTCCGTTTCCGAGTTAACACACACACACACACACACACACACACACACACACACACACACACACACACACACACACAACCACCATCGTTACTTAACAAAACCGCCACCCCATACGCATCGTTACCTAACAAAACCGCCACCCCACTCACCGCGTGTGTCCGTACCTCAACATCATTAGCCGTTACTTAACAAAACCACCACCCCATACGCATCGTTACTTAACAAAACCACCACCCCATACGCGTCGTTACCTAACAAAACCGCCACCCCCACGTTACACCACTCACTGCGCATGTCCGTACCTCGTTATAAATAGGGGTGTTCGAAAAAGTAGCAGCACAAAAAAGTATGCCGCCTACTACTACTACTAGGTGGCAATGTCCGAAATGCGGTGCTTATTTCTTGAAACAGTCGAATTTAGAGCGACACGCAAAGAGTTCGAAACGATGCGGCGATGACGCGCTATGCGTAAAGCGACGAGCGTGTCCGAAATGCGGCGTAACGTACAGTACGCGCGCCGCGATGCTACGACACCTGAGGGAACGATGCGGTCATCCGGAGGTGTCGTCACCTCCCGATGATAATCCACCACCACCACCACCACCATCAGCCGACGCTCTTCAACGCGTCGTGGACGAGCATCGACGTAGCATAGAGACGTCGGTAGCGCTCGGTGCCGTACAGTCCCGCTACAACTATCGCATGACCGCCTGTACGAGTACGCGGGTGCTCGAACCGCGTCTGTGGGTTATGTTTAGCGAACGAAAGAATGCGTTTAAAATAAACTATGCTATGGTTTCGTGTTACGCCACAAGGTGTCGGCCCGTTACCGCTATTTTCATTCGTCCTGTAACTGCTGCGGTCGCCTTCTCGAAACACCCGCCCTCGCAACCGATAGTCGTTCTTTCGAACGATTCCTCGACGTCGTGCGCACGACCGACGTACTACAGTACGTCATCGCGCAGCGCCCCGACTCGGGATGGGTGGTCGAGCTCGTAACGAACGCCACCTACTTCGTGAACGCCATCCTAAACCATCCTATCGGGTGCGTCGGCGCCGCGCTCCCCGCCTACGTGCGTAACAACAAGCACGTCGTGACGTTGACGAACGATCGTCGAGGCAAGCCCTACGACGATCATCTATGCCTCTTCCGGTGCATCGGCATCCACCTGCAAGGCGGCTGCGATGGGAGCCTAAATACGACCCGTTTAACGCGAGTAGCTAAACAACTGAGCGCGCGCTACGCCCCGACGCCGAACGGCGAGCGCCTGAACGAACTGGAACGCGTGGAGACGCTTTTTGGCATCAACATCGCCGTCTATCGACTAACGGCGACTGGCGCCGCCGAACTAGTCCGTCGGTCGATCGAAGCGCACCCCACGACCCTGAATGTCAACCTGTACGAGAATCACTTTTCGTACATAATCGATCTGCGCGCGTACGCGAAAACGTACAAGTGCTCGAAATGCGGCAACTCCCTCTGGCGGTACCCGTCACTATTACGAAGTCACGAAGCGACGTGCGAGGGCGGTGTTCGTCACGTGTTTCCCGGCGGCATCTACCGACCGACGCCGTCCATATTTCAACGACTCGACGACGAAGGTATCGACGTCGGCGACGACGATCTGCGCTACTATCCGTACCGCGCGACATTCGATTTTGAATGTTATTTTGCCACCAACGAACTACCGCCGGATACCGACAAATGTCGGTGGCTAGCGCGACACGAACTGCTCAGCGTGAGCGTTGCGTCGAACGTGCCGGGACACGAAGCGGCGCGCTGTTACGTCACGACCTGTGATTCGGCCGACCTAGCGCGCCGCCTCATCGATGACCTGGAAGTCGTGAGCGCGGCGGCGTGCGCGGTTCTACGCCCCCGCTATGACGCGGTCTTCGAGGCGATCGAAGCGCTCGACGAAGACTGGCGGCGACGAAGCGACGACGACGACAAGGATTCGTCACCGTACGCCGCACTCGCCGACCGCCTGTGGACGCACCTTCGTCAAATGCCCGTACTAGGTTTCAACAGCGGTAAGTACGATTTGAATGTCGTCAAAAAGTACTTGACCCCCCTGCTCATAACCGACGACACGCAGCACACATCGTCGGCGTTCACCATTAAACGACAGAACGCTTACATGTGCCTGACGACGTCGACGTTGAAATTTCTCGACATAACTAATTACCTCGCGCCCGGCGTCAGCTACGAGCGCTATCTGAAAGCGTACGACTGCGCGGCGACGAAGGGGTACTTTCCGTACGAATATATCGACGCGTTGACGCGCCTGGACGAGACCGTCCTGCCGCCGCGCGAAACTTTCTACAGCCACCTGAAATGCGAGGGAATCTCCGCGGAGGCGTACGAAATTTGTGCGACGGCGTGGCGCGACGAGCGCATGACGACTATGCGCGATTTTCTAATCTGGTATAATAACCGAGATGTGGCGCCGTTTCTCGAGGCCCTCGAGCGGCAGTTCGCCTTCTATCGCCGTCAGCGCATCGACATGTTCAAGGACGCCATCAGCGTACCGGGGTTGACGTTGTTGTACTTATTCAACGACCTGCCGCCGTCAATCCATTTCTCGCTGTTCAACGAACCGAACAAAGACCTGCACCGCCTACTGCAATCGCAGATCGTTGGCGGTCCATCGATCATCTTCTCGCGTCATCACGAAGCCGGCGTGACGTCGATTCGAGGCGGTAACAACCCGTGTCGCTCGATAGTCGGCTATGACGCGAACGGTCTCTATCTATCGGCGATGATGCGGGAAATGCCGACGGGTTGGTACACGCGCCGACGCGCGGAGAACGGCTTTCGAACGGAACACGTGCACCGCTACGGTAGTATGGCCGTAGAGTGGTTGACGTACGGAGCGGAACGAATCGGCGCTCCTATATGGCACCAGTTGAACGGACGCGAGAAGCGCATCGGTAAGTACCGAGTCGACGGTTGGTGCGCCGCCACACGAACGGCGTATCAATTTCACGGTTGTTTCTTTCACGGCTGCCCGTTATGCCAGAAGCACGTGACGACGAACGCCGTCAACGGTCAACCGATGACGACGCTGTACGCCGCGACGATCGCCGTGACGGCCTACCTGCGCCGCCACGTCGATGCCGTCGTCGAAATGTGGGAGTGCCAGTGGCGAGCCGTGAGACCACCCGTGGCGCCACCCGACGCGAGGCGCGTAACGCACTCGACGATACTGGAGGGTGTACGCGACGGCTCTCTATTTGGTCTCGTGCAGTGCGATATCGCCGTGCCGGAAGCGCTGCGCGCTAAGTTCGCCGAAATGCAGCCCGTATTCAAGAACGTCGATATCGCGCGCGACGATCTCAGCCCGTTCATGCGCCGCTACGCCGAGTCGCACGATCTACTCACCCGACCTCAACGGACGCTCGTTGGTAGCTACTTCGGCACGGCGATCGTACTCGCCACGCCCCTCCTACGCTGGTATCTGGAGCACGGGCTCGTCGTCGCGCGCATCTACCAGGTGATCGAGTACACGCCGATCGCCTGCTTTCGCCGTTTCGGCGACACGGTGTCGACGGCGCGACGCGAGGGCGACGTCGACCCCGACAAAGCGATCATCGCCGACACCTTCAAACTACTCGGCAACAGTTCGTACGGGAAGACGATTACGCGCGTCGATCGGCACCGGGATATCAAGTACGCTACGTCGGTAGGCGCCTCGCGACTCGTCAACAACCGTCGCTTCCGGCAACTCGACGTCGTCGTCGACGACGAGCTGTACGAGGTGGCGTTGAATAAGCGCACCGTCGTCTACGACCTGCCGATTCAAATCGGTTATTTCGTGTATCAATACGCGAAATTACGAATGCTCGAATGTTATTACGACTTCGTCGACGCCTACATTCCACGCCCGCTCTTCCAGTACTGCGCTATGGACACCGACTCGGCGTACATAGCCCTCGCGGGTCACGACATCGACGCGCTCGTACCGAAAGCGCTGCGCGAACACTACTTCCGGAATCGGTCGCTCTGGTTTCCGGCCGAATGTTGTGACGCGCACGTGGACGCGTACGTACGGCGCCGCGTCGCCGGACTGACGTGGGAGGGTGGGGACTGCTGCGCGCGCCGTCTTCTATTCGATCGTCGAACGCCGGGTCTCTTCAAAGAAGAGTGGCGCGGCGACGGAATCGTGGCGCTGTGCAGTAAGACGTACTACTGCTTCGGCGGCGACAGCGGCGCGAAGTGCAGCACGAAGGGATTGAGTAAACGTCAGAACGATATCGACGAGCACGACTTCCTCGCCGTACTGCGCGACCGACGCAGCGGCGTCGGTTGGTACCGCGGTTTCCAAGTGAAAAACTCGTCCGTGTTGACGTACGTTCAATAGCGCGCGGCGTTGAGCTTTTTCTACGTTAAACGCCGCGTGCTCGACGACGGCGTCACCACGGCGCCGATACTCGTCTAACTCGTATAACTAAACCTACCCTAGGGGTGGGGGGCCGCCTAGGGGTAGGGTTCTGTATGTATGTATGTATGTAGGTAGGGTAGGGTAATAAAAAAAAAACACAAGTGCGTACATTTCATCGTCGTTTGTTTTTTATTACTACTATACACGTAAAAGCGAAGCGTTAATGCAATGGTTTTAACCAATCGAATACGAGAGAGTCATTGGCCACCCGATTGGTGCCGAATAGGTTCTGGAACGTCGTCAACGGCATGCCGCGACATCGGAGGAGTAGATAGGCGACGCAATATTGTCCGCATACGTTAGAGACGACGCTCTGCAGTCTCTTGTCGTTGTACGTCCACGCGTCGCCGCAGTATCGGTGCAGGAAGGCGCGGAAGTCGGCGTGCAGCGGCGGTAGACCGTACGAATCGAAGTACTCGCCGACGCCTCGCCGATCGACGTAGACGGCCACCCAGTGCTCCCCCGGTTCGCCGCCGTCGTCGGTGTTGCACACGAAGGCCATCGGGTAAGTGGCGGCGGTGGCGGTGGTAAGTAGCGCGTCTTTAGGTACGACGCCGACGACGATGCGTTTAGCGTACGCGTCGAGTTCGAGGCGACGCAGCAGTTGGAACGTATCCATGGCGGTTACGAGGTACAGTCGTACAGGACGTTCCGGGTCCGATCGATTTCCATCACCGTCTCGAATTCCGCGTACACGACGACGTTCACCGGTCGGGGCAGCGGCGTCGAGAACTGCATGTCAGCGCCCACGCTCCCCTGATGCACGACGTTGAAATGATCCCCGTCGCAACAGTCGGGGGTCAGGTCGAAAGCGAAGACGGTGTAGCCGGCCTCGAAGTCCGAGCGCGATATGTCGTTCCCCTCGTCCTCGCCCGCCTTTCCGGTGGCCTCGAAGAGATTCATGTAGCTTCGTATGCACCGGTGGTGCGGGAAGTCCGGCTGCAGCGGCTTGCTCGGCACCTGACGTCCGTCGACGGTGAGCGCGAGGAAGTTTATGTCGTAGTGCTGCGCGTTGAACGGGTTTCTAGTGTTGTCTCCGTTGTAGGCGGCGTTGTCGATCATAATCAGGATTATGCGTTTCGGAATCGCACCCATGTACAGGTTCTCGTGCGTGTGCGATAGCGTACCCGCGCCTATCGAGAACGACTTGCAGTCGACGCGGCGCATCGGAAACTTAGCCGTTCCCAAAGTCCACGCTTTGATGTGACCCAGCTGGACTTCCGGGTTCAACTTCACTTTTCGGACGAACAGGCAAATCGAGCGTATCAAGATACGCCACCCCGGCGCGGCAGCCGCGCCCATGAGCGCGAAGGCGTCCTTCGACTGGATCATGCGTATTTTCGTGTCGACGCCGCTCGGTAGGAGGAGGTTTACCGTAAACGCGTCGACGTGCGGGTGTCCCATCATCTCCACCTCGGCGCTGCCCGCCGTCAGTTCGCGCCGCGCTACGAACCCGGTGTTGTCGTCCCCGCGCGCGTTCATGTGTCCGGCGCTGTCTTTGTAACATAACGACCCCATGAGATGTGATCGTTTCGCGTCGCTACCGTAACTCAGCAGGGTCTCGATGTAGGACCGATACGCGTACGTATTGGTCGATGGCGTCACGAGCGTACCGTTCAGCGACACGTCGATTTGACTGAACATCGAATGGAGGAAATTGTTGACCGGCGCCACGTTGGTGCCGGCCGCCAGATCGGTACCGTCCCCCTGAACCACTTTGAAGCGGACGTACGTTTGAAGGGTCGCCAGGTCTGTATAGTCGTTACCCGACCCCGGAATGAGGAACTCGATGGGACCGCCGGCGTCGAGAGCCGTCAGCGGTTGGTAGACGGTCCAATGACTGCTCTCGATGCTCTTCTGCGTCAGCGGTCCGGTGAACAGGTCCAGTTCGGCCTTCACGCCCTCGCACGCTGTCTTTACGAACGCCATCGTTACGCGTCGAATATATCGACCGGTCGACGCCCTCTCTTCCGTCTACTGACGCTCGTCGCCGTTCGACGCTGCTTCTTTATAGGCGGATTTTTTTTCAACCTTCTCTTCTTCGGCGCCGGCCCTTTCAATAGGCCGTCGAGAAGATCAACCCCGGCCTCCTTCGCGCGTCGTTTTACCGACGCTTTCAGATTGCCGCCGCCGACGACGTCCCGCGCCACGTGCACGCCGGTTTTGAGCGCGCGTTTTCCCAACGCCATAGCGCCTCTCTTAAAAAGTGGCAAGACGCTTCGAAAGAGGCTCCCGAAGATATTACCCAGACCGTGTCCTCGTTGACCCCGACCGCCGACGAAGACCGGTAGTTGACCGCCGACCTGTCGAACGTAGTAGTCCTCGTACGGGTTCGGCATGGTGGTTAAAACAATCTCGATTTACAGCGTCTGATGTGAAGCGTCGCCACTAGCTTTCCCCGCTCGAATGGTATCGGTTGACCGCAATCGTCTCTTATATCGACCTCGATCGTGTCGAACTGACGCCGCAGCAGCTTCACGTATTGGACGCGGTCGAACGTTTCCGAAATAACGCTACCGTTCGTACCGAAGACGGCGATGTTTCGAAGGAGCGGCGCGTACACGTCGCCGACGACGCGCGATTCCACGAGATCCGTGTACACGTACAGAGTGTCGACGCCCGCCTTCATATCCACCGTATTTCGACCTTCGTACGCGAATGTGTACGAGGCGGGGGTGGTCTCAATAACGACGACTTCCGGTTCGGGCCCCATCATCGGCGGACTTACGATAATGTTCTTATGGAAACCTAGCACGCTCTTCAGACGGCTCGTATCGGGTAGGGTAAAGGCGACACCCGCCGTCATACGCAGCGTCATTCGGTTAGAGACACCGCTGTACTCTAGATACACCCTCACCTTATCGGTCCACAATTTCCTTAGCGCCTCGTTGATCTCGCGCAGTAGCACGAAAACGTTGTTGTAGAAACCGTGAGCAATCGTACCCTGTCGGTATATTCCGATACCGTCCATGGTCGTGAAAAGACCCATCTCACCTCGGGGCGCCGACAGGTAGAAGGTAGCATCCGCCTCTCTCACGTTGTACCACGTGTGCGGGTACTGTAGCGTCACCAGTCCGCATTCCCATTCTCCGCCGGCCAGGTCGAAACGTCGCGGCAGCGTCGTGATGTAGTGCGTCATCGTATTTTCGGGGTACCGCTTCATAGACGCGTTGCTCGGTAGCGTCAGGTAAAAGTCAGACGATACCGCCATCGTCTCGTCGTCGTCGTCGACCGCCGCCGCCGCCGCTCATAGACGGACTCGGGAGCAGGTAACCGAGACAGCTGCTCAACAGCGCCGTCCACAGATTGGAGTCGCCTTGCCCCCGCGTCAGATTGTATATACTAACGGCGATGACGAAGTACAGGACGATGACCTGACAGAGGAATACGATTTCGGCTTTTGGGCATTCGTTACCGCAGAGCCGCCATGGATCGGGTTCGTGGACGGTGGAGTCGTCGGCGTTCTCGACGGCGTCGACGGAGTCCTCGTTGGTAGTCGTCGTCGGCCGCTCTGAACCAGTCGCAGCGTCGACGGAGTCCTCTTTGGTAGTCTTCTTCTTCTTCGGCTGCTGCTCGTCCCTCGCCTCCATCGCGCCACTGCGGTCTGCGGGTACAGCAGGGCCCCTTATACGGGAGGAGCGACGTTCCCCTGCATAAGCACGACTCGTGCAGTCGCCAGCATTCCTCGTGACGTGTCCAACGCATGCTATAGGTCCACGAGCGCCGCGGCGTCGATCCAACTGTTGAAGGAGGCCGGGTAACCGCTCCATTTCACGAGCGCCTCCGACCCGCCGCCGCGACGACGACGCCGCTGCAGAACCGCCTCCACTCGATACAGTTTGTCCTTCGGAACGACTACGCGTTGTACTTCCTGTTCGTAGAAGGTGCCCTCTATCGGTGTCCCCGCGTCGTCCTTCAGGCGATAAACGGGCGGTGCGGACGGATGCGCCTCTACGACGGTGAAGAGCTCCTCGCTCCAATTAGGCATGTATCCTTTTTTGAATTGACCCCTCGTCTTACTGATACGCACGCGATCTCCTTCGCGAAGTTTCGGTTTTTTCCCCCTACCGCCGCCGCCGCCGCCGTACAGGCGTTGCCATACGGCCTCCTGATTCGTCGCGTCGACGCTCGCCGGCGCCCTACCGATGCTTCGATGATAGACGTTGTTGTACGAATGCACGAAATCCGGTAACGCCTCTACGTAGCGCAGCGTCTCGTGTTTCGTAAAATAACGCCACATGCGCGTTTTCAAAGTCCTATTGAATCGTTCCACGACGCTCGCTTTTGTCTCCTCGTTATGCGTCACGAAATGATGAACGCCGCGACTCTTTAGGAACGTTTGCAGGGGTCGATTCAGAAACTCGGTCCCCTTATCGGTCTGCAGCGCGTTCGGCGGCGGCGCGTCGTTCAGCAGACGCTCGAAGGCCGCGACGAGCGATGCGCCGGACTTACTTTTCAACGGAACGCACCACGCCCGCTTCGAAAACACGTCGATGACCGTCAATAGAAATGTTATACCGTCGTTGTGTTTTTTTAACCTAGTCAGATCGACCAGATCAGCTTGCCACTGCTGGTTTTGGCCGCCCACGATGACGCAACGTCGTTTGAAACGTCTTTTAACCGGTTTGTGTAGAGTATAAGCGTCCTGCGCCGCTAGCCACCTCTCGACATCCGGTCGTCGTCGCCCCCCCTTTGACGCCCGGTGCAACGCGTCAACACCTCCGTAACTTCCCGCTCGTTTCGGATCGAAGTAGAGTTCATTCAGTTCAGCGTCGTCGTCGTCGTCGTTTCGTTTTCGAAGGTTTCGTTTTGGACGACGACTCCACCCGGACACCATGACCACGACGACGACGACGACGACCAACGAACGACGACTATTATATAGAGAGCGATAACGGCGATGACGACGAGACCGACGATGGCGACCGTTCGTTGTATCGACGGCATCGTCACATCGATTCCCACTCGTCCAACGCTCTCTTTCTAGAACGTCGTCTTCGCACCGCCTTCCCCGCTGAACTGAACGATCCCGTCTCCGCCTCCCCTTCTCTTGACCGCCGCCGCCGTCGCTCCATGTACTCCCGATAGCGCGGGTTGCCGACGAACTCCATAGGAATGTTCATACCCTTCATACTCAACCCGAAAGCGCGCCATCCTAAGGGCTGCGTCGTCTTCGTTCTCGTTCTCATGAGATCGTTCACTAGATCGACCATGTTACTCCCCGCGATCGTTTTACCGTCGTACACGAATTCGCCGCGTTCGTTCCATCGACACAAGGGATCGGCTTTCATTTTCGCGATAAGTAGACTCGCCTTCCCTTTCAGCGTTTTCGGCATGCTGGCTACGATTTCGCGCTCTACGACCTCCGACGATGGCGGCGCCGCTGTGGGCTGTGGTATCTCGCCGCCGTCGGCGTTGACCATCGACACGCGTAACGGTTGCGCCGTTCGAGCCGCCTCTATAGTGTTGTAGCGACTCAGCAGCTGATTGTACGACACCACCTTATCGCGTTCGGATAAATCCGATCGCTCTAGAATATCTTTCATGTCGCTGTCCAGACTACTCAGTACACGTGATCGGGGCGTGCTGCTCGACGACGGCTGCTGCGGTTGAAGGAGACTTTCCACCAATCGCGGGTCGACCAACGCCATCTTCTTCGCGTACTGCATCGATTAACCCCCGATGAACTGTTTGAGTAGTGGCAGGAGAACGGTGCTCGCTAACGGCGCTAGCAGGGCCGTCAGAAAACCACCCGCCCCCGTTTGCAAGATGGCTCGCTTCCGCTTCACCGGAATTCGTTTGTTGACCAAGTCACGCAGGTGATCTCTGTATTTCGTCAACACGCGTTTCTGCTTCGGCGACACTTTCACGTTCCCTCTCAGGATATTGTACGCGCAATCGCATAGACTACATATGAGACCGACCTCCGAGTGGGCGAGAACGGCTTTTCGCAGATCTATGTTCCGCTTATTTCTATCCATCAACTGCAGGGCGAGAATGTGTCTCTTCAGGCGTTGCTCCGAAAACGTCGTCGCCGCCTTCGGTCGTCGCTTCGCCGCTACCACCGCGCGTCTTCCCGTCATACCGACTAATGCGTACGCGGCGACGTCCCTCTCTACTTATAGTTGACCACCCTTCCGTACGTAGACGTACTGAAGGGGGTCGTCCGGAAATATACACGTACGCAGGCGCATGTACTCTTCCGTTTCCTGTTTCAGGTCGACGAAGAGATAGCCGTACGCCGTCGACGTCGCGTCTTTGAAAGACTCTATCATGTACTTGACCTCTCCCGGATACATCTGTTTCGCTAGGTGACCCACTTGACCAACGTCTCGGGGGTTCTTAAATAGCGCTAGGTATTGGGCGTTCAGGCTGATTGTGCGGTTTTCTCCCCCTTTCGGAAACATGTTCTGTCGGAGTTGTACGACCGACGTATTACAATGATGACTTTTTTTAGTAAATAACGTCGTCACCCCGCTATCGGCTTCCTCCATGAGGTCGTCGAGTACTAAAAGCGTCCTCTTCTTACCGTCTAAATACGTCGTAGTCGGCAGGCCGTCTACGAACTCTATTTCCGGAGACATAGACGCGTAGGCGGGCTGCCACTGCCCGTAACACCACATGACTTTTTCGGGCGCCGGATCGACCATAGCGCTTCGTATCAGACGGTCGACGAACGTCGTCTTACCGCATCCCGTAGGCCCCGATACTATACACGTAAACGGATGCTTCAACAACGGTCCGCCCATTTTCACGACTGATACCGGCTGATGCTTTTTACGCGTCTTTATAAAAGGCGCGCACCTCCATCAACAGTCTACCGAGCTTGTTCTCGCCCTCAACGTCCCCAATCCTGGTACCCCAGAAACCCTCCCTACTCGGCACCCACTCCACCAATTCGGCGTCCCCGGTGGCCAACAGCTCGGCCTTCAACTCCCCGCCGAACTTACTCATCAACAGCCCCTTCATACAAGCGACCCTAACGACGTTCCATTCGGTTCCCGTTCTCTTTTTTCGAATTCCGTAACTGAGTCGTTTCGCTACGTAGGGCGATCGCACTCTTTTGATACACGCGGCGCATGCGAGGTCTTCGTTGAATAGGGCTTTCCTATACTGATAGGCGTGCTCGACGGATCGGAAGACCCGACCGTACGCCGTCAATCGGCACCTGTACATATTCGACAAGAAGGAGCGCGAACCGCCAAACTTTATACGTTCCGTCGACGACAACATGACTACTACCGATAAACCGCTACCGACACCGTTTATATAGTCACACATAACGCGTCTAAAACTAAAAAGGTGCCGACGTACGGATTCGGACCCGAAATCTTTCGATCCCTAGTCGTACGCGCTCCCAGGAGAGCTAATCCGGCGCCGGCGTCTACGAGTGGTTTCATCTCGGTTATACACGCTTCGATCGCTAGTCGTTGATCGCTTGGGACGTTGATCGCTAGGGGTAAACTGGGTTAATCGCTAGATGGCGTTATCACGTAACTAGGGACGCTGTTATTAATCGCTAGATGGCGCTTTGTCATTTAAAAGTGACAGGCCATCAATCACGTTTTTTATAACTAGGTTCCCGATTCCACTCGGGTTACACAAAACCCTTTGATCTTTTTTTTATAACTAGGTTCCCGATTTTGATAAGGACGTTTTTTATGCACGTACTTAGGTCTAAAAAGGGGCGGGGCGAGGGTGTGTGTAATCTGTATACTACTGGCGGCGCTTCAAACAGCACTGCGAGTTTACGATCAATGGCCCGCTTGCAACGAAACCTGAAGGTCAGAAGGTAAAATACCTCATGACGTACATCGCCGTCAAAGGACGCGAGATATACGAGAACTTTACTTGGATGCCAGCGACGGGTGACGATCCGGCAGAAAACGCCACTCTGCAAGGCGTGTACAACAAATATGCGTAGTATGTCGCACCGATGACAAACCAAATCCGCGCAACTGTCACTTTCAACCGACGTAAACAAGATCCAGGTGAAAAGTTTGACAACTTTGTCACGGATCTCCGAATTCTTGTGAAAGACTGTGGCTATGCTGAAGACGACCGCATGTTCAGAGATGCAATTATTCTGAGATCATCGCAAGACGCGGACTGCGTGAAATGTCTAGAGAAAGGATACAAACTGACTCTAAACATGGCCATGAATATTGGCCAGAACTACGAGACGTCCCAGGAAATTATGCGCGCAATAAACGTCGATGAAGACCCCACAATTCATGCCGTGAACATTGAAGGTCGGGGATAACCGAGGATACCTGGACGTTCGAGGAACTGATCACAGTCCAGATTCCGCAAAGACCATGCTAAACAGAAAGCGCGATACCAGGCTCAACGGAAATGTCAGAAATGCGGGTACAACATATCGCACGAACGTTGCCCCGCTAAGGACAGCAAGTGCCACTACTGTCATAAGACGGGACATTTTGCGTCGATGTGCCGCAACAAGGCGAGCGCCCACATAGTTGAGGACATGTGTGGCTTTGAGCAATCAGATGATGACGGCGACGCACATCTGATCAATACCATCACCGATACAGACGCCGACTGGTGGGAAAGCACAGGTGTAAACGGAACACACATCCAAATGCAGATAGTCACCGGCGCTACGAAATCTCTGATGCCGTACAACGTGTACAGAGATATGCACTGCAATCACCCAATCATAAAGACCGCTTGCAAGTTCAAATGGTACACTCGTCACCCAATTAAGGTAGAAGGTTGTGTCATACTCCCAACTCGGTACACAACAATTGCGTTAAGGTACAGTACTACATCGTACATATATACCAGAAACCATTGTTATCAGAGCATTTCTGTCGAAATTCATCCCAAACATGAGTACAGTGGACGCTCCACTTCGGGATGTGATGAAACGAGACGTCGATTTTTACTGAGGCAAACCACAACAGAAAAGCTTCGAAGAGCTGAAGTAACTTTGTTGCAGTGCGCCGGTGTTGGCGTATTACGATGTGACAAAAGATGTGACAATACAGTGTGATGCGAGTAGCAACGGACTAGGAGGAGTCCTCCTACATGACGGTCGTCCAGTAGCCTACACAGCGAGAGCGCTCACACCAACCCAACAGAGATGAGGTATGCTCAACTGGAAAAGGAAATGTTAGCTATCGTGCATAGCTACAAGAAATACCATTACCACATCTTTGGAAAAACTACAACGGTTGAGAGCAATCACAAACCACTTCAGGCTATATGCGCAAAGCCACTACTACCAGCGCCCATGAGGTTACAAGCAATGTTGCTAAGACTGCAACAGTACGGCATGAACGTGGTGTACAAGTCAAGTAAGGAAATCCCTATGGGAGATGAACTGAGTCGTGCCCACCTGCCCGATGCAGTACCTGATATTGAGCCTGTCATGGTCAACATGATCAACTTCATCGCCGTAATACACGATACAAGCAGTTCCAGGAATGCACAACCAATTACCTGAACGAGCTACACGCTATGATCCTCAAGGGCTGGCCAGATACATAGCAGGAAACACCGCACACAATCAGAATGTACTGGACAATATGTGACAAACTCTCCGTATCTGACGGTTTAGTGTACAAAAGTATGATAATCGTGGTGCCGCCATGCATGAGGCCAAACATGCTTGCACAAATACACGAGTCGCGCATGGGCATAACGGAATGCAAGCAACGAGCACGGGAAGCACTATACAGGCCAGGGATGACGCAACAAATCGAAAATATCGTGAGTCATTGCGCTGCGTGTAATACGAACTAGAATAAGCAACGAACCGAAACGCTCAGGCTAACGAAAACACCCGATCTGCCTTGGATTGAGGTAGCTGCGGACATTTTCGAGTGGGAACGAAATAACTAGTTGGTCACTGTGGATTACTATTCTAAGTACATGGATGTCGACAAACTCGAGAATTTGAGCAGCGCAACAACGCTTGATGCCCTCAAGTCACAAATGAGTCGACACGGTATTGCAGAAAAATTGAGATGTGACAATGCGACTCAGTTCTCGTCTCGCGAATATGCGCTATTCTGCAAAGACTGCCAGATCGAACATTGCACGTCATCGCCTGCCTTCTCACAGTCGAACGGTGAGGCAGAAAGAGCGGTACAGATTGTGAAACGACTTTGGCGAAAGTGTACAGTCAAACACTTGGCCTTGCTAGATTACCGCATTACGCCGCTAGAAAGCTGTAATGTGTCACCAGCCTAGCTGTGCATGAGTCGCAGGCTAGAAACAAATTGCCGATCGCCAGAGAGCTCCTAAAGCTAACTGCCTACGACGTGACAAAAGTAAGACGTACACAGCCTGAACCGGGACAAAGAGAACCAGCGTTACTATCACGACCGGAAAGTCGACTGGGATCTCCCTGTACATCTGCCAAGAAATCCAATGAGGTTGGCTCCATTAGTAGTATAGAGACAAGGCACACGCTCGCCCCGCCCCTTTTTAGACCTAACTACGTGCATAAAAAACGTCCTTATCAAAATCGGGAACATACTTATAAAAAAAAGATCAAAGGGTTTTGTGTAACCTGAGAGAAATCGGGAACATACTTATAAAAAACGTGATTGATGGCCTGTCACTTTTTGTGACTGAAAAGCGCCCTCTAGTGGGTAATAACAACGTCCTAATTACGGCGTCCTTAGTTACGGCGTCCCTAGTTACGGGATAACGCCATCTAGCGAATAATAATAGCGTCCCTAGTTACGTGATAACGCCATCTAGCGAATATATAATAACAGCATCCCTAGTTACGATACGGGGGATATAGCAGAAACCAATGTGGTTATGTTAAAACCACCGTGGTTACGATAAAACCACCGTGGGTACGAATGCACTAAACCCAGTGTGAACGAGATTAGCCGCTGTACCCTGGATAGGCGGCAGTGGTGAAAGTTGAGACGCGGCCGGTCGGCCTAGATATGGGCGGCTGAAAATAGATCTACGGCTGGGACTTTGTTAGCCGGATTTGTAATGATGCTGAAATAAACTGGTTGGCTTTGTGGAAACAGCGCTTATGCGTGCGTTTAAAGCGATAATCAGCGGCTTGGTTTATCGAGGTAGCGGAGTGTTAAGCGGTGGACAAATGGATGCGGAATGACGGTATGTTTATTATGCTAGCAAAACGAAACGAGTGGGATATATAATTTATGAACGGTGTAATTTATTCTGGGACAGCACGACGGTGGCGTGAAATCGGCGGTGTGCTGTCGGAGTGTCCCAAGCACGGTAATTGAGCAGATCGCATACGAGCTGCATTACGGCGACGTTGCAACGCTGTAGATGCATCTATCGGTGTTAATGATAGCTCATTAAAACCATGTCTTTCAAATAGTTCATCGACGGGTGGGGGTGTGTACCACGATCCATTTGCCCCGAGTATGGCGAAAGAAGTCATGAGGCCGTCGGGCTGATCGACTGTGGTCGGGGTGGCTATGTTAGGGTGGTCGTTCCAGTCGGCCTCCGTCAATGCCGGCCCGGTGGCGTCCAACGAATCCTCCTCGGGTGTTGGCGGTCGTGGCACCCCGGTAACTCGACAGAGGGGAACGGTCATGTCCAAGTACGCCCGTGTTGGTAGAATAACGGCGCGTCGTAGGTGGTTTCTGTGAATGAATCATTTGGTAAATAAGTGAAGTGTATAGAAAAAATAAATAAAAGAACGAAAGCATTAAATAGCAGTAAATAAAATATGAAAATAGTAAGTTACAACCCCCGGAAAAGTAACTAGCACGTCTGCCATGTAGTAGATAATGAATATTTTTTGTTATGATAACTGTGAATAGAAATGACCTCTGTCATATATGAAAAGGGAAGTTTTGAAAACGAAATGTATTTAAACTGACAGATCTAAGAAATAATTAAAGAAAAAATTATAAATCGGGGTAATAGGAAAAGAAAATAACCATAATGAATATTTTTTTGTTATGATAACTGTGAATAGAAATGACCTCTGTCATATATGAAAAGGGAAGTTTTGAAAACGAAATGTATTTAAACTGACAGATCTAAGAAATAATTAAAAGAAAAAATTATAAATCGGGGTAATAGGAAAAGAAAATAACCACTAAAATAAACTTATAGTTTAATATGTAAATGAAGAAATAAGAGTTATATGAAAATAAGAAGTACCTTTGTTCTTTTGCAGCGGCAGTTGTTGGTGTAGCGAGCGCTCGGGAGGTGGCCATGACAAAGACTGAACGGAGACCGGGGGCTTTGTTGTGTAACGTTAGGTATGTGTTAAGAGCGCATGCGCAAAAGTTACGTAAAAACAGTGAAAGGAAAGATATAAAAATATCAATAAACGAACGTTTAAATACCAAAAATGAACCGTTGCGTCCTCTTAGTTAGGGATCAAGTATGTTGTGGAGTGTTAATAATAGAAAAATTCGATGTGAAAGTAACATTTAACGCAGGACGCACTAAAGTGACCGTGTAATTTTTTTCTCGGCGCTGGGCTAGAAATCGGATGGTGACGCAAAACAGCTGTGACGCTAATGGGGGAGCTTATCGTGAAAGGAATGTGAAGCGCGAACAATGCTTTTTCCAAAACGTAAACGACGCGTTAAAAGTATGAATTTAAGCGTTGTGTGGGATCAGTGGCGTGTAGGGAATTAAGTGGTGTGGTTATTGTAGAAAAATTGGCTGTAAATAAACGTTTGTCAACGAACGCACTACATGACCGTCTGATTTTTTTCCGGAAATAAAAGTCATCGGATACTAGGCGGTTATGCGTTGTAATAGAAACGTCGATTAGGGGGGTATGCGTTAAGTACGCATGCGCCGTATGTTGCTTATATAAAGCGGTGGAAAATTTTGTATGCGGTATAATGCAAGTGGTCTGACTGATTTCAGCAGCAACAGCCGTAGAAGTTCTTCCACCTCGAGAATGGCCGAACATAGCGAGATGACTACACCGTTGAAAAAGATGAAGGCGATGCGCAAACAAGCGTGTAAGGCGAGCGGAAGTCAACAACAACCGCCTGCGGAAGTGACCACACCGGCTGCTAAGAGACCCGTGTTGGTTATAGCGTCCTCGCTTGGGCGTAAACGAGGGGCTGAAGAGGCGGCGTTGGAGGCACCGCCGTCTAGACGGGCCTCGCTTGATCGAGAATGCAGCGCTGCAACGTCATCACAGGCTACCTTGGTGAGTGTAAGGGAACTGGCCGGTTCTAAGAACGGTGTGTATAAGCTTAAGACTTCGGCCTATATCGAGGCTGTGAGTTATCGTGATAAATGCACGTACAGGGGATGTTCCCAATGTCGACGCAAGCTATATCAAAACACAGACGGCGTGATGTTATGTCGAACCCACGGGGAACCTGATATGGTAAAAAATTACTTTGCTTTGCGTGTCATGATTCGAGATGGAGATGACGAAGAAGATGAAATGTGGCTGACATTGTTTGACACGCAAATGGCAAAGCTGGTTGAGTACCGGGCTGATTACTTGGTGGAGTTAAACGAGGAGGAACTTCGCGATACTGTACTTGAGTTGGCTGGCACTAAAGTACAGCTCAGTGTTCGTAAGACTACCTGGGAAGGTGAGCCGTCGTATACGGTGCGTACACTGAGGAGAGCCGTTGATGAGTAATGGGTTTCTTGTGTTCTAGGAGGCCCCGCTGGTGACGGCGTTGCTAACTAGTAAACCGACCAGTGACGAAGCTGCGCGCTTACTAGACGAGATAGTGGAAAATTACGTAATGGCCTGGTGTTCAGCTTACGAAGCAAAGAGAGCCTACTAGAGGAGCTACGAAATAGAACGGTGCTCATCCTATATAAAACATGACATTTATTTTGTTGTATGTCTACAGGAGGTGCGGCGAGTTCTGCTGGAAATGTTAGCCAATAATGAACGGATGCGTGCGAGGTACGCCGAAGTTGCCGTGTTCGTACAAACACTGCTCGATCGTTCGGTGATGGATAGTGAGAGGAAAGACGCCGCGTTGCTGGCTCGTGTTAACGCAGAAAAAGAGGCGGATTAATGATAATAATGTGTTTTTTAGAGAGCGCGACGGCCTGAACGTGCGCACGCTCGCCGTGGGAAGTGTAATGTGTGTTTGTAGGCACCTGCTTTTGTGCTGTAGGGATGCGCGGGCGACGTCGATAGCGCCTTGGATGCTATCATTGAGGAAGCGCTTGGTGCACCACCGCCTTACGATAGTTTACACCAGATTGTGCCGTCGTGTTGTTGGAAGACAGCGCCGTCGGACGTGATGCAACGACGCGTCGTCGAGCCGGGGCGGGGTCAGGTGGCCTGTCGCTATGAACGACATGCGATGTCCCTTCTCGCTGAGCATCTCGGTGAGCTGATATTGGAGACGGCGCGCGATCAATGCGGTGTTTGCGAAGTTAATGAGGGATGTCCGTACGTGCATATGGTCGGCTATCGGGCGGGTCGACCTACGCGCGAGTACGCACGGCGCTACGACAACGTAGCCGAACTCGTCACGCAACACTTCAACGTAGTGTTGGAATCGTGTCTGCAGCGCTCACTGATACCAACCTTCATACGTCTGGTGCAGTTACTACACGTGAAGGCGCACGGACAACAACCGGGGCGAGCTGGGGAACTGTATTTGGTACAGTTTGTATCCGACTGGCTGCTCGGCACGAATTGGCGCGAATTCATCAATCGCGCTCGCCTAGAATCTGCAGTGCACGTCTACATACAGTGCAGAAGCGGCCTTTAAATCAAATGAACATTACTGCCTATTCTGCTGATTTGCTTAATATCGCTTTTTCGTTGTACGGCACGCTTAATAAAACGTTGAAAAGGGCCGTTCCGTTTCCGCGTTAAAACGCACACGCACACACACACACACACACGCACGCACGCACACACACACACACACACGCACACGCACACGCACACGCACACGCACACGCACACCACCCCACACCACACCACACCACACCACACCACCCCACACCACCCCACCCCACACCACACCACACACACACACACACACACACACACACCACACCACACCACACCACCCACACCACACCACACCACACCACACACACACACACACACACACACACACACCACACACACACACCACACACACACCACACACACACACACCACACACACACCACACACACACACACACACACACACACACACACTCCCTATGCTTAACAAAACCGCCACCCCATACGCACCTAACACCACACCACGTGGTACCTCATTAGTCGTTACTTAACAAAACCACCACCCCATACGCACCTAACACCACACCACGTGTGTCCCGTACCTCAATATCATTAGTCGTTACTTAACAAAACCCCACGCACTCACTGCGCATGTCCGTTAAAAGCACCACCCCTATACTTAACAAAACCGCCACCCCATACGCACCTAACACCACACCACGTGGTACCTCATTAGTCGTTACTTAACAAAACCGCCACCCCGCTTAACAAAACCACCACCCCATATCACCCCATACGCACCTAACACCACATCACGTGTGTCCCGTACCTCAATATCATTAGTCGTTACTTAACAAAACCACCACCCCGTTACTTAACAAAACCACCACCCCGTTACCTAACAAAGCCACCACCAAACCCCACGCCCTCACTGCGCATGTCCGTACCTCGTTATAAATAGAGGTATTCGAAAAGGTAGCAGCACAAAAAAGTATGCCGCCTACTACTAGGTGGCAATGTCCGAAATGCGGTGCTTATTTCTTGAAACAGTCGACGTTAGAGCGACACGCTAAGAGTTCGAAACGATGCGGCGATGACGCGCTATGCGTAAAGCGACGAGAGTGTCCGAAATGCGGCGTAACGTACAGTACGCGCGCCGTGATGCTACGACACCTGAGGGAAGGGTGCGGTCATCCGGCGGTGTCGTTACCGCCCGATGATAATCCACCACCGCCGCCGCCGCCATCAGCCGATGCTCTTCAACGCGTCGTGGACGAGCATCGACGTAGCATAGAGACGTCGGTAGCGATCGGTGTCGTACAGTCCCGCTACAACTATCGCATGACCGCCTGTACGAGCACGCGGGTGCTCGAACCGCGTCTGAGGGTTATGTTTAGCGAACGAAAGAATGCGTTTAAAATAAACGTAAGCTATGGTTTCGTGTTACGCCACAAGGTGTCGGGTCGTTACCGCTATTTTCATTCGTCCTGTAACTGCTGCGGTCGCCTTCTCGAAACACCCGCCCTCGTAACCGATAGCCGTTCTTTCGAACGCTTCCTCGATGTCGTGCGCACGACCGACGTACTACAGTACGTCATCGCGCAGCGCCCCGATTCGGGGTGGGTGGTCGAGCTCGTAACGAACGCCACCTACTTCGTGAACGCCATCCTAAACCATCCTATTGGGTGCGTTGGCACCGCGCTCCCCGCCTACGTGCGTAACAACAAGCACGTCGTGACGTTGACGAACGATCGGAGAGGCAATCCCTACGACGATTCTCTATGCCTCTTCCGATGCATTGCCATCCATCGGCAAGGTGGTGTTGGTGGTAGGAATACAACCCGTTTAACGCGAGTAGCTAAACAACTGAGCGCGCGCTACGACCCGACGCCGACCGGCGTGCGCCTGAACGAACTGGAACGCGTGGAGACGCTTTTTGGTATCAACATCGTCGTCTATCGACTAACGGCGACTGGCGCCGCCGAACTAGTCCGTCGATCGCTCGACGTGCACCCCACAACCCTGAATGTCAACCTGTACGAGAATCACTTTTCGTACATAAGCGATCTGCGCGCGTACGCGAAAACGTACAAGTGCTCGAAATGCGGCAACTCCCTCTGGCAGTACCCGTCACTATTACGACGTCACGAAGCGACGTGCGAGGGCGGTGTTCGTCACGTGTTTCCCGGCGGCGTCTACCGACCGAAGCCGTCCGTATTTCAACGACTCGACGACGAAGGTATCGATGTCGGCGACGACGATCTGCGCTACTATCCGTACCGCGCGACATTCGACTTTGAATGTTATTTTGCCGCCAACGATCTACCGCCGGATACCGATAAATGTCGGTGGCTAGCGCGACACGAACTGCTCAGCGTGAGCGTCGCGTCGAACGTGCCCGGACACGAAGCGGCGCGCTGTTACGTCACGACCGGTGATTCGGCCGACCTAGCGCGTCGCCTCATCGATGACCTGGAAGCCGTGAGCGCGGCGGCGTGCGCGGTTCTACGCCCCCGCTACGACGCGGTCTTTGAGGCGATCGAAGCGCTCGATAAAGACTGGCGGCAACGAAGTGACGACGCCGATGCGTCACCGTACGCCGCACTCGCCGACCGCCTGTGGACGCACCTTCGTCAAATGCCCGTACTGGGTTTCAACAGCGGTAAGTACGATTTGAATGTCGTCAAAAAGTACTTGACCCCCCTGCTCATAACCGACGACGCGCAGCACACATCGTCGGCGTTCACGATTAAACGACAGAACGCTTACATGTGCCTGACGACGTCGACGTTGAAATTTCTGGACATAACTAATTACCTCGCGCCTGGTGTCAGCTACGAGCGCTATCTGAAAGCGTACGACTGCGCGGCGACCAAGGGGTACTTTCCGTACGAATATATCGACGCGTTCACGCGCCTGGACGAGACCGTCCTACCGCCGCGCGAAACTTTCTACAGCCACCTGAAACGCGAGGGAATCTCCGCGGAGGCGTACGAAATTTGTGCGACGGCATGGCGCGACGAGCGCATGACGACGATGCGCGATTTTCTAATCTGGTATAATAACCGAGATGTGGCGCCGTTTCTCGAGGCACTCGAGCGGCAGTTCGCCTTCTATCGCCGTCAGCGCATCGACATGTTTAAGGACGCCATCAGCGTACCGGGGTTGACGTTGTTGTACCTATTCAACGACCTGCCGTCGTCAATCCATTTCTCGCTGTTCAACGAACCGAACAAAGACCTGCACCGCCTACTGCAGTCGCAGATCGTCGGCGGTCCATCGATCATCTTCTCGCGTCATCACGAAGCCGGCGTGACGTCGATTCGAGGCGGTAACAACCCGTGTCGTTCGATAGTAGGCTATGACGCGAACGGTCTCTATCTATCGGCGATGATGCGCGAAATGCCGACGGGTTGGTACACGCGCCGACGCGCGGAGAACGGCTTTCGAGCGGAACACGTGCACCGCTACGGTCGTATGGCCGTAGAGTGGTTGACGTACGAAGCGGAACGAATAGGAGCCTCTATACGACACCAGTTGAACGGCCGCGAGAAGCGCATCGGTAAGTACCGAGTCGACGGTTGGTGCGCCGCCACGCGAACGGCGTATCAATTTCACGGTTGTTTCTTTCACGGCTGCCCGATATGCCAGACGCACGTGACGACGAACGCCGTCAACGGTCAACCGATGACGACTCTGTACGCCGCGACGATCGCCGTGATGTCCTACCTGCGCCGCCACGTCGATGCCGTCGTCGAAATGTGGGAGTGTCAGTGGCGAGCCGTGAGACCCCCCGCCGTGACGCGACCCGACGCGAGGCGCGTACCGCACTCGACGATACTGGAGGGTGTACGCGACGGCTCTCTATTCGGTCTCGTGCAGTGCGATATCGCCGTGCCGGAAGCGCTGCGCTCTAAGTTCGCCGAAATGCAGCCCGTATTCAAGAACGTCGATATCGCGCGCGACGACCTCAGCCCGTTCATGCGCCGCTACGCCGAGTCGCACGATCTACTCACCCGACCTCAACGGACGCTCGTTGGTAGCTACTTCGGCACGGCGATCGTACTCGCTACGCCCCTCCTACGCTGGTATCTGGAGCACGGGCTCGTCGTCGCGCGCATCTACCAGGTGATCGAGTACACGCCGATCGCCTGCTTTCGTCGTTTCGGCGATACGGTGTCGACGGCGCGACGCGAGGGCGACGTCGACCCTGACAAAGCGATCATCGCCGATACCTTCAAACTACTCGGCAACAGTTCGTACGGGAAGACGATTACGCGCGTCGATCGGCACCGGGATATAAAGTACGCTACGGCTGTAGGTGCCTCGCGACTCGTCAACAACCGTCGCTTCCGGCAACTCGACGTCGTCGTCGACGACGAACTGTACGAGGTGGCGCTGAATAAGCGCACCGTCGTCTACGACCTGCCGATTCAAATCGGTTATTTCGTGTATCAATACGCGAAATTACGAATGCTCGAATTTTATTACGACTTCGTCGACGCCTACATTCCACGCCCGCTCTTTCAGTACTGCGCTATGGACACCGATTCGGCGTACATAGCCCTCGCGGGTCAAGACATCGATGCGCTCGTACCGGAAGCGATGCGCGAACACTACTTCCGAACGCGATCGCTCTGGTTTCCGGCCGAATGTTGCGACGCGCACGTGGACGCGTACGTACGGCGCCGCGTCGCCGGACTGACGTGGGAGGGTGGGGACTGCTGCGCGCGCCGTCTTCTATTCGATCGTCGAACGCCGGGTCTCTTCAAAGAAGAGTGGCGCGGCGATGGAATCGTGGCGCTGTGCAGTAAGACGTACTACTGCTTCGGCGGCGACGACGGCGCGAAGTACAGCACGAAGGGCTTGAGTAAGCGTCAGAACGATATCGACGAGCACGACTTTCTCGCCGTACTGCGCGACCGACGCAGCGGCGTCGGTTGGAACCACGGTTTCCAAGTGAAAAACTCGTCCGTGTTGACGTACGTTCAAGAGCGCGCGGCGTTGAGCTATTTCTACGCCAAACGCCGCGTGCTCGACGACGGCGTCACCACGGCGCCGATACTCGTCTAACTCGTATAACTAAACCTACCCTAGGGGTGGGGGGCCGCCTAGGGGTAGGGTTCTGTATGTATGTAGGTAGGGTAGGGTGTATGTAGGTAGGGTAGGGTAATAATAAAACAAAACACAAGTGCGTACATTTCATCGTCGTTGTTTTTTTATTACTACTACTATACACGTAAAAGCGAAGCGTTAATGCGATGGCTTTAGCCAATCGAATACGAGACAGTAGTAGTTAGGAGGATACACACGCCCCAAACCACGCCCCCTTTTGTATCTAGGTACGTGCATAAAAAACGTCGATTTCAAAATCGGGATCCTACTTATAAAAAAAAGATCAAAGGCTTTTTGGTAACCTGAGTGGAATCGGGATCCTAGTTATAAAAAACGTGATTGATGGCCTGTCACTTTTTGTGAATGACAGGCGCCATCTAGCGATTAATAACAGCGTCCCTAGTTACGTGATAACGCCATCTAGCGATTAACCCAAGTCACACCTAGCGATCAACGTCCTAAGCGATCAACGACTAGCGATCGAAGTGCTCATAGAAGCCGGCGCCTGTCCTGGGAGCGTGACTATATAGGCGGTAGCGATTTTTATCGGTAGTAGTCATGTTGTCGTCGTCGGAACGTATAAAGTTTGGCGGTTCGCGCTCCTTCTTGTCGAATATGTACAGGTGCCGATTGACGGCGTACGGTCGGGTCTTCCGATCCGTCGAGCACGCCTATCAGTATAGGAAAGCGCTATTCAACGAAGACCTCGCTTGCGCTGCGTGTATCAAAAGAACGCGATCGCCCTACGTAGCGAAACGACTCAGTTACGGTATTCGAAAAAAGAGAACGGGAACCGACTGGAACGTCGTTAGGGTCGCCTGTATCAAGGGGCTGTTGATAAGTAAGTTCGGCGGGGAGTTGAAGGCCGAACTGTTGGCCACCGGGGACGCCGACCTGGTGGAGTGGGTGCCGAGTAGGGAGGGTTTCTGGGGTACCCGGCTTGGTGACGTCGAGGGCGAGAACAAGCTCGGTAAACTGTTGATGGAGGTGCGCTCCTTTTATAAAGACGCGTAAAAAACATCAGCCAGTATCAGTCGTGAAAATGAGCGGACCGTTGTTGAAGCATCCGTTTACGTGTATAGTATCAGGGCCTACGGGATGCGGTAAGACGACGTTCGTCGACCGTCTGATACGAAGCGCTATGATCGATCCGGCGCCCGAAAAAGTCCTGTGGTGTTACGGGCAGTGGCAGCCCGCCTACGCGTCTATGGCTCCGGAAATAGAGTTCGTAGACGGCCTGCCGACTACGACGTATTTAGACGGTAAAAAGAGGACGCTTTTAGTACTCGACGACCTCATGGAGGAAGCCGATAGTGGGGTGACGGCGCTATTTACTAAAAAAAGTCATCATTGTAATACGTCGGTCGTACAACTCCGACAGAACATGTTTCCGAAAGGGGGAGAAAACCGCACAATCAGCCTGAACGCCCAATACCTAGCACTATTTAAGAACCCCCGAGACGTTGGTCAAGTAGGTCACCTAGCGAAACAGATGTATCCGGGAGAGGCCAAGTACATGATAGAGTCTTTCAAAAACGCGACGTCGCCGGCGTACGGCTATCTCTTCGTCGACCTGAAACAGGAAACGGAAGAGTACATGCGCCTGCGTACGTGTATATTTCCGGACGACCCCCTTCAGTACGTCTACGTACGGAAGGGTGGTGGTGGTGGTGGTCAACTATAAGTAGAGAGGGACGTCGCCGCGTACGCATTAGTCGGTATGCCGGGAAGACGCGCGGTGGTAGCGGCGAAGCGACGACCGAAGACTGACGACGTTTCGGCGCGACGTCTGAAGAGACACATTTTCGCCCTGCAGTTGATGGATAGACATAAGCGGAACGTAGATCTGCGAAAAGCCGTGCTCGCCCACTCGGAGGTCGGTCTCATATGTAGTCTATGCGATTGCGCGTACAATATTCTGAGAGGGAACGTGAAGGTGTCGCCGAAGCAGAAACGCGTGTTGACAAAATACAGAGATCACCTGCGTGACTTGGTCAACAAACGAATTCCGGTGAAGCGGAAACGAGCCATCTTGCAAACGGGGGCGGGTGGTTTTCTGACGGCCCTGCTAGCGCCGTTAGCGAGCACCGTTTTCCTGCCACTACTCAAACAGTTCATCGGGGGTTAAGCGATGCAGTACGCGAAGAAGATGGCGTTGGTCGACCCGCGATTGGTGGAAAGTCTCCTTCAACCGCAGCAGCAGCAGTCGAGCAGCACCCCTCGATTACGTGTACTGAGTAGCCTGGACAGCGACATGAAAGATATTCTAGAGCGATCGGATTTATCCGAGCGCGATAAGGTGGTGTCGTACAATCAGCTGCTGAGTCGCTACAACACTATAGAGGCGGCTCGAACGGCGCAACCGGTACGCGTGTCGATGGTCAACGCCGACGGCGGCGAGCTACCACAGACCACGGCGCCACCATCGTCGGAGGTCGTAGAGCGCGAAATCGTAGCCAGCATGCCGAAAACGCTGAAAGGGAAGGCGAGTCTACTTATCGCGAAAATGAAAGCCGATCCCTTGTGTCGATGGAACGAACGCGGCGAATTCGTGTACGACGGTAAAACGATCGCGGGGAGTAACATGGTCGATCTAGTGAACGATCTCATGCGAACGAGAACGAAGACGACGCAGCCCCTAGGATGGCGCGCTTTCGGGTTGAGTATGAAGGGTATGAACATTCCTATGGAGTTCGTCGGCAACCCGCGCTATCGGGAGTACATGGAGCAGCGACGGCGGCGGCTGTCAAGAGAAGGAGAGGAGGCGACGGGCTCGGTCAGTTCAGCGGGAAAGGCGGTGCGAAGACGACGTTCTAGAAAGAGAGCGTTGGACGATTGGGAATCGATGTGACGATGCCGTCAATACAACGAACGGTCGCCGTCGTTGGTCTCATCGTCATCGCGGTTATCGCTCTCTATATAATAGTCGTCGTTCGTCGATCGTCGTCGTCATCGTCATGGTGTCCGGGTGGAGTCGTCGTCCAAAACGAAACCTTCGAAAACGAAACGACGATGACGACGCTGAACTGAATGAACTCTACTTCGATCCGAAACGAGCGGGGAGTTACGGAGGTGTCAACGCGTTGCACCGCGCGTCAAAGGGGGGTCGACGACGCCCGGATGTCGAGAGGTGGCTAGCGGCGCAGGACGCTTATACTCTACACAAACCGGTTAAAAGACGTTTCAAACGACGTTGCGTTATCGTGGGCGGGCAAAACCAGCAGTGGCAAGCTGATCTGGTCGATCTGACTAGGTTAAAAAAACACAACGACGGTATAACATTTCTATTGACGGTAATCGACGTGTTTTCGAAGCGGGCGTGGTGCGTTCCGTTGAAGAATAAGTCCGGCGCATCGCTCGTCGCGGCCTTCGAGCGTCTGCTGAACGACGCGCCGCCGCCGAACGCGCTGCAGACCGATAAGGGGACCGAGTTTCTGAATCGACCCCTGCAAACGTTCCTAAAGAGTCGCGGCGTTCATCATTTCGTGACGCATAACGAGGAGACTAAAGCGAGCGTCGTGGAACGTTTCAATAGGACTTTGAAAACGCGCATGTGGCGTTATTTTACGAAACACGAGACGCTGCGCTACGTAGAGGCGTTACCGGATTTCGTGCATTCGTACAACAACGCCTATCATCGAAGCATCGGTAGGACGCCGGCGAGCGTCGACGCGACGAATCAGGAGGAGGTATGGCAACGCCTGTACGGCGGCGGCGGCTGTGGTAGGGGAAAAAAAACGAAACTACGCGAAGGAGATCGCGTGCGTATCAGTAAGACGAGGGGTCAATTCAAAAAAGGATACATGCCTAATTGGAGCGAGGAGCTCTTCACCGTCGTAGAGGTGCATCCGTCCGAACCCCCCGTTTATCGCCTGAAGGACGACGCGGGGACACCGGTAGAGGGCGCCTTCTACGAACAGGAAGTACAACGCGTAGTCGTTCCGAAGGACAAACTGTATCGAGTGGAGGCGGTTCTGCAGCGGCGGCGTCGTCGCGGCGGCGGTTCGGAGGCGCTCGTGAAATGGAGCGGTTACCCGGCCTCCTTCAACAGTTGGATCGACGCCGCGGCGCTCGTGGACCTATAGCATGCGTTGGACGCGTCACGAGGAATGCTGGCGACTGCACGAGTCGTGCTTATGCGGGGGAACGGCGCTCCTCCCGTATAAGGGGCCCTGCTGTACCCGCAGACCTCAGTGGCGCTATGGAGGCGAGGGACGAGCAGCCGACGAAGAAGACTACCAAAGAGGACTCCGTCGACGCCGCTACTGGTTTAGAGAGGCCGACGACGACCACCAACGAGGACTCCGTCGACGCCGTCGAGAACGCCGACGACTCCACCGTCCACGAACCCGATCCATGGCGGCTCTGCGGTAACGAATGCCCAAAGGCCGAAATCGTATTCCTCTGTCAGGTCATCGTCCTGTACTTCGTCATCGCCGTTAGTATATACAATTTAACGCGGGGTCAAGGCGACTCCAATCTGTGGACGGCACTGTTGAGCAGCTGTCTCGGTTATCTTCTCCCGAGCCCGTCTATGAGCGGCGGCGGTCGACGACGACGACGAGACGATGGCGGTATCGTCTGACTTTTACCTGACGCTACCGAGCAACGCGTCTACGAAGCGGCACCCCGAAAATACGTTGACGCACTACATCACGACGCTGCCGCGACGGTTCGACCTGACCGGCGGAGAATGGGAATGCGGACTGGTGACGCTACAGTATCCGCACACGTGGTACAACGTGAGAGAGGCGGACGCTACCTTCTACCTGTCGGCGCGGCACGGTGAGGTGGGTCTTTTCACTACCATGGACGGTATCGGGATATACCGACAGGGTACGATTACTCACGGTTTCTACAACAACGTTTTCTTGCTACTGCGCGAGCTCAACGAGGCGATAAGGAAATTGTGCACCGATAAGGTGAGGGTGCAGCTAAAGTACAGCGGCGTCTCTAACCGAATAACGCTGCGTATGACGGCGGGTGTCGCCTTTACCCTACCCGATACGGGTCGTCTGAAGAACGTGCTAGGTTTCCACAAGAACGTCATCGTAAGTCCGCCGATGCTGGGGCCCGAACCGGAAGTCGTCATTATCGAGACGTCCCCCGCCTCGTACACGTACGCGTACGAAGGTCGAAATACGGTGGACATGAAGGCGGGCGTCGACACCCTGTACGTGTACACGGATCTCGTGGAATCGCGCGTCGTCGGCGACGTGTACGCACCGCTTCTTCGAAATATCGCCGTCTTCGGTACGAACGGTAGCGTTATTTCGGAAACGTTCGATCGCGTCCAATACGTGAAGCTGCTGCGGCATCAATTCGATACGATCGAGGTCGATATAAGAGACGATTGCGGTCAACCGATACCATTCGAGCGGGGGAAGCTAGTGGCGACGCTTCACATCAGACGCTGTAAATCGAGATTGTTTTAACCATGCCGAACCCGTACGAGGACTACTACGTTCGACAGGTAGGCGGTCAACTACCGGTATTCATCGGCAGTCGAGGTCAGCGCGGACACGGTCTGGGTAATATCTTCGGGAGCCTGTTTCGAAGCGTCATGCCGCTTTTTAAGAGAGGCGCCCTGGCGTTGGGAAAACGAGCGCTCAAAACCGGCGTGAACGTGGCGCGGGACGTCGTCGGCGGCGGCAATCTGAAAGCGTCGGTAAAACGACGCGCGAAGGAGGCCGGCGTCGATCTTCTCGACGGCCTATTGAAAGGGCCGGCGCCGAAGAAGAGACGGGTGAAAAAAAGACCGCCTATAAAGAAGCAGCGTCGAACGGCGACGATCGTCAGTAGACGGAAGCGGGGACGTCGACCGGTCGATATATTCGACGCGTAACGATGGCGTTCGTAAAGACAGCGTGCGAGGGCGTGAAGGCCGAAGTGGACCTGTTCGCCGGACCGGTGACGCAGAAGAGCATCGAGAGCAGTTATCGGACCGCCTACCAACCGCTGACGGCTCTCGACGCCGGCGGTCCTATCGAGTTCCTCATTCCAGGGTCGGGTAACGACTATACGGACCTGGCGAGCCTTCAAATGTACGTCCGCTTCAAAGTGGTTCAGGGGGACGGTACCGATCTGGCGGCCGGCACCAATGTGGCGCCGGTCAACAATTTCCTTCATTCGCTGTTCAGTCAAATCGACGTGTCGCTGAACGGTACGCTCGTGACGCCGTCGACCAATACGTACGCGTACCGGGCCTACATCGAGACCCTGCTGAGTTACGGTAGCGACGCGAAACGATCGCATCTCACGGGGTCGTTGTGGTACAAAGATAGCGCCGGACACATGAACGCGCGCGGGGACGATAACACCGGGTTCGTAGCGCGACGCGATCTGACGGCGGCCAGTACCGAGGTGGACATGATGGGACGCCTGCACGTCGACGCGTTTATGCTAAACCTCCTCCTACCGAGCGGTGTCGACACGAAAATACGCATGATCCAGTCGAAGGACGCCTTCGCGCTCATGGGCGCGGCTGCCGCGCCGGGGTGGCATATCGTGATACGTTCGATTTACCTGGAAGTCCGAAAAGTGAAGTTGAACCCGGAAGTCCAGCTGGGTCATATCAAAGCGTGGCTTTTGGGAACGGCTAAGTTTCCGATGCGCCGCGTCGACTGCAAGTCGTTCTCGATAACCGCGGGTACGCTATCGCACACGCACGAGAACCTGTACATGGGCACGATTCCGAAACGCATAATCCTGATGATGATCGACAACGCCGCCTACAACGGAGACTACACTAGAAATCCGTTCAACGCGCATCACAACGACATAAACTTCCTCGCGCTCAACGTCGACGGACGTCAGGTGCCGAGCAAGCCGCTGCAACCGGACTTTCCGCACCACCGGTACATACGAAGCTACATGAATCTCTTCGAGGCCACCGGAAAGGCGGGCGAGGACGAGGGGAACGACATATCGCGATCGGACTTCGAAGCCGGCTACACCGTCTTCGCTTTCGACCTAACCCCCGACTGCTGCGACGGGGACCATTTCAACGTCGCGCGTCAGGGGAGCGTGGGCGCTAACATACAGTTCTCGATACCGCTACCCCGACCGGTGAACGTCATCGTGTACGCGGAATTCGAGACGGTGATGGAAATCGATCGGACCCGGAACGTCCTGTACGACTGTACCTCGTAATGGATACGTTCCAACTGCTGTGTCGCCTCGAACTCGATGCGTACGCTAAACACATCGTCCTCGGCGTCGTACCTAAAGACGCGCTACTTACCACCACCACCACCACTTACCCGATGGCCTTCGTGTGCAATACCGACGACGGCGGCGAACCGGGGGAGCACTGGGTGGCCGTCTACGTCGACCGCCGAGGCGTCGGCGAGTACTTCGATTCGTACGGTCTTCCGCCGCTGCACGCCGACTTCCGCACCTTCCTGCACCGACACTGCGGCGACGCGTGGACGTACAACGACAAGAGACTGCAGAGCGTCGTCTCTAACGTGTGCGGACAATATTGCGTCGCCTACCTACTCCTCCGATGTCGCGGCATGCCGTTGACGACGTTCCAGAACATATTCGGCACCGATCGGGTGGCTAATGACTGTCTCGTATTCGATTGGCTAAAGCCATTGCATTAACGCTTCGCTTTTACGTGTATAGTAGTAGTAATAAAAAACAACGACGATGAAATGTACGCACTTGTGTTTGTTTTATTATTATCCTACCCTACCTACATACATACATACAGAACCCTACCCCTAGGCGGCCCCCCACCCCTAGGGTAGGTTTAGTTATACGAGTTAGACGAGTATCGGCGCCGTGGTGACGCCATCGTCGAGCACGCGGCGTTTAGCGTAGAAATAGCTCAACGCCGCGCGCTCTTGAACGTACGTCAACACGGACGAGTTTTTCACTTGGAAACCGTAGTTCCAACCGACGCCGCTGCGTCGGTCGCGCAGTACGGCGAGGAAGTCGTGCTCGTCGATATCGTTCTGACGTTTACTCAAGCCCTTCGTGCTGTACTTCGCGCCGCAGTCGCCGCCGAAGCAGTAGTACGTCTTACTGCACAGCGCCACGATTCCGTCGCCGCGCCACTCTTCTTTGAAGAGACCCGGCGTTCGACGATCGAATAGAAGACGGCGCGCGCAGCAGTCCCCACCCTCCCACGTCAGTCCGGCGACGCGGCACCGTACGTACGCGTCCACGTGCGCGTCGCAACATTCGGCCGGAAACCAGAGCGATCGCGTCCGGAAGTAGTGTTCGCGCGTCGCTTCCGGTACGAGCGCGTCGATGTCGAGACCCGCGAGGGCTATGTACGCCGAATCGGTGTCCATAGCGCAGTACTGAAAGAGCGGGCGTGGAATGTAGGCGTCGACGAAGTCGTAATAAAACTCCAGCATTCGTAATTTCGCGTATTGATACACGAAATAACCGATTTGAATCGGCAGATCGTAGACGACGGTGCGCTTATTCAGCGCCACCTCGTACAGCTCGTCGTCGACGACGACGTCGAGTTGCCGGAAGCGACGGTCGTTGACGAGTCGCGAGGCGCCTACCGACGTAGCGTACTTGATATCCCGGTGCCGATCGACGCGCGTAATCGTCTTCCCGTACGAACTGTTGCCGAGTAGTTTGAAGGTGTCGGCGATGATCGCTTTATCGGGGTCGACGTCGCCCTCGCGTCGCGCCGTCGACACCGTATCGCCGAAACGACGAAAGCAGGCGATCGGCGTGTACTCGATCACCTGGTAGATGCGCGCGACGACGAGCCCGTGCTCCAGATACCAGCGTAGAAGGGGCGTGGCGAGTACGATCGCCGTGCCGAAGTAGCTACCAACGAGCGTCCGTTGAGGTCGGGTGAGTAGCTCGTGTGACTCGGCGTAGCGGCGCATGAACGGGCTGAGGTCGTCGCGTGCGATATCGACGTTCTTGAATACGGGCTGCATTTCGGCGAACTTAGCGCGCAGCGCTTCCGGCACGGCGATATCGCACTGCACGAGACCGAATAGAGAGCCGTCGCGTACACCCGCCAGTATCGTCGAGTGCGTTACGCGCCTCGCGTCGGGTCGCGTCACGGCGGGGGGTCTCACGGCTCGCCACTGGCACTCCCACATTTCGACGACGGCGTCGACGTGGCGGCGCAGGTAGGACGTCACGGCGATCGTCGCGGCGTACAGAGTCGTCATCGGTTGACCGTTGACGGCGTTCGTCGTCACGTGCGTCTGGCATATCGGGCAGCCGTGAAAGAAACAACCGTGAAATTGATACGCCGTTCGCGTGGCGGCGCACCAACCGTCGACTCGGTACTTACCGATGCGCTTCTCGCGGCCGTTCAACTGGTGTCGTATAGGGGCGTCTATTCGTTCCGCTTCGTACGTCAACCACTCTACGGCCATACGACCGTAGCGGTGCACGTGTTCCGCTCGAAAGTCGTTCTCCGCGCGTCGGCGCGTGTACCAACCCGTCGGCATTTCCCGCATCATCGCCGATAGATAGAGACCGTTCGCGTCATAGCCGACTATCGAACGACACGGGTTGTCACCGCCTCGAATCGACGTCACGCCGGCTTCTTGATGACGCGAGAAGATGATCGATGGACCGCCGACGATCTGCGACTGCAGTAGGCGGTGCAGGTCTTTGTTCGGTTCGTTGAACAACGAGAAATGGATTGACGACGGCAGGTCGTTGAATAGGTACAACAACGTCAACCCCGGTACGCTGATGGCGTCCTTAAACATGTCGATGCGCTGACGGCGATAGAAGGCGAACTGCCGCTCGAGGGCCTCGAGAAACGGCGCCACATCTCGGTTATTATACCAGATTAGAAAGTCGCGCATCGTCGTCATGCACTCGTCGCGCCATGCCGTCGCACAAATTTCGTACGCCTCCGCGGAGATTCCCTCGCGTTTCAGGTGGCTGTAGAAAGTTTCGCGCGGCGGTAGGACGTTCTCGTCCAGACGCGTCAACGCGTCGATATATTCGTACGGAAAGTACCCCTTGGTCGCCGCGCAGTCGTACGCTTTCAGATAGCGCTCGTAGCTGACACCGGGCGCGAGGTAATTAGTTATGTCCAGAAATTTCAACGTCGACGTCGTCAGGCACATGTAAGCGTTCTGTCGTTTAATCGTGAACGTCGACGATGTGTGCTGCGCGTCGTCGGTTATGAGCAGGGGGGTCAAGTACTTTTTGACGACATTCAAATCGTACTTACCGCTGTTGAAACCCAGTACGGGCATTTGACGAAGGTGCGTCCACAGGCGGTCGGCGAGTGCGGCGTACGGTGACGCGTCCTTGGCGTCGTCGTCACTTCGTTGCCGCCAGTCTTTATCGAGCGCTTCGATCGCCTCAAAGACCGCGTCGTAGCGGGGGCGTAGAAGCGCGCAAGCCGCCGCGCTCACGGCTTCCAGGTCATCGATGAGGCGACGCGCTAGATCGGCCGAATCACCGGTCGTGACGTAACAGCGCGCCGCTTCGTGTCCTGGCACGTTCGACGCGACGCTCACGCTGAGCAGTTCGTGTCGCGCTAGCCACCGACATTTATCGGTATCCGGCGGTAGCTCGTTGGTGGCGAAATAACATTCAAAGTCGAAGGTCGCGCGGTACGGATAGTAGCGCAGATCGTCGTCGCCGACGTCGATACCTTCGTCGTCGAGTCGTTGAAATACGGACGGTTTCGGTCGGTAGACGCCGCCGGGAAACACGTGACGAACACCGCCCTCGCACGTAGCTTCGTGACGTCGTAATAGTGACGGGTACCGCCAGAGGGAGTTGCCGCATTTCGAGCACTTGTACGTTTTCGCGTACGCGCGCAGATCGGTTATGTACGAAAAGTGATTCTCGTACAGGTTGACATTCAGGGTTGTGGGGTGCGCTTCGAGCGATCGACGGACTAGTTCGGCGGCGCCAGTCGTCGTTAGTCGATAGACGACGATGTTGATACGAAAAAACGTCTCCACGCGTTCCAGTTCGTTCAGGCGCACGCCGATCGGCTTCGGGGCGTAGCGCGCGCTCAGTTGTTTAGCTACTCGCGTTAAACGGGTTGTATTTAGGTGCTTCCCACCACCACCACCACCTTGCCGATGGAGGGCGATGCATCGGAAGAGGCATAGAGGATCGTCGTAGGGCTTGCCTCCCCGAGCGTTCGTCAACGCCACGATGTGCTTGTTGTTACGTACGTAGGCGGGGAGCGCGGTGCCAACGCACCCGATAGGATGGTTTAGGATGGCGTTCACGAAGTAGGTGGCGTTCGTTACGAGCTCGACCACCCACTCCGAATCGGGGCGCTGCGCGATGACGTACTGTAGTACGTCGGTCGTGCGCACGAGATCGAGGAATCGTTCGAAAGAACGGCTATCGGTTACGAGGGCGGGTGTTTCGAGAAGGCGACCGCAGCAGTTACAGGACGAATGAAAATAGCGGTAACGACCCGATACCTTGTGGCGTAACACGAAACCATAGCTTACGTTTATTTTAAACGCATTCTTTCGTTCGCTAAACATAACCCTCAGACGCGGTTCGAGCACCCGCGTACTCGTACAGGCGGTCATGCGATAGTTGTAGCGGGACTGTACGACACCGAGCGCTACCGACGTCTCTATGCTACGTCGATGCTCGTCCACGACGCGCTGAAGAGCATCGGTTGAGGGTGGTGGTGGTGGTGGATTATCATCGGGGGGTAACGACACCACCGGCTGACCGCACCGTTCCCTCAGGTGTCGTAGCATCCCGGCGCGCGTACTGTACGTTACGCCGCATTTCGGACACTCTCGTCGCTTTACGCATAGCGCATCATCGCCGCATCGTTTCGAACTCTTCGCGTGTCGCTCTAACGCCGACTGTTTCAAGAAATAAGCACCGCATTTCGGACATTGCCACCTAGTAGGTGGCATACTTTTCTTTGTGCTGCTACTTTTTCGAATACCTCTATTTATAACGAGGTACGGACATGCGCAGTGAGTGATGTAACGTGGGGGTGGTGGTTTTGTTAGGTAACGGGGTGGTGGATTTGTTAAGTAACGGGGTGGTGGTTTTGTTAAGTAACGACTAATGATATCGAGGTACGGCACACACGTGGTGTGGTGGCTTTGTTAGCGACGCGTGTGGGGTGGCGGTTTTGTTAAGTAACGACTAATGATACACCACGTGGTTTTTTGTTAGGTGCTTATTGGGGTGGTGTTTTTTTCTTAAGTATATGGGGTGGTGGTTTTGTTAAGTAACTGTGTATGTGTGTGTGTGTGTGTGTGTGTGTGTGTGTGTGTGTGTGTGTGTGTGTGTGTGTGTGTGTGTGTGTGTGTGTGTGTGTGTGTGTGTGTGTATATGGGGTGGTGGTTTTGTTAAGTAACTGTGTGTGTGTGTGTGTGTGTGTGTGTGTGTGTGTGTGTGTGTGTGTGTGTGTGTGTGTGTGTGTGTGTGTGTGTGTGTGTTAACTCGGAAACGAGGAACGTACATTTTCAACGTTTTATTAAGCGTGTCGTACAACGAAAAGCGATATTAAGCAAAATCAGCAGAATAGGCAGTAATGTTCATTTTTTAATTTAAAGGCCGCTTCTGCACTGTACGTAGACGTGCACTGCCGACTCTAGTCGAGCTCGATTGACGAATTCGCGCCAATTCGTACCGAGGAGCCAGTCGGATACGAACTGTACCAAATACAATTCCCCAGCTCGCCCCGGTTGCTGTCCGTACGCCTTCACGTGTAGTAACTCCACCAGACGTATGAAGGTTGGTATCAGTGAGTGCTGCAGACACGATTCCAACACTCCGTTGAAGTGTTGCGTGACGAGTTCGGTTACGTTCTCGTAGCGCCGTGCGTACTCACGAGTAGGCCTACCCGCCCGATAGCCGATCATATGCACGTACGGACATCCCTCGTTAACTTCGCAAGCACCGCATCGATCGCGCGCCGTCTCCAATATCAACTCACCGAGGTGCTCAGCGAGGAGGGCCATCGCATGTCGCTCATAGCGACAGGCCACCTGACCACGCCCCGGTTCGACGACGCGTCGTTGCATCGCGTCCAACGGTACAATCTGGTGTAAACTTTCGTAAGGCGGTGGTGTACCAAGCGCCTCCTCAATGATAGCATCCAAGGCGCTATCGACATCGCCCGCACATCCCTACAGCACAAAAGCAGGTGCCTACAAACACACATTTCCCACGGCGAGCGTGCGCACGTTCAGGCCGTCGCGCTCTCTACAAAACACATTATTATCATTAATCCACCTCTTTTGCTGCGTTAACACGAGCCATCAACGAGGCGTCTTTCCTCTCACTATCCGTCACCGAACGATCGAGTAGTGTTTGTACGAACAGGGCAACTTCGGCGTATCTCGCACGCATCCGTTCATTATTGGCTAACATTTCCAGCAGAATTCGCCGCACCTCCTGTAGACATACAACAAATAAATGTCATGTTTTATATAGGCTGAGCGCCTTTCTAGTAGGCTCTCTTTGCTTCGTAAGCCGCACACCAGGCCATTACGTAATTTTCCGCTATCTCGTCTAGTAAGCGCGCAGCTTCATCACTAGTCGGTTTACTAGTTAGCAATGCCGTCACCAGCGGGGCCTCCTATAACACAAGAAACCCATTACTATCAACGACTCTCCTCAGCGTGCGCACCGTATACGACGGCTCACCTCCCCAGGTAGTCTTACGAACACTGATCTCCACTTTAGTGCCGGCCAATTCAAGTACAGTATCGCGAAGTTCCTCCTCGTTTAACTCCACCAAGTAATCAGCCCGGTACTCAACCAGCTTTGCCATTTGCGTGTCAAACAAAGTCAGCCACATTTCATCTTCTTCGTCATCTCCATCTCGAATCATGACACGCAAAGCAAAGTAATTTTTTACCTTATCAGGTTCCCCGTGGGTTCGACATAACATCACGCCGTCTGTGTTTTCATACAGTTTGCGTCGACATTGGGAACATCCCCTGTACGTGCATTTATCACGATAACTCACAGCCTCGATATATGCTGAAGTCTTAAGCTTGTAGACACCGTTCTTAGAACCGGCCAGTTCCCTTACACTCACCAAGGTAGCCTGCGATGGCGTTGCAGTGCTGCATTCTCGCTCAAGCGAGGCCCGTCTAGTCAGCGGTGCTGCCAACCCCGCTTCTTCTGCCCCTCGTTTACGACCAAACGAGGACGCAACCAACAAGGGTCTCTTAGCAGCTGGTGTGGTCACTTCCGCAGGCGGCTGTTGTTGACTACCGCTCGCCTTACACGCTTGCTTGCGCATCGCCTTCATCTTTTTCAACGGTGCAGTCATCTCGTCGCGCTCGGCCATTCTCGAGGTTGAAGAACTTCTACGGCTGTTGCTGCTGAAATCAGTCACACCACTTGCATTATACCTCATACAAAAATTTCCACCGCTTTATATAAGCAACATACGGCGCATGCGTACTTAACGCATACCCCCCTAATCGATGTTTCTATTACAACGCATAACCGCCTAGTATCCGATGACTTTTATTTCCGGAAAAAAATCAGACGGTCATGTAGTGCGTTCGTTGACAAACGTTTATTTACAGCCAATTTTTCTACAATAACCACACCACTTAATTCCCTACACGCCACTGATCCCACACAACGCTTAAATTCATACTTTTAACCCGTCGTTTACGGTTTGGAAAAAGCATTGTTCGCGCTTCACATTCCTTTCACGATAAGAACCCCCATTAGCGTCACAGCTGTTTTGCGTCACCATCCGATTTCTAGCCAGCGCCAAGAAAAAAATTACACGGTCACTTTAGTGCGTCCTGCGTTAAATGTTACTTTCACATCGAATTTCTCTATTATTAACACTCCACAATATGCCTGATCCCTAACTAAGCGGATGCAACGGTTCATTTTGGTCTTTAAACGGTCGCTTATTGATATTTTGATATCTTTCCTTTCACTGTTTTTACATAACTTTTGCGCATGCGCTCTTAACACATACCTAACGTTACACAACAACGCCCCCGGTCTCCGTTCAGTCTTTGTCATGGCCACCTCCCGAGCGCTACCTACGTCAACAACTGCCGCTGCAAAAGAACAAAGGTACTTCTTATTTTCATATAACTCTTATTTCTTCATTTACATATTAAACTATAAGTTTATTTTAGTGGTTATTTTGTTTTCCTATTACCCCGATTTATAATTTCTTCTTTAATTATTTCTTAGATCTGTCAGTTTTAAATACATTTCGTTTTCAAAACTTCCCTTTTCATATATGACATAGGTCATTTTCATATAACTCTTATTTCTTCATTTACATATTAAACTATAAGTTTATTTTAGTGGTTATTTTCTTTTCCTATTACCCCGATTTATAATTTCTTCTTTAATTATTTCTTAGATCTGTCAGTTTTAAATACATTTCGTTTTCAAAACTTCCCTTTTCATATATGACAGAGGTTATTCCTATTCACAGTTATCATAACAACAAAATATTCATTATCTACTACATGGCAAACGTGCTAGTTACTTTTTCCGGGGGTTGTAACTTACTATTTTCATATTTTATTTACTGCTATTTAATGCTTTCGTTCTTTTATTTATTTTTCCTATACACTTCACTTATTTACCAAAATGATTCATTCACAGAAACCACCTACGACGCGCCGTCATTCTACCGACACGCGCGTACTTGGACATGACCGTTCCCCTCTGTCGGGTTATCGGGGTGCCACGACCGCCAACACCCGAGGAGGATTCGTTGGACGCCACCGGGCCGGCGTTGACGGAGGCCGACCCTAACATAGCCAGCCCGACCACAGTCGATCAGCCCGACGGCCTCATGACTTCTTTCACCATACTCGGGGCAAATGGGTCGTGGTACACACCCCCACCCGTCGATGAACTATTTGAAAGACATGGTTTTAATGAGCTATCATTAACACCGATAGATGCATCTACAGCGTTGCAACGTCGCCGTAATGCAGCTCGTATGCGATCTGCTCAATTACCGTGCTTGGGACATGCTGTCCCTCAATAAAATACACCGTTCACGTTCACTCGTTTTCTATTACCTATAAGTTACCGTTGCTTACAGCTTTTTTAAATTATATATCCCACTCGTTTCGTTTTGCTAGCATAATAAACATACCGTCATTCCGCATCCATTTGTCCACCGCTTAACACGCCGCTACCTCGATAAAACAAGCCGCTGATTATCGCTTTAAACGCACGCATAAGCGCTGTTTCCACAAAGCCAACCAGTTTATTTCAGCATCATTACAAATCCGGCTAACAAAATCCCAGCCGTAGATCTATTTTCAGCCGCCCATATCTAGGCCGACCGGCCGCGTCTCAACTTTCACCACTGCCGCCTATCCAGGGTACAGCGGCTAATCTCGTTCACACTGGGTTTAGTGCATTCGTACCCACGGTGATTTTATCGTAACCACGGTGGTTTTAACATAACCACATTGGTTTCTGCTATATCCCCGTATCGTAACTAGGGATGCTGTTATTATATTATTCGCTAGATGGCGTTATCACGTAACTAGGGACGCTATTATTATTCGCTAGATGGCGTTATCCCGTAACTAGGGACGCCGTAACTAAGGACGCCGTAACTAGGACGTTGTTATTAATCGCTAGAGGGCGCCTGTCATTCACAAAAAGTGACAGGCCATCAATCACGTTTTTTATAACTAGGATCCCGATTCCACTCAGGTTACCAAAAAGCCTTTGATCTTTTTTTTATAAGTAGGATCCCGATTTTGAAATCGACGTTTTTTATGCACGTACCTAGATACAAAAGGGGGCGTGGTTTGGGGCGTGTGTATCCTCCTAACTACTGACAGTCATTGGCCACACGATCGGTGCCGAATATGTTCTGGAACGTCGTCAACGGCATGCCGCGACATCGGAGGAGTAGGTAGGCGACGCAATATTGTCCGCACACGTTAGAGACGACGCTCTGCAGTCTCTTGTCGTTGTACGTCCACGCGTCGCCGCAGTGTCGGTGCAGGAAGGCGCGGAAGTCGGCGTGCAGCGGCGGGAGACCGTACGAATCGAAGTACTCGCCGACGCCTTGACGGTCGACGTAGACGGCCACCCAGTGCTCCCCCGGTTCGCCGCCGTCGTCGGTATTGCACACGAAGGCCATCGGGTAAGTAGTGGTGGTGGTAAGTAGCGCGTCTTTAGGTACGACGCCGAGGACGATGTGTTTAGCGTACGCATCGAGTTCGAGGCGACGCAGCAGTTGGAACGTATCCATTACGAGGTACAGTCGTACAGGACGTTCCGGGTCCGATCGATTTCCATCACCGTCTCGAATTCCGCGTACACGACGACGTTCACCGGTCGGGGTAGCGGCGTCGAGAACTGCATGTTAGCGCCCACGCTCCCCTGACGCGCGACGTTGAAATGGTCCCCGTCGCAGCAGTCGGGGGTCAGGTCGAAAGCGAAGACGGTGTAGCCGGCTTCGAAATCCGATCGCGATATGTCGTTCCCCTCGTCCTCGCCCGCCTTTCCGGTGGCCTCGAAGAGATTCATGTAGCTTCGTATGTACCGGTGGTGCGGAAAGTCCGGTTGCAGTGGTTTGCTCGGCACCTGACGTCCGTCGACGTTGAGCGCGAGGAAGTTTATGTCGTTGTGATGCGCGTTGAACGGATTTCTAGTGTAGTCTCCGTTGTAGGCGGCGTTGTCGATCATCATCAGGATTATGCGTTTCGGAATCGTGCCCATGTACAGGTTCTCGTGCGTGTGCGATAGCGTACCCGCGGTTATCGAGAACGACTTGCAGTCGACGCGGCGCATCGGAAACTTAGCCGTTCCCAAAAGCCACGCTTTGATATGACCCAGCTGGACTTCCGGGTTCAACTTCACTTTTCGGACGTCCAGGTAAATCGAACGTATCAAGATACGCCACCCCGGCGCGGCAGCCGCGCCCATGAGCGCGAAGGCGTCCTTCGACTGGATCATGCGTATTTTCGTGTCGACGCCGCTCGGTAGGAGGAGGTTTAGCATAAACGCGTCGATGTGCAGGCGTCCCATCATATCCACCTCGGTACTGGCCGCCGTCAGATCGCGCCGCGCTACGAACCCGGTGTTATCGTCCCCGCGCGCGTTCATGTGTCCGGCGCTATCTTTGTACCACAACGACCCCGTGAGATGCGATCGTTTCGCATCGCTACCGTAACTCAGCAGGGTCTCGATATAGGCCCGGTACGCGTACGTATTGGTCGACGGCGTCACGAGCGTACCGTTCAGCGACACGTCGATTTGACTGAACATCGAATGAAGGAAATTGTTGACCGGCGCCACATTGGTGCCGGCCGCCAGATCGGTACCGTCCCCCTGAACCACTTCGAAGCGGACGTACGTTTGAAGGCTCGCCAGGTCCGTCTAGTCGTTACCCGACCCCGGAATGAGGAACTCGATAGGACCGCCGGCGTCGAGAGCCGTCAGCGGTTGGTAGACGGTCCGATAACTGCTCTCGATGCTCTTCTGCGTCACCGGTCCGGCGAACAGGTCCAGTTCGGCCTTCACGCCCTCGCACGCTGTCTTTACGAACGCCATCGTTACGCGTCGAATATATCGACCGGTCGACGTCCTCTCTTCCGTCTACTGACGGTCGTCGCCGTTCGACGCTGCTTCTTTATAGGCGCTCTTTTTTTCACCCGTCTCTTCTTCGGCGCCGGCCCTTTCAATAGGCCGTCGAGAAGATCGACGCCGGCCTCCTTCGCGCGTCGTTTTACCGACGCTTTCAGATTGCCGCCGCCAACGACGTCCCGCGCCACGTTCACGCCGGTTTTGAGCGCGCGTTTTCCCAACGCCATGGCGCCTCTCTTAAAAAGCGGCATGACGCTTCGAAACAGGCTCCCGAAGATATTACCCAGACCGTGTCCTCGCTGACCTCGACTGCCTATGAATACCGGTAGTTGACCGCCTACCTGTCGAACGTAGTAGTCTTCGTACGGGTTCGGCATGGTTAAAACAATCTCGATTTACAGCGTCTGATGTGAAGCGTCACCACTAGCTTCCCCCGCTCGAATGGTATCGGTTGACCGCAATCGTCTCTTATATCGACCTCGATCGTATCGAATTGATGCCGCAGCAGCTTCACGTATTGGACGCGGTCGAACGTTTCCGAAATAACGCTACCGTTCGTACCGAAGACGGCGATATTTCGAAGAAGCGGCGCGTACACGTCGCCGACGACGCGCGATTCCACGAGATCCGTGTACACGTACAGGGTGTCGACGCCCGCCTTCATATCCACCGTATTTCGACCTTCGTACGCGTACGTGTACGAGGCGGGGGACGTCTCGATAACGACGACTTCCGGGTTGGCCCCCATCATCGGCGGACTTACGATAACGTTCTTGTGGAAACCTAGCACGCTCTTCAGACGGCTCGTATCGGGTAGGGTAAAGGCGACGCCCTCCGTCATACGCAGCGTCATTCGGTTAGAGACGCCGCTGTACTCTAGATGCACCTTCACCTTATCGGTCCACAATTTCCTTAGCGCCTCGTTGAGCTCGCGCAGTAGCACGAAAACGTTGTTGTAGAAACCGTGAGCGATCGTACCCTGTCGGTATATTCCGATACCGTCCATGGTCGTGAAAACCCCCGCCTCACCTCGGGGCGCCGACAGGTAGAAGGTGGCATCCGCCTCTCTCACGTTGTACCACGTGTGCGGGTACTGTAGCGTCACCAGTCCGCATTCCCATTCTCCGCCGGTCAGGTCGAACCGTCGCGGCAGCGTCGTGATGTAGTGCGTCAACGTATTTTCGGGGTGCCGCTTCGTAGACGCGTTGCTCGGTAGCGTCAGGTAAAAGTCAGACGATACCGCCATCGTCTCGTCGTCGTCGACCGCCGCCGCCTCTCATAGACGGACTCGGGAGCAGATAACCGAGACAGCTGCTCAACAGTGCCGTCCACAGATTGGAGTCGCCTTGACCCCGCGTTAAATTGTATATACTAACGGCGATGACGAAGTACAGGACGATGACCTGACAGAGGAATACGATTTCGGCCTTTGGGCATTCGTTACCGCAGAGCCGCCATGGATCGGGTTCGTGGACGGTGGAGTCGTCGGCGTTCTCGACGGCGTCGACGGAGTCCTCGTTGGTAGTCGTCGTCGGCTTCTCTGAACCAGTAGCGGCGTCGACGGAGTCCTCTTTGGTAGTCTTCTTCGTCGGCTGCTCGTCCCTCGCCTCCATAGCGCCACTGAGGTCTGCGGGTACAGCAGGGCCCCTTATACGGGAGGAGCGACGTTCCCCCGCATAAGCACGACTCGTGCAGTCGCCAGCATTCCTCGTGACGCGTCCAACGCATGCTATAGGTCCACGAGCGCCGCGGCGTCGATCCAACTGTTGAAGGAGGCCGGGTAACCGCTCCATTTCACGAGCGCATCCGAGCCGCCGCCGCGACGACGACGCCGCTGCAGAACCGCCTCCACTCGATACAGTTTGTCCTTCGGAACGACTACGCGTTGTACTTCCTGTTCGTAGAAGGCGCCCTCTACCGGTGTCCCCGCGTCGTCCTTCAGGCGATAAACGGGGGGTTCGGACGGATGCACCTCTACGACGGTGAAGAGCTCCTCGCTCCAATTAGGCATGTATCCTTTTTTGAATTGACCCCTCGTCTTACTGATACGCACGCGATCTCCTTCGCGCAGTTTCGGTTTTTTTCCCATACCACCGCCGCCGCCGTACAGGCGTTGCCATACGTCCTCCTGATTCGTCGCGTCGACGCTCGCCGGCGTCCTACCGATGCTTCGATGATAGGCGTTGTTGTACGAATGCACGAAATCCGTTAACGCCTCTACGTAGCGCAGCGTCTCGTATTTCGTAAAATAACGCCACATGCGCGTTTTCAAAGTCCTATTGAAGCGTTCCACGACGCTCGCTTTAGTCTCCTCGTTATGCGTCACGAAATGATGAACGCCGCGACTCTTTAGGAACGTTTGCAGGGGTCGATTCAGAAACTCGGTCCCCTTATCGGTCTGCAGCGCGTTCGGCGGCGGCGCGTCGTTCAGCAGACGCTCGAAGGCCGCCACGAGCGATGCGCGATGCGCCGGACTTATTCTTCAACGGAACGCACCACGCCCGCTTCGAAAACACGTCGATTACCGTCAATAGAAATGTTATACCGTCGTTGTGTTTTTTTAACCTAGTCAGATCGACCAGATCAGCTTGCCACTGCTGGTTTTGACCGCCCACGATAACGCAACGTCGTTTGAAACGTCTTTTAACCGGTTTGTGTAGAGTATAAGCGTCCTGCGCCGCTAGCCACCTCTCGACATCCGAGCGTCGTCGACCCCCCTTTGACGCGCGGTGCAACGCGTCGACACCTCCGTAACTCCCCGCTCGTTTCGGATCGAAGTAGAGTTCATTCAGTTCAGCGTCGTCGTTTCGTTTTCGAAGGTTTCGTTTTGGACGACGACGACGACTCCACCCGGACACCATGACGACGACGACGATCGACGAACGATGACTATTATATAGAGAGCGATAACCGTGATGACGATGAGAGCGACGACGGCGACCGTTCGTTGTATCGACGTCATCGTCACATCGATTCCCAGCCGTCCAACGCTCTCTTTCTAGAACGTCGTCTTCGCACCACCTTCCCCGCTGAACTGACCGATCCCGCCTCCTCCTCTCCTTCTCTTGACAGCCGCCGCCGTCGCTGCTCCATGTACTCCCGATAGCGCGGGTTGCCAACGAACTCCATAGGAATGTTCATACCCTTCATGCTCAACCCGAAGGCGCGCCATCCTAAGGGCTGCGTCGTCTTCGTTCTCGTTCGCATGAGATCGTTCACTAGATCGACCATGTTACTCCCCGCGATCGTTTTACCGTCGTACACGAATTCGCCGCGTTCGTTCCATCGACACAAGGGATCGGCTTTCATTTTCGCGATAAGTAGACTCGCCTTCCCTTTCAGCGTTTTCGGCATGCTGGCTACGATTTCGTGCTCTACGGCCTCCGACGATGGTGGCGCCGTGGTCTGCGGCGGTATCTCGCCGCCGTCGGCGTTGACCATCGACACGCGTACCGGTTGCGCCGTTCGAGCCGCCTCTATAGTGTTGTAGCGACTCAGCAGCTGATTGTACGACATCACCTTATCGCGTTCGGATAAATCCGATCGCTCTAGAATATCTTTCATGTCGCTGTCCAGGCTACTCAATACACGTGATCGGGGGGTGCTGCTCGACTGCTGCTGCGGTTGAAGGAGACTTTCCACCAATCGCGGGTCGACCAACGCCATCTTCTTCGCGTACTGCATCGCTTAACCCCCGATTAACTGTTTGAGTAGTGGCAGGAAAACGGTGCTCGCTAACGGCGCTAGCAGGGCCGTCAGAAAACCACCAGCCCCCGTTTGCAAGATGGCTCGCTTCCGCTTCACCGGAATTCGTTTGTTGACCAAGTCACGCAGGTGATCTCTGTATTTCGTCAACACGCGTTTCTGCTTCGGCGACACCTTCACGTTCCCTCTCAGAATATTGTACGCGCAATCGCATAGACTACATATGAGACCGACCTCCGAGTGGGCGAGCACGGCTTTTCGCAGATCTACGTTCCGCTTCTGTCTATCCATCAACTGCAGGGCGAAAATGTGTCTCTTCAGGCGTTGCTCCGAAAACGTCGTCGTCGCCGCCTTCGGTCGTCGCTTCGCCGCTACCACCGCGCGTCTTCCCGTCATACCGACTAATGCGTACGCGGCGACGTCCCTCTCTACTTATAGTTGACCACCACCACCACCCTTCCGTACGTAGACGTACTGAAGGGGGTCGTCCGGAAATATACACGTACGCAGGCGCATGTACTCTTCCGTTTCCTGTTTCAGGTCGACGAAGAGATAGCCGTACGCCGTCGACGTCGCGTCTTTGAAAGACTCTATCATGTACTTGACCTCTCCCGGATACATCTGTTTCGCGAGGAGACCTACTTGACCAACGTCTCGGGGGTTCTTAAATAGGGCCAGGTATTGGGCGTTCAGGCTGATTGTGCGGTTTTCACCCCCTTTCGGAAACATGTTCTGTCGGAGTTGTACGACCGACGTATTACAATGATGACTTTTTTTGGTAAATAGCGCCGTCACCCCGCTATCGGCTTCCTCCATGAGGTCGTCGAGTACTAAAAGCGTCCTCTTTTTACCGTCTAAATACGTCGTAGTCGGCAGGCCGTCTACGAACTCTATTTCCGGAGACATAGACGCGTAGGCGGGCTGCCACTGCCCGTAACACCACAGGACTTTTTCGGGCGCCGGATCGATCATAGCGCTTCGTATCAGACGGTCGACGAACGTCGTCTTACCGCATCCCGTAGGCCCTGATACTATACACGTAAACGGATGCTTCAACAACGGTCCGCCCATTTTCACGACTGATACTGGCTGATGTTTTTTACGCGTCTTTATAAAAGGCGCGCACCTCCATCAACAGTTTACCGAGCTTGTTCTCGCCCTCGACGTCACCAATCCTGGTACCCCAGAAACCCTCCCTACTCGGCACCCACTCCACCAATTCGGCATCGCCGGTGGCCAACAGTTCGGCCTTCAACTCCCCACCGAACTTACTCATCAGCAGCCCCTTCATACAGGCGACCCTAACGACGTTCCATTCGGTTCCCGTTCTCTTTTTTCGAATACCGTAACTGAGTCGTTTCGCCGCGTAGGGCGATCGCGTTCTTTTGATACACGCGGCGCATACGAGATCTTCGTTGAATAGCGCTTTCCTATACTGATAGGCGTGCTCGACGGATCGGAAGACCCGACCGTACGCCGTCAATCGACACCTGTACATATTCGACAAGAAGGAGCGCGAACCGCCAAACTTTATACGTTCCGACGACGACAACATGACTACTACCGATAAAATCGCTACCGCTTATATAGATAGGGCCGGCTTCTAGGAGTACGTCGATCGCTAGTCGTTGATCGCTTAAGACGTTGATCGCTAGGTGTGAATTGGTTTAATTGCTAGATGGCGTTATCACGTAACTAGGGACGCTGTTATTAATCGCTAGAGGGCGCTTTTCATGTGTGATTTGGTTTAATCGCTAGATGGCGTTATCACGTAACTAGGGACGCTGTTATTAATCGCTAGAGGGCGCTTTTCAGTCACAAAAAGTGACAGGCCATCAATCACGTTTTTTATAAGTATGTTCCCGATTTCTCTCAGGTTACACAAAACCCTTTGATCTTTTTTTTATAAGTATGTTCCCGATTTTGATAAGGACGTTTTTTATGCACGTAGTTAGGTCTAAAAAGGGGCGGGGCGAGCGTGTGCCTTGTCTCTATACTACTTCCATTTCCGAGCTCCAAGAAATAGCTACACGCCAAAGTTGTAAGCCAACATCAAGCTCCTCGATCGCATGTCGTTGAATGGAACGGGAAAAAGCACAGACGCAACAGAAGACACCTGCCACTGTCAACGTTCGGAGCGGAACGGGTATACCCCAGAGTCAGGCCAGAAATATGCCGTGAGCGAGCCTGATCAACAAATGCTAATCTGGGAGTTACTCAAACAGCAGCAGCCCTGAAGAATCGCAAGCCGCGTCTAGCGTTCGCAGTGCGCCCGTTACTTACCCGTCGCCCCCCACCGGAATTGTGACCCGTATTGGTTGTGTGAGCAAGCCAACAAGACGCCTGGACTTGTGAACTATGGCCAGGTTAACCGAAGGGCAAACGTCGTGACTGAGACGTTCCAGTCCCACCAGGATAGAATAATCCCTGAGTGACCCGTAGTTGTTTAGTTCAAGACGGCAGATAGTCTACCCTACAGTCTATTTAACTTTAGATGTGTTTTAGTAGTAGTTCGCGCACGAAGAGTTGTCCGCAAGAAGAAGTTGAACTTTACATCTTAGTTTCGAGGAAGCACTTAATACTAAAGACACTGATTGTTTAATAATTTCAGTAATTTGAGCTTTAATTAGAAGTGTGAATAATTGACACAAAATGGAAGCAGACGTGGACCTTTATAAATACGTACTTACTTGGTAAATTGTACAATTGCATAAGTACACGTTCACATTTATTAACTATTTATGAATTGAAAGATCATACATTTTGTTTTAACAGTACAGTTAACATGTCTTTGAAAGAAAGGGAGGTGTAGTGTTCAGGCTTGCTCTAACTTCGCATGCACGCGACTAGCGGCAAGCCGTCAATAAACGTATAGAGTTACCACACTCTCGTTACATAGTCGAGTCACGATATGTTACAATCACGCCACATTGTGTGTGTTCGGCTTATGTCAGCGAACTGAGAATTAACCAACTAATGACCACTTAGGCCAATGGTGCCATTTCCAATGAAAACGGTGCGGTTATTCACATCTAGCTGTTTGTTCCTGGCGGTAACTCAATTACAGCTGTTGATTTGTTGAATGCGGCAATATTGTCAGACACACGGTCCAATACACAAGTGTATCTATTACAGCGGGGCCAGCAGGCACGAATAAACAGTCAGTGCAAAGGTGGCTCACTTCAAGACGTACGTGACATCACAATTTAAATTTGCCAACACCAATTACGAGAACCAGGGAGTAATGTCTGGTTTGTTGTAATAGTGTGCTATCGACGTATAAAGGCCTACTATCTCACTTCACTCTTGTCGGTCACTCGGGTCGAACTCTCTTTCCAAACTCTAGTCTTCTTCATGTCCCCCCGCTGTCCTGTGTTATTCTTCCATGTGTTTGCTGCAACGGTATGGTCTTGGATGCAATAATTATTTAATATTGATCTCTACAACAGTGTCCAACAAATCTCACCCTTATTTCTTGGATCTTCTGAGTAATTCCGTTTGTATCTCTATACAAGTGACACGTGTTTTTCCCCGTTAATTTTGAATATGGCTTGCAACATACTTGTAAAACACCCATCTAGTTGTGTTCTGGGTGTCTTTGTTAGTGTCCAAGACTCGCATCCGTGCAGCAGCAGAGACTCCACCGTTACAACGAACCGCTGTTGCATGATCTTGCATGAAAGTATAGGCCAATATTTAAAAACAAGTGTTCTTAGTTCGTTTTCATGTTATTGTCTTCCTGATCTGGATATATTTAGTTGCAAAGATGGCTCAAGTGCCCGACGTACTTAATATATTTGACCTTCTCCTAATACTATCGTACTATGCAATACTATCATGTGCAATTTATAATCCTGATGAACACATATAAATCACTACATGGACAGGTTCCATGATGTATATCGGACGTGCTGAATGTGTACAAATCAAGAAGAACGCTGTGATCCATGGATTCAGTGACATTTGAAGTTCCAATGGCTAGAACAGTTACTTACGGAGATTGAAAATGTCAGTGTTCAGCAGCCAAGTGTGGAATGCGCTACTGGCTCACATTCGTGAAGCAAAAACATTGAACACTCTCAAGAGGCTGCTAAAAACACATTTGTTCCTGGCCCATTTTTGTGTTTAACTATTTCTAGTCAGTTTTGTTACATTTTAAAACAGTATATATATATATTCATCTTATTATATCCAACCTTCTAAAAAATTAATTTTTTTATCATGCTATCTTTTTATGTTTTGTTTTTACTGTCCATGATTATTCTATCGTGTACAGCGCTTTTGAGCAGGCTTTTATGTATGAAAAGAGCGCTTTATCAATTCGGTATAATAATTGTTCCTCCTCTGGTCACAATGACAATGTTTTCAGGGAGGCTGTATGCCATTAATTCAGGGAATAGAAGGGGTCTCAGAATTAGTACGCCTTGTGCGAAAATACGTAAATGTTGTAAAATGTGAACGAGGGGCCGTCACGGTGTGTGCGTGTGTGCGGGTGTGCGTTTGTGTGTGGGTATTTGACAAAGATGATGCGCAAAGATTATGCATGGAGAGCCTAGATCTATAACAACAACTATGATTGTTTGTAGGCGTCTGTGTCGTGCTGGAATGAACTTTCTTACGTTTCATCCAAGTTCAGCAGAGCTGAGACGGCTGTCCGTGGACTGCTAGTAGCAGTGGTGTCATCTGTTCTAACTACAAGCATTTTCTTATAATCTTTATTAAGCAAGCCCCGTGATGACGTGATCTGCCAAGAAAATCGATGCTTGCCAAGAAAATCGATGCTTTCGCCATGAAGAACCTCCGACGCCTCGCGCACATAAAGTGGGTCAATATCAGCAATAACACGATCATGGAACGTACCGGTCAGAAGCATGCATCAATACTCATCACCCAGCGACGCCTTCGATGGTTCGGCCACCTGCAATGTATGGCACCAAACTACCCTGCCGCTCTATTATACCAATTCCACCCACAAAACACCGGCTGGAAACGGCGCCGCGGGCGTCCTCGGCGTCGAGGGATCGACTGTGTTAAGCACGATGTGGATAGCCTGGGCCTCACGCTTGAGACGGCCGAGCAGCTGGCCGTTGACCGCCTCACCTGGAAGGCAATGATTAAAGGATGTGGTATGACCTGTACGCCTGGATATCCGGCAAGAACCCTAAGTCAAGTAAGTCAAGTGATGTGGCGCCACTTTTTGTCGCACAAAGAACAAAACTGCATCCAGAGACGTCTTGATGTTGTAGTGAAGGAGGTGGGGTTAGTAGGTGTATAATTGAAAGTGTTTTGTGAGCCTCAATTAGTTCTTTGTGAACTTCACGGGGATATAATCAGACATTTTTGTGAGTCTTATGGCTTAACTTGAGGTGCAGTTGAGGGTTTCTCGATCTGAGCCGAATCAAATGCTGTAGTTGCAGAAATTGTGTTGTTGCTGCACCGCCTAACTTCTGCTTCTCCACTGCCTCTGCTCGACTGGTGACATCGGAAGACTGGGGGGTGAAGGGGAGTTTGAGGGGGGGGGTGCTGTTGAAAATGTTTCGTCACTGCGCAGCCGCAATTTCACCGTCTTCTCGCTGTCTCTTGCGCTGCCTCCTATCTCGTCTCAACAGATGAAATGGGAAGACGGGCGGGGGAGGTCTGTTAAAATGTGTTTGCTGCTGTGCCATGTCGCTGTATCTTCACTTCAACTTTTCTTCAGTTTCTCCGCTTGCTTAACTGACACAACTGTGACGTCAGAAGATGGGGGTTGTTATTGACAGTTTTTTACCGCCGCGTCCGCATAACTTCAAGTTATTTAACAAGATTGCCACGCAGATAATTAACTCTAGATGGCAGGTGGACATGGAAGCCTGTTGGCTTATCGAGAGTTCAACCTTTTTTTTATCTACAAGTATCCCGCCCTTCTGAGGTATGTGTCGATTTTATTTTTACATATTCATGGCATAACACGGTGTTCAGGTGTGCTTGGCAGTAGATTCCACCACAGCTGTTTTAGTGTTACAAGTTTGACGTATTTCAATTCAAGGAACGTTTTTCATATTTCTCAGGTGCGTTTATAGAGGTACAGACATTACTTCGGACATTTACATTTTACTTGAAAAATTATTACTGCTGCCGGACTGTTATGGTTTTTAATCGACATTCGTCTACACTTGCCTTGAGAACCGGTTGCAAACTTGTCAAGCAGGACGCTGTGTTATATTCTTGGATAACACCGGACCACGAACAACTTTTGTGCAACCGCCGATGATACGCAGTGACGCAGTGACGCAGTGACGCAGTGACGCAAGATGCACTTCAGCATGCGTGTGTATCAACAATGGCATCAGTGGTGCGTTGTTCTAGGACACAGTTGTTGTCAACTGCCGCCAATGCAACCAGGTATACCAGATATCCGGTGACCTGCTGTGTGAATCTTCTACTTTACCAACTGTGCATCTTCAAGCGTTCGTCTACGAGACGTAAACACCGTGGCGGTCGTAAAGTCGCAAAACAGATCGGGACAACAATTCACTACGCAAGAGTACCGACGTTGCCACAACCAAGCCGAAATGTAGTAATTTAATAACTGTACCATTGTATAAACAGGTACAGCGCGATCAAGGCGTACGAGTATGCTACGTTTACGCACAATCGTGTCGGAAGAAAACACTCGCCATTGCGGATTATATACTTGAAAACCATCTCGATATGATGGCGATATGCGAAACGTGGTTAATGCCTTCGAGCGACGCCAGTGTGATTACAGACAATGTACCAAATGGATGAAAAGCACACGTCTCGCCCTACCGACAAAGGGGGCGGTGTCATTATTATCCATACATCCGAAATCGTCTTACACAAACAGGTACCAATGCGTTTCAATCGTTTGAACACATCGAGTGCAGGCTGAAAACACATACGTCATCCATCAGAATCGTTGTTATTTACCGCCCGCCGCCATCAATGAAAAATGGCTTATCAACAACTGTGTTTTTTAAAGAATGGGACCGTTTCATCGACCAGCATGTCATAAAACCTTGACCTCTGATTATCATGGGAGATTTGAATTTTCATATTGACAACGCTGCAAATGTTGATGCACGGCGACTGGTCAATTATGTGAATGCCACAGGGATGGTGTTGCATGTTCGCGGGCCAACCCACAGGAAAGGACACACTTTGGATGTACTCATGACCCGCAGCACGGACGAACACCTTGTTCGAAATGTTATCGTTACGGATATGGGCCTTTCTGACTACTTTGCGATGAGTTTCAACATAGACATTGTTCAACATCGCACTGGTTTGATAAAAAAAACCGCACCATTGATGCAATGTCTTTTCGACAAGACATTCCACTGTTCCGTTCGGATGATCTTGACTTGCTGAACGTAGAAGAACTGGTTGATCAATACGATCATATGCTGGTCAACTTAATTGATTCGCACGCGTCCGTTGTTGCAGGCAGATAAGTACAAGGCTGGTTGCATCTCGCCATTAATCAAGAAGGCTGGACTAAATCCAGAACCAATACAGAAATATCAACCTGTATCGAATCTGACATTTCTCTCTAAACTAATCGAGCGCGTTGTAGCAAAACAGCTGAATGTCCAAATGCTAGAGAACAACTTGCACGACCAGTTTCAATCGGCATATCAACAAGATCACTCAATTGAAACGGCTCTGCTTAAAGTACACAACGACATTCTGTCTGCAGTAAACCGTGGCTGTGTTGTTGTGTTGGTTATGCTTGAACTTACCGCCGCTTTCGACACCATTGACCACGGCATTCTATTGAGCAGATTCACTCACAGATTCGGTGTCACTGGCGCTGCGCTTGAGTGGTTCAGATCTTACTTGTCCGGTCGGCATCAAGTCGTTCGTATTGAATGAACGTTTATTCAACAACAACAACAACAACATAATACATACACAGGATGGTTTGCTGCTGCTGCTGCTGCTGAAAGAACATAGCTGAAGTAATAGACTTATGTGTTGCTATGCCCTTCTCGAACTAAAAAAAACCTGAATAAATACAACACGATTGAAAGTGTCAAATTCTCCCTCCCCAACTGCTGTGCCGTTTGGTGTACCGCAAGGCGCCGTACTCGGGCCATTGCTGTGCATTGCATATATCACACCACTTGGCGACGTTATATCAAGAAATTCGGCTAGGTTTGTCACCCTTATGCCGACGACACGCAACTTTATGTTTCGTTTTGTCCTGGTGGAGATGGCCAACTGAACTTAATAGGTCGTTTGTGCTGTTGCCTAGAAGAAATTGGCGAATGGTCTCGGACCAATTTAGTGCAATTAAATGATCAGAAGACGGATGTCATGGTGCTTGGTACGAAGCAAAAGCTGCCACTGCTAAAGGAGATTCGTATTTTTGACTCGACTTTGACTTCGTCTTCAAGTGCGCGCAATCTGGGCGTTGTATTTGATCAATCCCTCAACACGACTAACCACATAAGTGCCATTTGCCGAACAGCGTATATGCACCTCCACAACATCAGTCGTATCAGGCGATACCTCACAACATATACGACTAAACCACTAGTGCACGCTTTCGTCATATCTAGATTGGACACGGGAATGCGCTACTGGCTACTGGCTACTGGCCTACCACGTGACCTCAGAATTCAGAATCAAATTATTTTACGTATAAATACGATACATATACAATGAATAACGTGAGTAATATATAAGGTCGGGAGACTCCCATTAAGATACGTAATATCGCCAGCACAGGAGCCACCCCATAAATATAAACCACAACAACATTTACACATTCACAAACTCGAGCGAATCCAAAACATGGCAGCCAGAATCATCACGTTCACACCTCGCCGTGCTCACATAACTCCGGTTCTAAAAGAATTACACTGGCTGCCAAGCAAATGCCGAATCGACTTTAAAATACACCTTTATATGTTCAAATGTCTGAACGGGACGGCGCCGCTGTATCTTGCCAACCTGTTAACCAGGCACTGTTCCGGACGCACACGTTCATCTGAACAACTTTTGCTTAAAGTTTCACGAACGAACCCGGTCAGTTTAGGAGACAGGTCATTTCGTGTGACTGGACCTCGATTATGGAATGCACTGTCCATTGTTATCAAGTGCAGCAGAACTCTGTCGGCGTTCAGAAAGACACTAAAGACGCACATGTTCAAAGCTCAAAACTGCTGACATTTTTAACATTTCATTTCACTTGGGGACATTCTGTTCTACATTTTTTCTTATGTTTCTTTTTTTGCAGGTTTTATTAATATACATTGAATCGCTTGATTGAATTTTATTGTACAGCGCTTAAAGCATATTATGGATATTGCGCTCTATAAATATTATTATTATTATTATTACTACTACTAGCACCCACACAATCAGCAGATATAGGAGAGAAAACATCAATGAGATTTTATAATTCGTCTCCTCTTTCGATATCACGATGCTATTGCCGAACGCCAACAACGGACACGTATCAGTACCCCAGAATAAACCCTGGAAATCCGGACACATATGTACAGGCCTACTATTCAGAGATCGCAACAGAAAGGTAATTGTTCATATCTTCCATTAAGATATCGACGACTCGTCGTTAGCTATGTATGCGATGAGCTAGCTTATTGAATTGCCATGCGACTCCGCGATACTCAGGACGACATCCAAGGAGTTCGATATGTCGCATGCATTTGCCGACGGAACTGTATCCTCGTCTGATCAAACAAGCCAAGCGCACATTACAATCTGTTTGACACAGCATACCACAGCGTTCGCTTTATTTTATGTCCAAAAACAACATTCACTGTACTCTTTGTAAAATATATGTTCTTTTATAACATGGCATGCTGTCCTTAGGTCTGCTCAAACCGCTTTACAATTCACCCCCTGACAAAAATGTTCAATTGAAGACCAACTCGGCTTATCTGGGATGCCGTCGGATACACTGCATATGGTGCGAGAATACTATTCGTTCACAAATACCTTCCAATGTCTATATATAGCGTTGTACTCAATCATACAGCTGAGTGAACTGGGACAGCGTGGAGTGAACGAACTTGCACAAGGTTCGAAACGGCATCAAAACGATTCGATTGAGAGCGCGATGCTCTGAGTGCCGACACCACGTCCCACGTGACCCGCAACAGCATAATTCAATTCATGTCCCACGCAAATATCCTACTGCAATGCATCTAGCGAGTGTGATTATGACTGTAAGCTGGAGCCACCTTGCATAATGTGTGAAACAAGTTTATAATGGTGTTCAAGAAAGTGACATAGATGCGGGATGTTGATTCACTGGACATTTATATTTAAAAGAAGGACGATCTCCGAATGCAATTTGAAATGCAAGCACACTACAAAACCAGGCGGACTTTATTGTAGACTATGTATACACGAAGAACGACATCGATCATTTCCATACTTTGCTTAACCGCAACTTCGCTAACAGAAACGTAGATAATGCTAAGTACCCGGGTGGTCAGGTGTGATCGTCTAGAAACTGTAATATCAATACATCCCTTGCAGTACGCACTGCATTGACGAAATTTATAACTAAAGGTGTTTCCATATACACTGTAAAGATATATTTTTTATTCTCATACCATTGAAATGAATTAGTTTATTCATATAGCCTACACGAAGGAGCCTACGGGTGTTAGAACTTGATGAATATTGGGGGGGGGGGGGGGGGGGCGCCGCCAATTGACAGGCCTGTTGCGTGGTTGGGGGAGGGGGGTAATGTCGAATACTATCACGGTGGCGGAGACGGGGTAGTGTAGGAGATTTGTTGTGGTGCCGATGGGGTAGTTTTTGGAGAGTTAATTGTTGCGGTGCCGTGTCGTTTCTCATTCTTGGCGATTTCCCAGATAGCATTTCCAATTCGGGCCAATATTGGCCCAATGTATGTTACTATATTGGGCCGATGTTGGCAGCCAACATTGGGGTAAGATCGGGCCAATGTTGGTCTAACCATGGCAGTTCCGATGCTTGGCCTAGTTGCGGTAGACATGTACGACCCACACAGAATCTGAAACACTACAAGTATAATATATTATGTAACCCTGGCGGAATTGTTTCGTGCAAGCGGTTGCATAGACTATTGTTATGTCAGTCGCCAGACGGGGGTAGGGTAGCTTGAGCCACACCCAGTCGCAGTTTGCTAGGGATCAAGGACGTGCCCACAAAGATATACGTACAGTTCTCTCGGCTCCGTATTACGAGTATCCATATACACGGCCTGGTGAGATATGTTTTCATGTTTATGTATTTATAAGTTATACATAATAGTGATACTATTAGAATAATGCATAATTTGTTGCCTTATTAACCGTCAGTTCGGGCATGCCAGCTATAGTATAACGAGTGTAGCAGCGTTCTGTCGCATAATGTTAAATTGTATTTACGAACGACTTACATATTTTGCAAGCATTTGAAGTAATTATTGTGATGTATAGGTACGTCGTGTGCATACGTTTGACTTTTGATAATGTGATAATTATTAGTCAAAAGAAGTACTTAGGTAAAACAAGTTTCTCCGACTCTTGTCTGTACAAGCTTGTCTGTACAAGTATAGACAAGTATCTATAGGGTGACTGATTATTACATGCGGTTTACCACGTCTAATATTAGAACAGCCGACACAACTTAGTAATGTAGCGTTGGTTGCTTGACTACAGTGTTCTGATGTTGTAATCGCAACTAGCACGCTGTCTCTATGTCTCCCTGCTCCTATATCTGTCTCTATAATAAAAAATAAAAATTCTCCCCGTCTACCTTTCTCCAACCCTCCCTATCTACCCGAATTTCTCTCCCTCCTCCATCCTCTGTGTTTGTCTGTTAGAATGTCAGTCAATAAGTCGGTTAGGCAGTACGTCAGTACGCATGCCTGTATGTCTGCCTGCCCGGCTACCTGTCTGGCTGCCTGCCGGCCGGCCTCTTTCTCTACCTGTTTTTTCTCTTACTGTTTGCCTCTATGTCTTTTTGTTTGTCTGCCTGTCTTGTCTGCCTGTCTGCCTGTCTGTCTGTATGTGTGTCTGCTGCTTGTCTGCTGGTTGTATGTTTATCTGCCTATCTCTGCCTCAGTCTTTGCCCTTGACTGTGTCTCTACCTCTCTGAATTTCTTATCTCTCCTGTCTGCCTATCTACATCGATGTATATATGTCTGTCTGCTGCTTGTCTGCTGGCTGTATGTTTATGTGCCTATCTCTGCCTCAGTCTTTGCCCCCGTCTGTCTCACTTTTCTCTCCAGTCTGCCCATCTACGTGGATGTATGTCTGTCTGTCTGTTTGTCTGTCCGCCACCCTGTAGCCTGTATGTTTATCTGCCAAATTCTGCCTCAGTCTCTGCCTCTCTGTATCTCGTGTCTCTCTCCTGTCTGCCTACATGCCAGCCAGCCTCCCTGCACACCTGTATGTTTGCCTTCTTATATCTGCCTCTGCCTCTGCCTCTGCCTCTGCCTCTGCCTCTGCCTCTGCCTCTGCCTCTGCCTCTGCCTCTGCCTCTGCCTCTGCCTCTACTACTTTCTCTCTCTCTGTCTCTCTCTGTCTCTCTCTCTCTCTGTCTCTCTCTGTCTGTCTCTGTCTATCTCTGTCTCTCTCTGTCTCTCTCTCTGTCACTCTCTGTCTCTCTCTGTCTCTCTCTGTCTCTGTCTCTCTCTGTCTCTCTCTGTCTCTGTCTCTCTCTCTTCTCTCTTCTCTCTCTTCTCTCTCTCTCTCTCTGTCTCTCTCTCTCTCTCCCACCCTCCCTTCCTCTCTAATTGGGTACGGTCATGGATGTTCTGCTATATAGTAGAGAAACATAGGGTTTTCAAAATGTAGAGTAGATTGAGAGATACCAATGAAAGTTCTTGAAAAGTCTACTAAAACTTAACAGGAACATCGCAAATCGTATGGTATATGGAGATGATGGCCGACAAAGTGCGACAACAATTATAGAAAATAGAATGATAAACTTTTGGGTACACTTAATTGAAAGCAAACAAAGCAAGATATATAGTATTATGTTTAGGCTGATAAAAACACGACAGAGGTACTACTAAATCAAAATTGATTTATAAAACAGTGTCATTGATGGATGTTATCTATGTAACATGTGGCATGATCATGGAAATGTAAAAACAAATATATTGAATCATACCCTATAACTTAAAAAAAAGACATAAACAGACAATCATAGCACATAATTCATGTAAATATGCTGTGTTCAAATTGCAGAATATTTAAAATGAAGTAGGGCTCGAGAAGTATTTAATCTACTAATCAAGTTATGTAAAGTTCGCTGTGGAAATCAAAAACTACCTATTTCTGTTGGTCAGTATCTCCATGAAAATGCTCAGAGGCTCTGTAATTTATGCAACAATGGACACCAAGGTGATGAATATCATGATGTACTTATATGTCCATCACTGGTAGAAGAAAGATCAAAATACATAAAGAAATACTTTAGAATCAGACCTAATACTTTGAAAATGAACCAGATGTTTAATGTACATAATGTGAAACAGTTGACAGATCTTTCCAGATTTATTAAAGTGTTCATAACAAAGTTTGTTTATCTAACAAATTCAATGTCAATACTGTGAATAGCGGAGAATTAAAAAAAAACATTGTAGCACATAGTTAATTTACTAGTCATGTAAATACATGTAAATGAGTTCAATTTGTGCAATAGATGTATAGTACGTGGTTTATTTTATCTTATATTATTTTACATTATTTGGTTTGAACTACTGATTATACAATTATCGAAAACACATAATACAATAAGGTCACTGAATGTGTTATGCTTCGTGTTGTTTATGTTTTACGTACTGTAAATATGATTTATATAATAGAAGTCTAGATGTTCTTAATAATACAATATATTATATTAAAATGTTCTTTATGAAGAAAAAATTATCTCATACTCCGCAAGGAGTCGTAGGGAAATAAAACTCATTGTCATTCTCCATCCGCGTATCTTCCCCTCCATCCCCTTTCTCACCTCCTTCCTCTCCCGTCCCCTCCATTACCTCCTCTCCCTACTCTACCCTCCATCCTATCTTCCCCCTCGCTCTCCCTGTTTTCACTCTCTGTCTGTCCCATTCTCCCTCTCTATCTCTCTGACTCTCTCTCTCTCCGTCTCTCCGTCTCTCCGTCTCTCCCTCTCTCCCTCTCTCCCTCTCTCCCTCTCTCCCTCTCTCCCTCTCTCCCTCTCTATCTCTCTGACTCCCTGACTCTCTCTCTGTCTCTCTGACTCTCTCTCTCTCTCTCTCTCTCTCTCTCTCTCTCTCTCTCTCTCTCTCTCTCTCTCTCCCCCCCCCCTCTCTCTCTCTCTCTCTCAGTCTACCTCTCGTTCCCTACCCCCTCTCTCTCTCTCTCTCTCTCTCTCTCTCTCTCTCTCTTTCTCTCTCTCTCTCTCTCTCTCTCTCTCTCTCTCTCTCTCTCTCTCTCTCTCTCTCTCTCTCTCTCTCTGTCGCATTTCCTGGTAATCGGGTACGGTCATGGATCTTTGCATAATTGACACGAATGGCGAGGCTATTCCTATATACATGCCAACTGTGCTTTGCACTAACAATGTCATAGTTGATTACCTCAGAGACAATGCATTGATTCAACTAGCGGTGAACATTCTGGGCATCGCGTGCGAGCCAAACCATGGTAGCTTCTTAATCACACGTGTGACTGAGATGCATAAAACGACCAATAGGAGTATAGTTGATGAAATGTAGATGACACGACATATTTCAGTACAACACCGACTTAACTGGTGGATGGTGGACTGGCCTGGGTGCTGTTCACATTTTATGTATGAAACAAACAATATTCGCTTGACGCTCGATATGGTGCTTCGTGTAACATGTGATTTCAACTGTGCAACATACCATTGGACATGAAAACAAATGCTTGAAAAAACAGAGCGTGAAGGGGTAGCCATTGCAAGATGGCTGCAACAGCGCCAACCGAAGAAAGAAGGGGAATTTGGATATTTAGAACAGCAAGTAGTTGTAGTCTGTTCTATATATTGCCTTTGGGTACAACAAGAACATTCGTTATTGTTGATTTGTCTATTCATGGCGGCAGGCACGCGCGCGCAAGAAAAGAACATGGTTATTGTCTTTAAACGTTAATTTTGGATCGTATCGTAATGTAGACACATATATAGACAGACATGTACATACGCACTGGGGTGATGTGTTCTTAGGCCACCTTGCCAACCACAATGCAAATACACACACGCTTGTGCTTGGCAAATTATAGTTAGATTATTTGGCTGTGATCAAAGTACTAGAAACAAATGTATCGTCACTTAAAGCACACAATATCAATGCACACGTTGAAACATTTATAATGCAACGCACAACGGCGGAGTGAACATAAATTCTGACATCATCTCTCCTCGTTTCAATTCACCATTAATACCGCACTGTGTATTGTACTTGAACCGTTGTTGGTATAATACATAGACAATAAATATAATTTGACTTTTGGAAGTTTTCCACTGTGTGCGGCCATATTGGATTCGCCCCCTAACGTCGTCAACCCAAACTGTCCATGAACTTGCATACATCAGAATGCATATAAAGATTACTAATATTATTTATGCCGCATATACATACGTTTACTGCATCACATCATGTAACATAACATATGAGCAAAGTTTTAATACCATTCTAACGAATAAATAACTTCAATAGATGTAGATATACAAGATTAATTAAAGTTGAAGTTCACACCACATATTTCGCTGACTGTGTTTGGCTGGTTATAAAAGCAGGTAAATTTCCTATGTTAATTGCAGCTTGACGCGCTCAATATATAGGGTTATATCACGTGGCATGGATGACCACACCGGTTATGGGAACGCCGGGAAGGCTCGGGGGCCGATATATCCCTCCCCTGCAGGGCGCTACCACACGTTGTGGGTCAACTGTGAGAGATCAGGATTGTGACACTACCCTCCAGGGTGGGGTTGTAAGGAGCTCCCGAATGATGTCCCGAGCCGATCATTGGTGCAGTTAGCTCTGTATCATAGGCAGTAACGGCTCAAGTGTCTCCCACTTCCTGATTCTCTCTTTTGGTCTTGCAAAAATGAAATTCAATGTTGCAGGGTCATTTTTAAGACCTGAAAACAAAGTGAATAACATTTTAGAGGTTCTCACATATCCTAGCTTGACTAGGCATTACTGCCTCTGCTTCTTATATGTCAGCTCTCGCTTTTGACATCTGCTCGGACTGTGCCCATGCATCTGAGTCTGGCACAATCCAAGATAGGAGTGGGGCAGTGTATTCAGTTTTCATAGGGTGGTTTTGCCATAACTTAACTATTTTTGTGTCAAACGATTGCACCGGCGAAACTTCGTTATACCTCTGTGTAACACAATTGGATAAGACTGCTGTATCATATTTCCATGTTAGTATCTTATACATTTCAATCATGTCTCCTCTGAGGCGACGTTATGATAGAGTTGGAAATTTCAGTGTCTATAAACGTTCTTTGTATTCAAGGTCTTTGAAAGTAGGAATTAATTTGGTTGCTCTGTACTGAACATTTTCAAGAGCTGTAATATGTTTAATTAAGAAAGGACTCCATATCTGATCAGCGTATTCAAGGTGTGAATGTTTCATCCATGTGATCATCGAAAGTACGTCGGATTATCCCCATCATCAAATTGGCTATATTAATTTTTCTGACATACATGCCTAAAAATTAAGCAATGAATGGAAAGTGACCCCAATATCTTTCACCTTGTCCGTACTTGTAAGTGTTGTCTGATTGCTTTCCTGTGAATAGCCTTGATTCTTTGCGGATGAAGATCCAAATCTCATATGGTTACATTTATCTGGATGGAATTACAAAAGTGATGTATATGTCCAGCGTTCTGCAGAAATATGATCTTGTTGCAGTTTTGCGCAGTCTTCTGAAGAGCTTCATATCATCCGCAAACGAGAAAATATGATATCTCGTTATAACATCAAGTAAATCATTTGTGAATATAACAAAAAGAAGGGGGCCAATCACAGTTCCTTGTGGTATTCCAATGATTACCTACTGCCATATCTCTAGAGTTTCTCAATGACAAAAATCACAATACACTACTGTAGATCGGCCGTTGATTAATCCAAATTGCTTATCGCTCAGCAGGTCATTTTCTTTCATATATTCAGTGATGGTGTCTGTGATTTTTCCTTCCAATATTTTCTAATCTGCGCTCGTTAAACTGACTGGTCGGTAGCTCTGTGCAGATATGCTAGCTTGTTTTCAGTCTGTGGATAATCTTTATGTTTTTCTATACTTCAATATATGTAAACATGCTCAAAATCACCAAAATTGTAAAATAAAATTCTTAATAATAGCCGAAGTTATTTCCTTTATGCCTAAACTGTTTACACTAACAAGGATAATCGTAACATAAAACGCATTAGTTGCGCAATAACATATCAAAACTTTAAGGAGACTGGCTGCTGTCTCCTTAAAACAGCGGTCTCATGTACGCCGTTAAATATGCATAAACGGTCCCCCGTGTATATATATATATATATATGGAACTTCATAATTAAGGTCACCATTGGGACTGGGTAAAGTAACCTGAATAGCGAGGTGACCATATTAGTGGGACTAATTTCCTATATTTTATACTATATATGGAACTAATTTGGGACTGTCCTAAAGTGACCTTAATTGCAATGTGGCTATAGTAATGATGTGACCGTTAACCGAGGTTCAAATGTAACTATTTATGATATGTGTGGATGTAGATTCTAATTCGTTTAGGTTATATTTTACCATTGTAACTGCCGACCACCAACATTGTGTACACCGTTTCAAAAGATGTGTATGTCGAAATCCGGAGAGTCTGTTTAAATAATAATGTACTTCCAACCTAGCTGAAATCCTGAGATGTTATCCAGTTAGGCATACAATTATTGCAAGAATATCCCCTTCCTAGACATTACCGAAGTTAGTGTCTAGCAGTATGCTTAGAATGACGTCTTCCTTATTTGTTGTCTCTAGACCTGCTCTGGTCCTATTTCTATATTTGATTGCAGAGGCATGTTTATTGTGCTTAACTCTCCTGCTGACATCAACAAGTGTCTTGGATCTCTCTCCCAGTAAGGCACTTTTCAGACCTAGGGAGGAGATGGCAATGCAGGTTCTTTCATAAGTCATCAGCACAATGTGACATAGTTCTACTCCCTCAGCAGATAACATAAAGGGTGGTCTGATAACATTGCCTTAGGTATGCCTCTCTTCGGGATATAGACAGTTGACTGATGTGCACAGTTGACAGAGACACGTGTCACACTCAGTTGACACGCACACACACACACACACACACACACACACACACACACACACACACACACACACACACACACACACACACACACACACACATTGTGTCATTTCAGTAGCTATGGTTGAGTAGTGGTGGGATGAAGAGAGCTACCCATCAGCCAGTTTGAAATGGCCAGAGGTCAGACTGTTTGATATAGGAAATTGTGTCACAGAGAAGAAAACAGAGAGTTGACAGGCATGTGTAAAGTGTTCGCGGTCAGTTACACAGGGTCACACTGAATTTTGTGACGACGAACAAGGGTGAGCGCTGTTTTGTGGACTTAACCGTCTAAAAGTGCATCAATATTAACAATATAGTTGTGACTGAATGCTGTTAGAGTATTGTGTTGTAAATGCATACATACGATGTCATTTGATTGCTTAAGAACTGTTGAACTGTGTTGTTTATGACAATAGTGTTTCAGTGTTGTGTGTGGCAGGTTCGATCCCTGCTGATGTACATTATCTATACACCACTGGTTGTGCACACTCACTTATTCCATTCAATAACGCCGTTTACAATAATTCCACCTAAAGTCAGTTAATTCCACTTACAAACTATTGGAAATAGCACAGCAAATTAGCATGCCCCATATAACATGGCAATGGCAGCTAGGTAGGAAGAAACTCCATCTTAGTGGAAAGGGGGCAGCAGTTTTCTCAGAGAATATGCTGCAATCTGTTGACAGTGGGACAGGTTGCATCTATTTAAACTAGATTCGCAGGGGGGACTCACAGAAAAGCCTGAAAATGGAGGCATAGATAAAGACAGCACAAATAAATCAACAAATAACAGTCTGGAAAACTCTTCTGAAGCTGGATATAAATGTGTTTGTTTAAATGCAAGGAGTATAGTAAACAAAAGAAATGAACTAAACATTATGGTAGAAGATATTGACCCTCATATAATAGGTATAACCGAATCCTGGACCACCACCGATATATCAGATGCTGAATTGGGACTGACAGGATATGTAATGTTTAGAAAAGATAGAATAGGAAGAAAGGGAGGTGGAGTTATTTTATATATTAAAGAATCTATTCAGGCTTATGAAATAAAATTAGAAAGAGAAGCAGATTGCAAAGAATCTGTTTGGTGTAACATAGTTACAGGAAACTCAACGTTAACAGTTGGGTTAGTTTATCGAAGTCCAAACATAAGCATAGAAGAGAATGAAAAAATACAAAACGCTATAAGGGAAGTAAGCAAACGGGACTGTATTATTATGGGGGATTTTAACCATGGGCATATACAATGGAAATCTCTACAGAGTATGGGGAGAGAGGACCACAAGTTTTTAGTTTTAGTTCAAGATACATTCCTTTCTCAACATGTGCTAGAACCAACCAGGGGTGAGAATGTGTTAGACATAGTTTTGTCCTCACAGAATGAATTAGTTGACAATGTCAAGATATGTGAGCCACTGGGGAGTAGCGATCACAACCAGATACATTTTACCATCAAAGTAAAATCAGAAAGGAATAGCAAAAAGCAGTATAGGAGAAATTTCCACAAAGGAAGGTATAAGGACATGAGGAAATATTTAGCAAAGATAGACTGGAATAAGACACTGAAAAATAAGACGGCAACAGAATGCTGGAATATATTAAAGAGTGAAATTAAGTGCATAATCGATAAATTTGTACCCTTCAAAAAACAAGGAAAACGGTCCAAAAAGAAACACTTATCGAAAGAAGCCATTAGAAAAATTAAGTATAAACAAATGATGTGGAAGTCATATAGATGTACTGGAAATGATGAAGACTACAACAGTTATAAAGTAGCACTTAACCAAGCTACAGCTGAAATTAGAAATTCAAAGAGAAGCTATGAACAACAATTAGCTAGTAATATAAAACATGACAGCAAGAGTTTTTATGCGTATGTTCGAAGCAAACAGAAAGTTCAAGATAAGGTCGGTCCTCTAGAAGATAGTGCTGGAAATATAATATCAGAGGGATTCATAATGGCAGAAGACCTGAATGAGTACTTTAGTTCAGTGTTTACCAGGGAAGATATTAGTTCACTGCCAATACCAGAGGCTAAGTTCAAGGGGGCAGATTCAGACTATTTAGGACAATTAATTGTAACCCCGGAAATGGTAGCTAAGAAAATAAGGGCTATGAAGGATAATAAATCACCTGGAGTGGATGGTATTCCACCCAAACTACTATTGGAAATTGTAGAAAAAATTAGCATACCACTTGCAACAGTTTTCAACTTGTCATTAGAAGAGGGAGTGGTTCGATCCTTTAGAATGGAAAGAAGCAAACATTATACCGTTATTCAAAAAAGGATCGAGAAACAAGTCAGAGAACTATAGACCAGTGAGTTTAACATCAGTGATTTGTAAATTATTAGAAAGACTAATTAAAGATCACATGGTGGATTTTCTTGTTAAACAAAACTTGATAAACCCATCTCAACATGGTTTTTTTAAAGCGAGGTCATGCTTAACAAATATGTTATGTTTTTTGGAAGACATCACTAAGTGGGTAGATGAGGGATCATCAGTAGATATCGTCTACTTAGATTTTCAAAAAGCTTTTGACAAAGTACCACATCAAAGATTACTGCTTAAACTAAAGGCCCATGGCATAGGAAATGGTATAATAAACTGGATAGAACAATGGCTGATTGACAGAAGACAGCGTGTAGTAGTTGATGGGGAGGCTTCAAACTGGAAATCGGTATTGAGTGGGGTACCACAGGGATCAGTATTAGGTCCTATATTATTCTTAATATACATCAACGATTTGGATGATGAAATAACAAGCAAGGTGTTGAAATTTGCGGTTGATACAAAAGTGTTTAGAAGGATTAAAAGTGATGGAGATAGACAGCATTTACAATATGATCTTGACAGGTTGATCAAATGGTCTGAAAAGTGGCAAATGATGTTCAATTTTGGGAAATGTAAATGCCTCCACATAGGACATGGGAACGAAGAAGTAGAATATACAATGGGGGGTACTGTACTAAGTACTATTGTAAAAGAAAAACACTTAGGGTTAACCGTTAGTGCTGATATGAAGATTTCAGAGCAGTGCGGAATTGCAGCTTCAAAGGGAAATCAAATCCTTGGATTAATTAGGCGAAACATAACGTATAAGGAAAAAGAGCTAATAATACCGCTGTACAAAACAATAGTTAGGCCTCATTTAGAATATTGTATTCAAGCGTGGAGGCCATATCGCAGGAAGGACATAGATATGCTAGAAAGAGTGCAGAGGAGAGCAACTAAAATGATACCAAATCTGAGGGATCTTAGTTACGAAATACGCCAAAAAAAATGCGGTTTAACAACACTAGAGACCAGGAGATTGAGAGGAGATCAGATAGAAGTGTTTAAAATATTGAAGGGTTATGAAAATATTGATAGAAATATGTTTTTCTCAGTTAAGAAAGATAGAAGGACTAGAGGACATGAACTTGCATTAGCAAAGGAGCAGAGTAGATTGGATATAAGAAAGTTTTCATTTTCACAAAGGACTGTAAATGAATGGAACAGATTACCTGCTGATTGTGTGGGTGCTAGTAGCGTGAATGTTTAAAAATAAAATCGACACATACCTCAGACGGGCGGGATACACATAGATAAAAGGGTCGGACTCTCGATAAGCCAAGGGCTTCCTTGTCCACCTGCTACCTAGAGTTAATTCTCTGGGTGGCAATCTTGTTAAATCTTGTTAAACTTCAGAAGGCTAAACAATGACTCAGTCGTGGAAACAAGGGTGGAAGACAAACAACCCAAGTGGGATAACAATTTAGGAATTTGTACAGATTATTTTTAATTCACAGAGAAAACACATCAACAAGGGAGTATTTCAACCTTCACCCCCAACATCACCCAGTCGTATATATATCGTAGCACACCAACATGTGATGCAAATGTTGCCTATGTGCTATGTAGTAAACAGATGGCTGGAGGAAAGGAGCCAACTTGCATGGTTTCTACAGAGAAACCAGTAGGCGACCACATGCTAATGTTCGACAACTAAAACTGTACTCTAGTATGAGCGGCTATACTGCTGATACATATATTTTCTGGGGTGTTTGCCAAGGATGGGTGCTGCTGTAATGCAATAGTTAATTTTGCCAATTTTAAATGTAGTGTTTGCAAAACTTTGGATAATACCGTACTGTTTTATCACGTACTTTTATTTTTTGTGCAATTTTAACTGACATGCTTCATATATATATGTTAATCCCTAATGTATTTTTCAGGATTTTGACAGAAATCAATCGTGCATATTGCAAGGTATATTATGTCCTGGTGCTAGAGTTTCTAGATTAGCAGGGTTCCACAACATCATATGAACACTTGCCATAACAAGATAACATTTTTGTAACAAATTTATTGACACATCTATGACCATGTACACACATGCTGAATAATACTAGGCATTGGTAATCAGTATGACAACAATATTTTCAGACAAACATGTCTATTAAAACAGGCAATTCTCTTTTTCTTTGTCCCCTGATCAGAGGTAATGAGCGAGTAGTATTTTTGTTTTCACTTATCTGGACTTATTTTAAAGTATGAATCGGCTTGCTCTTTGCTTAACTAACGTAATGCCAGTTCTTGATCATAAAGGTGTATTATATTCAACTATACATGGTTAGTAACGTCTGTACTGTTATTGCGACCTTGACTTTTTAAATAAGTTTGAAGAGACAGTGTTAATGAATGTCAAATATTTCAAAGACGTTCAAGTTAGGGAATAACAAAATAATTTTCTTCTTCTGTTCCTTTATATAAAAATAAATAATACACAAGTTACTACTGATAGTATACATACTTGAATCGTGTGAAGTTTGCTTATTACCCCCAATATTAACAAAAACCCAACATTACCTAGCTAAATGTAGATCTACACACCATAAACTGTGTTCATCTTGGAACCAATGAGCATCCAGTTTTCACCAGGTCAGATATTCACAGCTAGACGAGCATGTCGATAAAACTTAATTTAAAAATAATTTACTACAAAAAACTAACATTTTCATTATAACATACCTGCATCTAAAATATAAGGCAACAATGTTGTATTTTGAACACAGATATCATTAGACCACACATAGTTCATCCAACCCTACAAAAGCAGGCATGGGACATGTGGAATGTTGCACATTCTAATGAAATGCATCACAAGATTTCTTTCCTCTACAAATCTGTTTCTGTGTGGAAAATATTCAGTAAGTATTTGGCATATTTGGCATTTGCGCTCAATAAATGCTTTGTATCTGACCATGACTTCTGTTGGCATGATCTAGTGGTATGATTGCACATAATTACCTTCTCTCCATCATATTAACATCTCTTTGTGAATCTGCCCTTCAACATTCAAGGACATTTTACTACTACAAATGTGAACAAATAAAGTAAAATTACAAAGAATTCATATCTACAGGCTAGTGGTACAATTCATTGAGACAATAGTTAACCTCCTATTTCGCATATACCTAATCTACACATTTCATATCACTGTAGCTACACACAAGTTTACAGTGTCTAGATTCCAACCAACCAATATTCCAACATCTCCCCTCCTGCTGCATAGGCATCAACCTTCATGACATTTTCTTTGGCACTTTTCACGATTTCCGATACTTCTATAATTTCATCAGTGATATAATAGATTGTTTATCATACACATTGTCCAGCCAGATGACAACAAAACTGTACTTTTGTTTCAAATCAAATATCAACTTTAAATAATAATATTATTAATAAATTTTCTTGTTCTTGTTTTTCTCGTTCTGTTAATAAGTTTCAAATCAAGTATCAACCAGCCGAGATATATAATTTTAATTGGTTACATTTCTGTTAATAAAAGTAATAAAGCTGACAAAATAATACACTTTGTCTAAGAAAGAACTGTCTACAACACAGTCCCCAAAACGTAAAGAAACAAGAACAATTTAGAGATATATAAAATGTAGGAGTTTGATGGTTCTGCATTTAGTTTGATGGTTCTGCATTTAGTTTTTAAAATGACAACTGTATGCTGGAATGATTGATTTATGAGAAGTCATGCAGCAATAGTAACATAATTCACATATCTATATATAACCATTAACAACACTGTTGACAAAGCAAAGCTTGACGGAGGTTACGTGCAAAATTAAATATGACGTAAGCAAAACCGCGACATAGTGGATACATCAATTATTACACAAACTAACAAAAATACTGGTCCACCAGAAGGGATCATTTGGTCATTTCTATATACCTATTGCTGTGTGTGTTCAGTATGAGATATGTGTAAGACTTACCAGTATACATGTTGCCGTGTGTCTTCAGCATGGATAATACTTCCCCAGATAATCCCTCTACAAAGCTGAATCCGTCGATCTCAAGAGTTCCTTTCCTCGCAGTCCTGAAGTCAACAACATCGTCCATATTATTAAACTCATACCACAGCTAATAAAACAAATACCCGGGTTTATTTTTAAACAGAAAAAAATTGCTTTAAATTCATATCGGTTAAAGTGTGATCAATAATTAGCTATTAATATGATGTTAAATCAGTATGTGTAAATGTTGGGAATCTTGCATCATCACTTTCTAACTGGAGTCTTCAGTTACAACAAAATATTCGACGGAATGTCTTCAGTTGCCGTTACTGCTGGCAATCGCGGCATCCACCACATTAAATGTGTGACCCTTCAGAATCACCTACAGCAAGACAACTGTCATGGCAAGGAAATGTTTACAGCAGTTCCTCGTGACAATCTAATGTTCATAGCACATCCTTTGTGGCAATGTAATGTTTATATCACCATCTTTACAGCAATGTATTGTTTACAACAAACCCATCATAACAATGTAATGTTTACAGCAAAGCCTTCATGGTAATGTAATGTTTACAGTACATCCCTCACAGCAATGCACTGTTCATCACGTACATGATCTGTTGCCTAGTGAAACCTCAGCCAAGTCATCAGAAAATATGTGGTGGGTTTGGACATTCTGTGGAATATCTTGTTGAAATTCTGGTCACAAGAGTGTTTCTTTAAGGAAAAAACATAAGGCAAAGTTTTTAAAATGACAACTGTATGCTGGAATGATTGATTTATGAGAAGTCATGCAGCAATAGTAACATAATTTACATATCTATATATAACCATTAACAACACTGTTGACAAAGCAAAGCTTGACGGAGGTTACGTGCAAAATTAAATATGACGTAAGCAAAACCGCGACATAGTGGATACATCAATTATTACACAAACTAACAAAAATACTGGTCCACCAGAAGGGATCATTTGGTCATTTCTATATACCTATTGCTGTGTGTGTTCAGTATGAGATATGTGTAAGACTTACCAGTATACATGTTGCCGTGTGTCTTCAGCATGGATAATACTTCCCCAGATAATCCCTCTACAAAGCTGAATCCGTCGATCTCAAGAGTTCCTTTCCTCGCAGTCCTGAAGTCAACAACATCGTCCATATTATTAAACTCATACCACAGCTAATAAAAAAAATACCCGGGTTTATTTTTAAACAGAAAAAAATTGCTTTAAATTCATATCGGTTAAAGTGTGATCAATAATTAGCTATTAATATGATGTTAAATCAGTATGTGTAAATGTTGGGAATCTTGCATCATCACTTTCTAACTGGAGTCTTCAGTTACAACAAAATATTCGACGGAATGTCTTCAGTTGCCGTTACTGCTGGCAATCGCGGCATCCACCACATTAAATGTGTGACCCTTCAGAATCACCTACAGCAAGACAACTGTCATGGCAAGGAAATGTTTACAGCAGTTCCTCGTGACAATCTAATGTTCATAGCACATCCTTTGTGGCAATGTAATGTTTATATCACAATCTTTACAGCAATGTATTGTTTACAACAAACCCATCATAACAATGTAATGTTTACAGCAAAGCCTTCATGGTAATGTAATGTTTACAGTACATCCCTCACAGCAATGCACTGTTCATCACGTACATGATCTGTTGCCTAGTGAAACCTCAGCCAAGTCATCAGAAAATATGTGGTGGGTTTGGACATTCTGTGGAATATCTTGTTGAAATTCTGGTCACAAGAGTGTTTCTTTAAGGAAAAAACATAAGGCAAAGTTTTTAAAATGACAACTGTATGCTGGAATGATTGATTTATGAGAAGTCATGCAGCAATAGTAACATAATTTACATATCTATATATAACCATTAACAACACTGTTGACAAAGCAAAGCTTGACGGAGGTTACGTGCAAAATTAAATATGACGTAAGCAAAACCGCGACGTAGTGGATACATCAATTATTACACAAACTAACAAAAATACTGGTCCACCAGAAGGGATAATTTGGTCATTTCTATATACCTATTGCCGTGTGTGTTCAGTATGAGATATGTGTAAGACTTACCAGTATACATGTTGCCGTGTGTCTTCAGCATGGATAATACTTCCCCAGATAATCCCTCTACAAAGCTGAATCCGTCGATCTCAAGAGTTCTTTTCCTCGCAGTCCTGAAGTCAACAACATCGTCCATATTATTAAACTCATACCACAGCTAATAAAACAAATATTCGGGTTTTACTTTTAAACAGAAAATAATTGCTTTAAATTCATATCGGTTAAAGTGTGATCAATAATTAGCTATTAATATGATGTTAAATCAGTATGTGTAAATGTTGGGAATCTTGCATCATCACTTTCTAACTGGAGTCTTCAGTTACAACAAAATATTCGACGGAATGTCTTCAGTTGCCGTTACTGCTGGCAATCGCGGCATCCACCACATTAAATGTGTGACCCTTCAGAATCACCTACAGCAAGACAACTGTCATGGCAAGGAAATGTTTACAGCAGTTCCTCGTGACAATCTAATGTTCATAGCACATCCTTTGTGGCAATGTAATGTTTATATCACCATCTTTACAGCAATGTATTGTTTACAACAAACCCATCATAACAATGTAATGTTTACAGCAAAGCCTTCATGGTAATGTAATGTTTACAGTACATCCCTCACAGCAATGCACTGTTCATCACGTACATGATCTGTTGCCTAGTGAAACCTCAGCCAAGTCATCAGAAAATATGTGGTGGGTTTGGACATTCTGTGGAATATCTTGTTGAAATTCTGGTCACAAGAGTGTTTCTTTAAGGAAAAAACATAAGGCAAAGTTTTTAAAATGACAACTGTATGCTGGAATGATTGATTTATGAGAAGTCATGCAGCAATAGTAACATAATTTACATATCTATATATAACCATTAACAACACTGTTGACAAAGCAAAGCTTGACGGAGGTTACGTGCAAAATTAAATATGACGTAAGCAAAACCGCGACGTAGTGGATACATCAATTATTACACAAACTAACAAAAATACTGGTCCACCAGAAGGGATAATTTGGTCATTTCTATATACCTATTGCCGTGTGTGTTCAGTATGAGATATGTGTAAGACTTACCAGTATACATGTTGCCGTGTGTCTTCAGCATGGATAATACTTCCCCAGATAATCCCTCTACAAAGCTGAATCCGTCGATCTCAAGAGTTCTTTTCCTCGCAGTCCTGAAGTCAACAACATCGTCCATATTATTAAACTCATACCACAGCTAATAAAACAATACCCGGGTTTTACTTTTAAACAGAAAATAATTGCTTTAAATTCATATCGGTTAAAGTGTGATCAATAATTAGCTATTAATATGATGTTAAATCAGTATGTGTAAATGTTGGGAATCTTGCATCATCACTTTCTAACTGGAGTCTTCAGTTACAACAAAATATTCGACGGAATGTCTTCAGTTGCCGTTACTGCTGGCAATCGCGGCATCCACCACATTAAATGTGTGACCCTTCAGAATCACCTACAGCAAGACAACTGTCATGGCAAGGAAATGTTTACAGCAGTTCCTCGTGACAATCTAATGTTCATAGCACATCCTTTGTGGCAATGTAATGTTTATATCACCATCTTTATAGCAATGTATTGTTTACAACAAACCCATCATAACAATGTAATGTTTACAGCAAAGCCTTCATGGTAATGTAATGTTTACAGTACACCCCTCACAGCAATGCACTGTTCACATCACCCCTTGTGGTAATGTAATGTTTACAGTACACCCCTCACAACAATGCACTGTTCACAACACCCCTTGTGGTAATTTAATGTTTATAGCACACCTATCATAGCAATGTAAAGTTTACAGAACATCCCTCGTGATAATGCAATGTTTACTGCACCATCTCCATGGTAATGTAATGTAATGTTTACATCACCAATTTGTGGCAATGTAATGTTTACAGCACACCAATCATGGCAATGTCATGTTTACAGCACACCATATATGACAATGTCATGTTTACAGCACACCACAACCCCCTGTGGCAATGTAAGAAAGTTGATAAAAATGATAACTATCTATCAACAATCAACCTGTTAATATTAGATTGTATAGTGTTAACATGTTGATGTGGCTATCAGTCTGCAATTACAACAGTGTTACATGTATGGACGGAACATAGTTCTCTCATTCACCCTCTTTGTAGCCTTGCCACCTACCTCTCCAATACAACCATGGAAGCTAGTATCCATCGCCACCCCATGGGCAACCCTCACATTAGGGTCAACACCCCCATGTACCAAGGGTCTCTTCAGATTGAGCCCAATAGTTCGACCACGGGACGAACCTGCAGAGGAATAATCAAAAGGCCTTATAACTTACTGTTTCCATTCTCCCTCTATTTGTTGACTTGACTTTAGTTGCTCAATATTCCTGTTATAATAGTCAGTGGTAACCAACTAGAGATATTATGTATCACTATAAGATATGAGTTACTACAAGTTGGAAGATTGTAGTGCAAAATACAATTTGACTGTGAGCTACATTTTCAGACTGATGGGAACCGAGTAATACATTAATTTACACATACATTGCTGCTATCTCTCTCTCTACATCTAATCTAATGTGAAATTTTATTGAAAAATATTTGTATGTCCCAAACTAAAAAAGCATTCAAGCCATCTAAAACTGTATCAGAATTATAGAAACTGCATTTGAGTTATAGATATATATATATATATATAGATACATTCATCCTCACAAGCCAGGGCTGTTTGCCATGCAAAACTAACCCTCGCAGATCTCTTATGCGAAGTGTGGAAGTTAGATGAGTCAAACTAGTAATTAATTGACATCGCCAGTCGTGACTGCATCACCCGTGAGAACAGTGCAAATACCCGCCCCAATTTGATGACGGATAATCGACTTTTGGGAATCCCAATATTGTGTATTTGAATAATTGCTTCAACTTCCTAAACAGTGCATGTAACATGAGCCACGGTTGGTTGAAATTAGTTTTATTATGACCACCTGACCTGCCACCAACCACTGATATAGTGAGCGATTTCAGAGGCTGAGTTTAAATTCAGAGTTTCACAAAGCCATCAGCCAGGGGGTACTGCTGGCTGGCACTGATGTAACCAGCAACAGCGACCCCTGGCACGCGAGGATGTATATATTATATTTGTCTAAGTTAAATATGATTGAGTTACCAACATCCACACAAGGCATCTCCCTAGGATAATTGCAGACCTGCAAACTAAATACATACCTGTGTATTGCGTTGGACAGTTACACCTACATTCTGTGCTGCTAAGCATATGTTGTATAAATCAAAGTGCTTTTTTTGTATTTCAACCATATTATGAGGGGTGGAGAAACATCCCTGTCGCCATCATCCAGGATCTGTCAGGGTTGGACCCACATGAAACAAAATCCAGCAATGGCCGTTGTTACAATTTGAGAAAATAGACTAAGATAATCAGATGATGCCAATATCGAAGAGGCACATAATGTTTATGCGACGGTAGACGCATTGTTGAACAAAATACACGTTTATTTTGTTCTATGCTACAATCTAGAATATGGACTACTAGTAATACGGTGATGTAGCAGTGTAGTAGACAAGTTTAGTTTACCGAGGAGGTGATTGTCATGGTTACTGGATTACTAACATAAGAAATTACTGTAACAGCTACCCAAACAAAACTGTTTAATTGAAACTCAGTTGAAATTCAACTGATTCTGTATGAATAGTTGAATTTCAACCTGTGTTCAACAGTTGAATGCAAGTTGAATGTGAAGATGAAGTTGAATGCAAGTTGAAAGCGGGCACTTAGACTTCAACAGCAGTTGAACGCAAGTTGAAAGCAAGGACTTAGACTTCAACACCAGTTGAACGCAAGTTGAAAGCGAGGATTTACACTTCAACTGCAGTTGATTGCAAGTTAAAAGCGGGGACTTAGACTTCAACAGCAGTTGAACGCAAGTTTTGAAATTCACCCAGGTTAAAAACAAGTTAAAAACAAGGACTTTGACATTTTCAACAACTCGGTTTGAACACAAGTTGAATGCAGTGATTTTGTTTTTCTCAAAAACTCATGTTGAACACAAGTAATGCATGCATTTTTTCATTTTAAGGAATCCATCCTGATTTTAAACACAAATTAACTTAGGCCCTACTCTTATATATTTACACAAATTCATTCACAGTTATAACTGAGGACACTGACATTTAAAAATAATATTTCGGTAGCAGGAATTGGGTCAATTCAAATATGAATTGGAATTGTTCAATTCCTTAATTGGACAAAAAAGAGGAAGACTACGGAAAAGGTGGAACAACCAAATAAAACATGACACTAAACTCCTGCTGTTAACAGCAGAGTGACATGCTTTAGATAGGACAAAATGGAGGGATGTGACATCCAGGAGGACAGCGAGGGGTCAAGTTGGAATAGGCATGTTAAGTCAAGTGAAGTCAAGCCTTAATTGGAATTGAACTATTTCAAATAAATTGACATATATTTAGTAAGGTGAATTAGAATCTAAATAAAATGAACAGAACCTCATTTTCTTCTTGTATGATAAAGTTTTATTTCCGAAGTGGTCCCCAATCTATGCTGCATCACTTTCCTGTCAGACACTCTTCAATTGCACTGTCCTATTTACACTAGTTCAAATTGCAATTAGCAGCTACAGGCACAAGCCACTTGCACATTAGAACTCCACTTGCACATAGTGCTAGGTAGGTAGGTATAGGCTTTATAATATATAGCCTTTATTTGGGATTGTATAAATCATACATACAACAAATTCGAAACTTTCATTTTTCATATCCAAGAATCAGAAAAATCCAAACACCCATCAACAGAGACGAGGGCAATTACGAACTGCCTCACGTGTACGATGACGTCATTCAGCATCATAGGTACTGATGAAGTCGACGTGACACGTCAACGAAAGCCTCTACCAGGTAATTTAACATGATTCTTGGATATGAAAAATGAAAGTTTCGAATTTGAAAACGAACTATCCTGAAGAATGTTCAGTAATCATACATACAACAATCGGTAAAACAATCGACAAAATGATGTACAATTCCAGGTTGACAGCAGAGCCAATTAAGGCTGTAACCAGTTTGTTTTAATTATTCCCATGTAAGATGATAATAATTAAGTAAACTTGTCACCTTCATCCCCAAAATAAGTATTATCAACAATGATTTCATGCATAGTGTGTTGGTTATGTGGAAAGTGGTGTCAGGGATAAGGTAGATTATGTGGACATCTCCATGAGATGAAGAACATTAATTGTTATACAGAGGCACCTACAGTTGTAATTAAAGTGGTAGCAGTGCATATGTAGAGCAGTGGCAACCCTCAGCACAGCTAGGACAGCCCCCTGCCAACTGCTCCCCAGCTGATGCTGATCTAGGGGAGCTTATCATTTATTAAGCATCCAGCCTCCTTTGGCTGTAGCATGCCCCTAGTGAACTTTGACACTAATAGGGTACAGGATAGTACAGCTTGTATTGGCCAATAGTGGACATCATATTTACAGTGCATTTGTTGTATTAAAGTAAAGAAAAATAAGGATGATCCATGAAATTATTCATACACTCTAAACAACAACAACATGTACTGATCCAAAGCTAACTAACACTATTCAAAGACTATGCTGTGGTTGAATTCTTCAGAATGCTATTTTACTATATGTTGTGCTGCGAATGACTGCGATCACCTTGGACGGTAACAGATAATTAATGCAACCCAGCACAAAACAATGTCTAATCAGACTAATGAAACGTCTGTCGATTGTATACTTGGACTGCTAAGGCCTAAGGCTAAGCCAAGGTAAGCGCCTAGTCCTAGACCTAGGCCAGGGTAGGCAATATGTCAACAATAATTACCCATTTTTGTGATCTCATTTAAACTCCTATTTACGTAAAACTTATTTTTACACAGCAGTGGCTATATAATATATACAGGTAGTCTAATGCACGTGTTCACTAGTGTAGAACTGTGTGTAACTGTATGTAAACAACGATAAGATCAATATGCCTATGTAACAATACAATAAACTACCACTACCATTATAATAATAACATTTTAATACAGTAAAACCTGTCTTAGCGGCCACCTGCCCATAACGGTCACTTTTGAAAGTCCCGAATGACTTCCTATTAGTTTGCACTGCCCACTACCTGTCCATAGCGGTAACCTGTCTATTGCGTATAACGGTAAGTTAATTTGGACCGAATCATTCATAGTCAACCTGTCGCTTAAGGGCAGGTCAAAGGGAATCCATAATTTCTCTGAATAAAATGTCATCGCCTATCAAATTGCAATCGAGCCACGCCTGGTGTCATCAGCTTGGTGCAGTCACTATGTGGCTCCTTTACTCCAGGAAAGGGGAGCAGAATCAGCTTTGATGTCCAAAATGAGCTCAGAGAAGCCATGGAAGCAGGCTGTTGTAGTATTTACCTAGGCAGCTTGACATAGCTGGAGAGCCGGCCTAGCTAAATATTACAATGGCCTGTTACCTACCACTTGGGGTAGCTAAAATTGTATCAGGGCGTTTTTTATTGAATTTTCACTGGGGAGGCAATGTCTTAAAAAGACACTTCTAATGGGTAAAAGGGGCAGTTTACGCATACATTAATGATTGTGTTCATAACCCTTAGGCATGTATGAAAGCTTAATATAATGTATAAAGAACTGAAACTCCCCACACTGCACTACAGAAGACAAAGAGCCGACATCATTCAAACTTTCAAAATTATCAAGGGACTCGACCAAATCGACCAGGACTGTAAATGCCAACTCTGTCCACAAAAACAGATGTACCTAAAAGCCACTGGAACCACAAGAGGTCACACAGAAAAACTAGTTACACAGACATCAGCAGGAACCAGACATTCTTTCCTTTCCACCCGTGTAGTAAGATCCTGGAATGCACTATCAGAAGACACAGTCCAAGCACAGACAGTCAATCAGCTGAAGTCCCGCCTCCAAAGAGACTGGAGAGACCATCCAGACCTCTACAACTACAACTTCACATACTAACACATACACACGCACGCATGCATGCACGCACGCACACAATCGAGCCTAGGCAAACCGGAAAAGACAAAATAAAGAGAAAAAATAGCAATAACGCCAACAGCAACAACAATAGCAGCAAAATCAATAGACAATGGAATACCATTACAGAAAACTAACCTTGAGACGGTCTCAGTGCTCAACTTGGGCAATTATTGACCGTTCTTAAGGTAAGAACTTAAGGTAAGTATTATTATCTTTATATTCACATAGTTGTGGGGCCTACTGTGACAAGTGACGACTGCATCTTAACATGAAAATAAATGTTACACATATATATATCCTAGAAGCATGTTTTATTACAACCAATACATGCAGTAATCATAGAAACATGAGGCGTATCGTGCAAGTCAGAATGTTTGACAGTTGTCTCAATTTGACTAGACGAATCCCGTTTCGTGGGTGAATTTCCTAACGAATTCACGCTTTTTGTAGATGTCCCATTATGGAGCCCAGCATCTTCTTGTCTTCTCCAAGAATTTGACGATAGCGGGTCGAGGGTCATAGTAAGCAGTGCCCACACTATTCAGTGCCACCATGAGTCATGCGTTTCTCATGTCCTCATTCAAACTGGTGCGGTGATTGTGGAACACGAGGTTGTGGTGGCTCACGATCCTTTCGGTCTGCATATAATATGGACTCATACAAGCCAGAGATGCCAACACCTTCTAAACTGAACCTGTTGTGACTGGCAGAAGTTGGCGCAGTCTGACAGTCAACTTACAACCGAGATCACAGCCATCAGGCAGGAATGGCACATTTATCATGTTTTCCCACAGCTCGGCTGCAAAGTCAGATGCCTCATCTGGGGAAAGGCGCCTGACGACGCACACACCATGCTCAACGAACGATCTCGGATTGCGTGACATCACTAACTCCTTCATGTCTTTGATGACGTCCTCCTGCTCCGGGTGCATGCATTCAGACAGGTATTCGTGCAATGCTTGCACGACTTCCAACCTGATTACTCGTCTGTCGCGGCGGTTTATACAAATGAACTGATGATTACACTTTTGTTGTGTTAAGTCCCCTTTTGTGATGGCGGTGGCTAATCCAAATACACACATGTTGATGATGTTTTTCTTGCATACAATTGGTTGTAAATTAGGCTTAATCAGGCAACAAAATGGGACAAATCTCCACAGATCACATACAAGTCCTACTTTGTTTGAAAACGCACCCCCAAAACGACCTCATCATGGGTCTGCTGGGGATACTAAAGTGGTGTTTGTATATAAGATGAAAGAATATAAGACGAAACCACATGGTCCACCAATCTCACACCCACTTCATTGTTCTTCGTTAGAAATATAACCTGCAATATGAGCCCCCACATGAACTTATGGCGCCACTGGAGTCTGAATTGGTAAAATGTGAACTCCCCATTGTGAAAAGCCGGCTCCGGGCCTGCTAAGTCCTTTTCTTTTACAGTAGTACAGTCCCCCCCCCCCCCACCCATTGTATATTGTACATCTTCGTTCCCATGTCCTGTGTGGAGGCATTCACATTTCCCAAACTTGAACAATATTTGCCACTTTCAGGACAGGCTTCAAGCATCACCGAATCACTTCAATAAGTTTAAGTTTCCAAGGACACGTTTCTGAACACATCTAAAAATCTGTAGTTTACCTGGTATATTTCAGACCATTGCCATTATATATTCTGTCATTATATTTGGTCATGAAATATCCAGGTACCCCTGTGGAGACATATCATTAGTGTTTGGAACTGTATTCAGTCAATTAAAACACCTATTTAAATCTTGGCCAGAATTCATCATTCACATCAAGTGTTTATCCTGGCTTACCAACAGATTTCTTTACCTGTCCACCCAGTTGTTCCAGTACAATTTGAAAGCGTTTCTGTTCCTTCTAGTCCCTGCAAATCTTGGTCTTCCCAGCTCTGGATTTCTGTTCTCATACTACCGGTAAGTAGGTTTAATGTATGTATGTTTGTACATTCATGTAGAACCAAGTGGGTCCAATGATACAGTATATACACTGCTTTGTTGACACCTCTCACAAGCCTGACTGAGAAGCAACTCCAGCCACTAGGAGCCATCTTGTGGGTGAGAGACCACCACTCTGCGAGTCCACGACAGGTTACACATTTACCCCATATGGGATTGAAACAGCTCTACCACATGACCACCACTTAATGTATGATGATCCACTAGGCGTGGTTTCAGCATGATCCAGAGGCAGTGTTAGGTTTGTCTTATCAATAAGCCAATTCAGAGTAGTCGCTGTTTTCTTACTAATCCTGTTATGTCAGTGCATTGTCTATATGAAAAGGTCAAATATAACAATACATTTGCATAATGGTTGCTGGATATTTAATGAAAATTTTTATGAAGGTGGGCTTGTGCAAAATGAAATCAAACATTTCCATTTTGCATTTATTCTAACAAATAACATTAAGTTGTGCAAAGTAGTTTGGGAGAATGAACAGTAATACTTTCGATTGTTAACATTATCTTTTTCATTATTTCACCAGGGGCCATGTGTCTTTAATGGTACAAAATCTGATATTACACAAAATGTCTTAATAAACTATAATTATTCTTTACTCTTATATGTAATTAATATATTTTTATCCAAGTGTTATATTCAGAGATGTTATGTTCTCTCTGATTCTGTGCCTCTCGTAATAATAGTAAGTTAATTTCTAAATCCTTGGAAACCAAGCTCAGAAGGGCATCATAACAAAAGGATTGGTTAATCTCAAAATCCCTAAGCAGTATTAGAGTTGTCAACAGATGGGTCACGGCGCTAGGGAGCTATGATGGATAAGCAAGGTTGTAAATATAAGTTTTTAAATGACGACAGAGTTTTTTTTAAATATTTTCAACTGATCTAACACTAAGAGGGAGCATATTCCGAGTTGGTGCAGCAACAGAAAAAGCCCTAGTTCCAATGTTAGTGTTGACTCTAGGAACAAAAAGTAGGTCGGAACTAGATGATCGATATTGGATAGGTTTTCTTACAGGAGTAAGCATTGAATGCAAATAAGATGGTTGTTTACTGGACAGTGCCTGGTATATAATGGTACAGACCTTAACTATTATACGATTTCATACAGAAAGCCAATGCAGACTTCAAAAGTGGTAGTGAAAAAAAACCGAGGGGATCTTGTAACTATTCTTGCTAAACAATTTTGGACACACCAAAGTTTTGTGATATCCTTGCTAGCAATATTATAAAGGAGGGAATTGCAATAGTCAAGTCTGCTGCTAACCAGCGCTGTTGCAATAGTTTTAGCAACAGAAACAAAAGTTACTATTAAAGATCACTCCTAGATTCCAAACCGAGGTTGCGTGATAAACCGATTCAAAATACACGTAGGGAAAAAAACCATCAAGTTTACTACGTTGCATTGGAGTACCAATAATGATCAATTCAGTTTTATTTGCATTTAAATTCAACTTGCTGTCAGTCATCCAGTGGAAGATATCTTGAAGGTAATCACTAAGTTGGTTAAGGGGCTATTTGTATCCGGGGTAAGCAAACGGAATGTAGATCTGTGTATCATCAGCATAAAGTTATGTACACAACCAAACGCAACATAAGTTATGTACACAACCAAACGCAACATAAGTTATGTACACAACCATATGCAACATAAGTTATGTACACAACCAAACGCAACATAAGTTATGTACACAACCATACACAACATAAGTTATGATGTTTCCTACACAAGACCTGGACAGTTTATCGCAAATCAGTTACAGTCCGAGACTGATGTGTAACTATACTGAAAATATACTGGATTTATAAACAAAATCGAGCTCATAATCATTTATATATGCTGGATGAGATTAACAACTAACAGTGTTGTTGGTTCCAAGAGAAGGTTTTAACATGTGTCTGTCTATGTATGCATTCTAAGAGAGAGAGAGACATCACAAACAGTTTTTTAACACTTTAATTGGAACAGAAGTATCTCTAACCATTACTAATTACCAATCAACATTGGAACTCCTGGATACATGACTCCAGCGCACACTTAAAGCACACTGGAGCACCGTCTCATCACTGAATTAACAACCGTTTTAAAGACTGTATACAGCATTCAGTAACCGTAAATCAACTACAGTAGTACGGAGTCATGCATACAAACGCCATCACTCAAGTGATGCTCAGTCTTGATGCATGATTATTGACATATCTTCAACACAAACTGTAAAAAAATGCACAGAGATAACCAGTTCTTGTGAATACCCGGTAGTAATAAACATCTCATTTATTGGATGTTCAATTGTAATCGACTGCCTATTGAAATCTGCGAACCTACCACAAACCCAAAATCTAGGCTACTTGTGACATCACTGAAGAAAAAGTACAACATTAGTTTCACTCGGCCAAAGTTTGCTACAACTTTGCAGTAAATGCAAGCCGCCAGCTTGCCATTTTTCCACCGCGGTCTCGCTCTTACAACCGAGCCACAGTCTAGAACATCACCGTTGCAAATCACAAATACACAAGCAGTGTCATCGATCCATTAGCATGGGGAATGAAGCCAACAGCTGCAGATCACATGAGTAGCCTAACTCGTATCTCGTGCCAGTCACCAGCATCCATATGGGCGATACATGTCGTCAAGGGCACATTTATAGCCTTGCCAGTGACCGTCGGTACAGGTGATGTCATATACGATGCGTGTACACGACCGGCCAGCTCAGTCACTGTAGAAGTCACTGCCTTCCTTTGCATGCTCTTCCACATTGCTGCCTCCGCTGTCTTTGTCTGACTTTGCAAGTTGCAGCGATTTAAGGGCCTTTTCGCGCAGCTTGCGTTCCAGTTCTAGATTGTCGTCACCCTCGCTGCCCGTTTCTGATTCCTGCAACATGTATATATAACCATGTTCATAGTCCTGCAACATGTATATGTAACCACGTACACGGCTTCATAATTACAACACAAATCTGTATATGTGTCAGGCCACAATGGTTCAGACTGTAAGGTACATTTCACAAAACTGAAGAAAAGGCAAAATACATTCGCAGGGGTGAAAGTCTTTTTGCAATTAAATAAAATGAATAATGCAGTATGGAATTATTATCTCGAGAAAGTGTTTTTGATGTGTGTTTAGTATTTAATGGTACATGATTTGAAAACTTTGATGATGTCTGTCTCAAAGCTTTAATTCTTTGGGTGGGTCAATTCAACCACCCATAACTTCACAACAAATTAAGTTACATGGTCAGCACTGATATAACTGTAAACCTGAAATGTTGCCCCTTCAGATAAGCTGATAAACTCCATACAAAAATGCATCTTAAGATCTGAATTGTTGCGACATGTATAAGAAAGAGATTGGAATAGGCAGAAGTGTGAAGCCACACAACATGCCCACATACACTTGCTTGATTATAGCAAGATGCTGTTTTACTCCACATAACACCACATCTCATTATACAAACATAAACAATTTAGTAGAATGCTGCATTCTAGGAAACTTATTTAATGGGGGGGTAGGGACGGCAAAATCATTACGTTACGCTAGTCATCGACATCGCCTAGACTCTAGTGACTGTATGATAGGCTGTAAATGATAGACTAAACTCCTCAATAAATACACTAACTTAGTCTTAGTACAACACCCTCTAAATTTTTGCATTAAACGTTTCTTTTTGGTTGGCGGTGGCATCGTTTCGCTGTCAGCCATCATTTCGTGCCGCGTGACTTCGTTTTGTTTGATCGCGGAAATGCGAATTTGTCATAACACTGTTTCCTATTGGTTAGATTACGACCAGACTCAGCGAATGAAAAACCATGTCACAACATGCTGCCACCTGTTGAATATAGTGGAAGCTAAATTTGAGGAGCACGGAAGTGATTGGCGAACATGGTGACAGTACGTAATATTTTCATCCCTCGCCGTAATACCGTAATTTGAGGTGACTTTCCGGAATGATTCCGGACAATCCGGAATGGTAGGCAGGTCTGCTATTGTGCAATATAAGCAGGTGGGCAGCAGAAGTGCTCCCCAGCCAGAGGGGGGTGGGGGCACTATTGATGAACAAATGCTACCAGGGCCAGTGGGCAACTGTGGCCAACAGCAATGCCATGGATTATGCAAAATAAGCAGATAAGGCAAACTGGGTGTCAAGCTGAGATCAGCAGGAACCAACTGGTACCAACACTGTAGATAGTTTGTACAGGCAACAGTGGCAGCTGTATGTTTCTCTGACACTTAATGCTTTGGTGACTTCAGTATGAAGCTATTCTATGTTTATTTTGGCAGTGTTCTGTTGATACTGTGAGAAAGTGGTAGGTTGTTACTATGCTAGTGTGATATCATAAATCTAAGATGAAGTAAACTGTTTTTCGGCATAGCTATATTACTGGTGTAGTAGTAAGTTGAGTGGCTGGGGTTTCTGCAGTGTTTTGTGGTCTCTTAAATAACTGATAATATGAGAGAGCAGTAGATATGATATTATTATAAGATCATGTTGTAACTTATGATGACATCACATGTAGTGTTATTCGGCAGAGCGATATCACTGGACTGGTGCAATACTAAGTTGAGCGACTGGAATCGACTGCAGCGTCAGTGTTCTTTTTATAACAGCATGGATGCGAGTGTGATTGATATATATTGTTATAACTCAATAATGTTATAGTGACATTTATGACCGGCATCTTCATGGTTACTTATATATTTTTTTAATGTTCACAGGGTTTGTGTCGCCTGCTGTATACAACGATACAATCCAATATACCACTTTGTAACCATCTAATTTCAGTGGGACTGTAGTATTGCTGATACAAGACATTACATTGTCCTAACAACTAGGCCAGTGACCAGTTACAGTTTATTAATGCGGGTATGGGTGTCTGGTACATCTGACTGCCTTTTTCCCCCGGGCAACGCCGAGTAACTCAGCTAGTAGTAACTAGTAATTCTGATACTGCCAGGAGCTCGGTTTCATAAATATTGACCAAATGCTCAAGTTGACTATCTGAAAACTGATTCCCATGATGCGCCCTCAAAAATTTTGTTCACACGTAAAAGTACCTTCCATCTGCCACGTGCACCTTGTCTTTTTCAAAACCTAGCTGGAACACTGTGATCACAGACAAGTAAATATTTAAACCAAGCTATGAGAGAATGTATGAAACTTACACTAGCAACGGCTGCGAACCTCTCTTTCTTGTGCTTGTGCTTCTTGTGTTTCTTATGTTTCTTGTGTTTCTTGTCCTTCTTCTTTTTCTTCTTCTTCGTCATCTCCACCTCAGACTCCTGCAAGTAAAAATTGACACTTATTGAAATCATAACTAGTATTCGTGGCTGTATCTGGACCAAACCAATTACATGGTGCATGGAGTCAAATCAGAAATGTTCAATGATTACTAGTGGACGAACTGGTTACTAATATATTATTATTAGTTAAATATAAAAACATAGGCACAAAACTAATTATTTTCAGAGATATTCAGTGCACCCTGAATGAAGCAACAACCAGCACCAGAAACAGTGGAACAAATATGAAGTATATTCTACAATTTTCATCCTATTTTGTGGCATTTCTGCATGTTTATCGTCTCCAAAATATTTTACATTGTGGAATGCTGTATGCAGCAGTAAGAGCTCCGGACTCTTGATTGAGAGAACACGGGTTCGAATTATGTGCGTCAGTGTCGAACCTTGGGCAAGTTTGTTTACTCTACATTGCTTAAAGTCACTCAGCTATATGAGTATCTGGCGATAGAGTGGTGCATATTTGTGTACGAATAGTCTCCATGCATTAAATGCAGCGTGGCTGAATGCTTCCCAGAGAAGTCTTTGTTGTTCAATTGAATAGGTCTGCCAGGGAGTAAAGTGTAAAGCGCTTTGAACAGTGCAAAGGACTGGATATTGCGCTATAGAAGAACTTACCTTTACTTTTTCTGGGGACATTAATAGTGGGCAGTAATGACAGCAGTAAACCATAAATATCTGCAATTGAGGGGGTGATAATAGTGACATGTACTTAATAGATCAAATACAATGTGAAGTGATGTTACTATACACTACCTCAGACCCTGTGGTTGGAGGAACTACCATCTTCTTACTCTTCTTCTTCGGTGACTCGACTGGACTGACAGACCTTGACACTTTGCGTCTGACAGCCTGTTGTACGGGTGACTCTGCCCCGTCCCCATAACCCCCTGCTTCAGCTCTTGTTGCAGCCGACCTGTTGTTGATCTGCTCCGGACTAGCTGATACTGACTGCCTGGAAGGGCGGGAACCCCTCTGAGGAGGAGGAGAGGGGGAGCGCGACACTGACGGAGACACTGACGGAGATACCCTCTTCTGTCGCATCACGGGCGGGGGTGACTCAGACAGGGACCTAGAATGAGTCCTCTTCTTTGTCTTCGTGCGCGCCTTGTGTACCGGTGGTGGGGGCGGAGACTCTGACACTGATCTCTCCGTCATTGTCCGGCCACTGTTGCGAGCTGCAGGCGGCAATCGCTGCTTTCTCGCCGGCACAGTCACTTTCCTAGGTGGTGACACCGAGGACTCCGACGACGACGCCTGTCGGAGTTTCCGTGACCGAACAACTGGTGGTGGTTCTGGTGAACTCGAGTCGGAACTGTAGGCTTGATGTTGTCGCTTCCTCTGCTGGGGCGAGGCAACGGCGTTTCTTGATTGTCGGCGCGTGGGTGACACGTCTGCTCGTCTCACTTGTCGCCGTGATGACGGCGACGGGTCACGTTGACGACGCCGTGGCATCGCTTCCTGTCGTCGACCCTCCCACACAGGACTCCGGTCACCTGGTGAACTTCTGCAACATTCGCTCATCTCTACAGTGGGTGTCGTCTTATAAAGCGCCAACAGTAGTCGGCAGCAGGCACTGCTTCTATGGTTGCTTATACAAAAATACTTTTAAACTTAACATTTAAAGTTAAAATACATAATATATACAAAAATGGGCCAAGTGGACCTGAAGTCCTTTGAATTAATACGTCTATATGTGACCCCGGCTGACCAAATGAGTAATAAGTCGGAAAAATTGTAACATTGTTTTCTTACGTCCTTGTAAAGGTTTGGTAGGGTGTTTTACACGGTTTCACAAATTATGACTGCTAAAAAAATTGGCAATGTTATGGAGCATTGAACATGGTAGGGGTCAAAAAGTGAAAATGAAGAAAACGGCTGTTGAAGTTTTACATTATATATGCAAATGGATTGCATGAAAATATTACATACACAACATTTAAATGTGGCACACAGTATGTAATATGTATGTTATGTTGCAATGATACACTGGAGTTATGCCAGATTAGGTCTTTATGTGTAAAACTAAGAGGACAGATTATTTGAGAGCAAAAGGTAGACTTACTGTTTGACAGTTTAAAACCTACAGGCAACTGTCCAGTTTAACAGAGGTCTAGTGGCTTAATGCTGTCTGTTGACACAAGCTACTGCCAATGACCAATTGTGTTGAAAGTTGTATACAACATGTACAAAAATGATAAATCAGGGCCAGGCTGTATCAGCCTTCTTCTCATGTGATGTAGAGGTATAGCAAGAAGAAAACTTGTGTCCTTTGTTATTTGCTATTTACCTGAATCATTTTGAACACTGTTAGTCACAATTATAACGGACTTGACATGGCAGCTGGTGAAATTTACAACAACCTTAGTGATGATGTAGAAAATGTATGTTCTACTATATGCTGATGACACTAGAATGATTCAATCAAATACAGATTTCTTGCTTGTGTTTTGCGGAACTATGTCAACTCTTCTAATGGTTGACATTTGCTTGTTTCAGGTGTCAACTATATTGTGAATCTGTAATTATTAGTCTATATTGGTACCATTTATTTACACAGTACCATGTCTACACAAGGCATGGCAGGCGTAAACAGAACAGTAGAATGCATTTGATATCAATAAAGTGTAGGATATTTCACTCTATAGTTGTCCAGAATATAAATTTTCTATGTTTGTCACCTACAGGTTTCTACAGACAATACATCTTTAACCAATAGACACCACAGTGATACCATTTTATAATAATTAAATGAACATCAAAATAAACACAAGTTGCAATTATAGAAAATAAATAGTTTTGAAGATACAGTTTAAAAGTTTTAGGCAACTGTTCAGTCTAACAGGGGTCAAGTGTCTCTACTCTGCCTGGGCCCTGTGACCAATTAAAGACTAGTCAAGGTCTCAATGGAACAATAGCACTAGGCTGCATAGTTTAGTCATGCTGCTGGCTTTCTGGCACAATAAACAAAATCTACTGTTGGGGGTGGTCTCAAGGGCCCTTCTCAAAACCACATCACTAGATAATGTAACTTTTGCACTTTGGGGGCCCCTTAGAATGATTCAATCAAATACATTGCCACTATATACTTGTATATAGTGGCTGCACCCTAAGATACATCTATGCAAAATTAGAAAAAAGTTGCTGAACAGTTTTTGAAAAAATAGGCAAAATGTTACATTTTTTCCAGTTTTTGGGTCCTTGGAGGCCCTAGGGAGCCCTTAAAATTATTCAATCAAATACAGATTTCTCGTGCATAGTGGCAGTGCCCTAAGATGTCTATGCAAAATTAGAGAAAAAGTTACTGAACGGTTTCTGAGATACGGCAGCTAACGGCAGACGCAGAGTGATGGCAATAGTCCCTTGGACCTTCAACTTAAGGACTACAAATGTCATAACTTGTGCAATGATTTGAAGAAAAAATAACAAAAACGACAAGAAGAAAATAATGAAACTAATCAAGTTAGATAATTCATGATGAAATACCAAAAGATGACTAACTGTTGCTCAGGAACTCAGCTTATACATACTAGCCCCAATTCCTGAATGTATGTCATTTATATATTAATACATTAATTCTGTGAAATTGTAAGGTCAACTAGTTCTATGTTCGTTCCCTTCCTTGGATCAGTGGCCTCTCGCCTACCAACTGGCAATGTATTTCAAAAACACAAAGGTAATTATTTACTTTTTAGTGACATGTTCCCATGTTCTAGATAACCGATTCAGTTTATGATTTACCACCACTGTCGTTTACAGCTAATGAAACAGACAACCTCACTCTAAAGATGTAATCCAAACGACGCACCTGTCGCTGATTCTGCGCTGTCGTACGACATCGTGTTCGCGTCTAGCACGGCGGTCGAGCATAGGGGAGCTACGTCGCCTATCGGGCAGCGGGGAGGCTCGTCTACGGGGAGGACTGGGGGAGGGGCGCCACCCATCAGGAGATATCCCCCTGCGGGGTGGACTAGGGGAGTGCTGTCGTCGGGTGGGAGACTGCCATCTGCGGGGTTCGGGTGTGGCTGAGCGGCGGCGACGTCGCGGGAGTGGAGAAGGACTGCGTCGTCGCGGGGGAAGCATCGGAGGTGAGGGAGACCGCTGACGCTGCATGGAGCGGTTGTATCGTCTGAGGGATGGGGAGCGGTATCGCCGTGGTGACGGAGAGTACCTGGGACCAACAAACATTCCCTCAGTTATTCCACACAGGTCATTGTAGTTACCTCTTTACTGACATAGTCTTCATACTACTTTTAGAATATTTATTTATTTATCTAGTATATTTTGGTAACTTTTCTGTCTGCCTAATTTAATGTTTCACTTATTGGAATGCCTAAGTAATTAAAGCAAAATAAATGTATAATAAATTATAACAATTATAAGCATTTCACGTTTTGATATACAAGATAATATCCATATGACAGAGTTATCAGAAACAAGTAATCAAAATCCAACTGGCAATAGAAACGTCATATATAAATAATTGTATTACATTATCACCAACTGATATCTAAAACATGAAGACATGTTCAGCACCACTACAACTTGAATGTTGATGTGTGACGAGATGACAATATGCCATAGAAGTGACGTACCTGCGGCGTGGCGAGGGCTGTCGTCGCCGTGGCGGTGACCTTCGTCGTCGGGGTGACAGCGAACGTCTCCGGCGAACAGGCGAATTTCTGCCCCCTGTGAACAATAAGTCAAGACATGCATTCACCATGGATATAAAATAAAGCATGGCATTAACTTGTTGATAAGTACCATAACACGAATATCTATGAGATCATAAAACTGGCTGAATAACATAGAAACAGAACATGCAAAAATTGCTTGTGTAAACACCCTCACAAGATCAAGTAGACGCCAATTATGGCTACGATGTTTCAACATTTCTTAATCAAAGATCACCACAGCCAACAGGTGCTGCACTGGTGTCGTAACCTTTCACCAAAGCTCGAGCCACAAATACACAGGTCGCACTCGCAGTGTCTAAACACAACACTTATTTGTGACATTATTGTACAAAATCATCTGCTCAACCAGTGGATGGGTCCCATTAATGTCATCCACAATACACCTCCACTGCCATCTGTCATGCACAGATTTGTCAAGTTCAAGAAACAGTCATTCCAAATCCGTACAACTTGGCTAGATCAAAATGGATCGTGTCCACAGGTGCACTCACTGCCTGATCTCTTGGGCGGCATATCGTCCTCGGAGCCTGACGAACTGCCTGTGTCCTCTTCATGCGTGCGGTAGTTACGTCGTTTCTGCACAGACGCTTTCTCTGGAGATTCACTGTTGTTCCTGCCTGCGGCCTGAAGCAACACACACACGAGTACTGCAAGAGTCTCAGAACACGAGTCAGGGCAACATGAGAAATGTCAATGCACTCCAGCTGCACAAACCATAATGCTCTGTCCACCACCAACAAATCGACTGACATCACCATCGTGAATACAACAAAATGACTCAAACATGGTACTAGGCATGTTTGAAAAGTAACAAAACAGGAGTAACAGTTGTTCTTTCTGTGTAATTATACCTATTGTGCAATAGAACAGAAAACATACACTTTGCTGGACATCAACCGATACGTTTACAGGATATAGGCACGGTGTATCACACAACATAAGACATACCAACACTTACATGTTGTACTTATCAATCACATTGTGAAGTAAGTGCATCATAAGAAATATAGAAGATTGGAGATAGGTGTCATCCCACTGTATGTCAATAATTAGATTGTTTTACGAGGTGTCTAGTTCGTTTTGTAGTTTGGTGGGTATAAGAGTACGTGCTGCGTTCAACATGTGCTTGAAAGTATGCATCTTCAGCTATATTCAAATGCAGCAAATCAAATACTTTGTGGTTTGTCAAAGTGTATAGCAATTTGGTAGCAGGTATTCATTATATTTTTTCAAGAAATATTAGCAGTGTTGGTAACAATATCAACTAACTGAAAACAGGTGTGTAACTGTAAACCACCCTGTGTAGAGTGTAGTTCAGTAGGTAGGCAGTCTTACTTTTTCATTATCATGTTTTGTGTTTCTACATAAGGCCGTTCACACCACTGGTAGTGGTGTATTGACAACTTCATTTGAAACGTGTTCAATCTCCACTTGTAAAACAAATTTAAAGCATCGGTTTGTTTCAAACAGAAGCTTAGCTAGAGGGGTAAAATCACTGTTATAGCCTAGTTGTAGGTGTCCAACCTTCACACGAACAATTTATCTCCTTGTATAAAAAAAACAAGTTTCAGCAAGTAACAACAACCAGATACGACCACAAACACAACAGTAGTGTACATGTGGTAGTTCACTGGTGTAACTTTAACATCAACAAAATCATCAATTCATACACAGATATACCTGCTTTTCTAAGGATCAGTGAAATGCAGCTGCATATCATTCCTGCGACACACTGAACACAGTATTAGTTAAAGTCATTAAACGCCTACCAGTAACAACATCAGACTTTACACAAATACATCTTTCAAGTACACTGCTAGGACAACAACTGTCAACAGGCAACACCTGTGGGCTTTGACTCAGAAACTCACCTTGCACCGGCTAAGAAAGCTTTCCAACTGTCCAGCTTCTATATGTAGCTGCTGTTTTACCGTATTCCTGCGCTGCGTACCTGAGCTTCAGTGCGGCTCCTTCGACTTGGTTGTGCCGGCGGTGACTCGGATCCCGACGATGATCCACTTGACGATCCGGACTGTGATCCTGATGAAGCAGTCGATGAACTCCTGCAAGGAACAATGTTAGCCAGATCAGACGGCACAGACACGTATTCAGTCAATCACTCAAGTAGTTTTTTCAAGCAAATTCAATGTACCAATTAGATATACAAAGCAAAGACAAAAGTTTGAAAGGAACATTTAAGAAAAGATTAATGTGATTTTACTCTTTTGTTGTCAATATAGCTGTCTACATTACATTACATTAATTTCACAATTGGTACAGATTACAGACATATGTATTAGAACTTAAGGGATCACAGGACACGAAAAAAAAATGTCAATTTAAAGCTGATAAATTTCACCAACTATGTATTGTATGAAGTTACTGTACTAAAACTAAGGATATTTCATGATTTTTATTTTTGTTTTCTAATATTTAAGTGCGCTAGGGGGTTTTATTCTAAAAAATAAGTCATAAAACAGCAAATGTTTAAATGAATAGAACACTGAAACCCCTATACTAATTTATGCAATTCAAATGTTTTTATTTAGATAATGAACTATTCTAACTTTCTGTGCATAGCCATTTGTATATGTCATTCAGATTTTTTTTGACAATTTTTTGTTTTATTTTAATTTTTTTCTTCAATATTTTCACATTCAAACCCATATGGGATATAATCCAAATGACTGATCATAATTTCAATGCACAGGAATTTAGATAGGTATGTCATTATTACTGTGTAAAAAGTTGGTATGAATTGCTTGGTTAGTTTTGGAGTTCTATTCATTTTTCCTACAAAAAAGTGATAACTGAGAAAACGGCACTCAAAGTATGAACAAAGTAATTTTAATGTCTTGCACATACTAGATGTTGCAAATAGGCATCAGCATGGTAGGCTTACCATGTATATACAATATGTGAGTGTTTCTAAGTGAAACATTTCATTAACAGTGACACAATTATGTCATTGTTTACCCCTACCCCCCTAATTCATAATGCGAGTAATCATGGTTGACGCACCAATTCAGACAGTTTTCACACATAATTCACATTGCATACATTGTGACTTGTGTCCAACATAAAACATGCATACTGATAGCATGTAACAGTCCATATGCATTGGTTATCATGCAAAGAAACCTGATTATGAGATCAGAGAGGAATTTTCCTAAGTAAGCATCACTTCACTTTTACAAATGCAGCTTGTATGTATCCACATACAGTCGTGACATGTCAGCCTGTTTTCTTCAACTCTGAAATGCATGTTAGATAAAGAAGATGTAATATACATAAATGTTTATAGGATTAATAGTCCATTAAAAGTGACATCATTATAACATTTTCACCCCCCCCCCCCCACTGCCACCCCACACATTATAATGCCAGGAATCATAACTGAAGCAAGAATTCGGACAGTTTCCCACTCTGAACAGGTTGTGACTTGTGACCTACATGAAACATGAATAATAATTGCATGTAGCACTCCATAGACTTGCTTGCTTCAAACTTGCATGTGTAGAAATAGGTTTTATGATAATTATCAACCTAAGCACCACTTCACTGAGGCATTTTACAAATGCAACAGCAGTGTGTCCATACAATCATCACATGTTTGACATGTCAGTCAATCATCACTAACTCTGAAACATTTGGTATATATAACACAACATCCATGTACACCATATGGCACAGTGTGGAGCATAAAACTTCTGATCAACATGTTTCAACAGTATAATGCAATAGCATTAGAAGTGTTCAGTGCAGGGCAGAAGACATCAGCGTCCACTTCATTGAGTTGGCCAACATCGACAATACACCAATCTCGACTGCTCAGTTCCCTCTGTAAGAGTCTGTTCGTCAGGGTTGTCACATTTAACGGCGTTCGTGGTGACAATTTTGCGTGACGAGACGACTGTAGTGCGACACGGTGTTGCCTGGGGCGTCCCTGGTAGCTGTGCAGTCGCTCCGGCGTCACCTGTTGCGATCTTCCCGGCGCTGTCAGTGTCAGTCGCAGTGTCGACTGTCGTCTGCTTCAAATCAATTCGCTTTCGCCGTCGTTTACGGCTACTAAGTCGGCTTTCTCGGACGACCAACGACGTGCAGCATTGCACTCACTCAGGCGCTTGCGTAGAACTTTTGATTTCTTTGGCGGCATCTCATTTAAACTCTCTTTTTAACAAAATATATCGTCCGTTTATCGAGTGTCAAACTGTTCTCCGTAGCAACAATGTAAACAGGAAAGTAGACAACGCAAAGCATCGTGGGATTGATTTGTCTCGTTTTGAACGAAGACGCGTCATAAAACCGGTTGAATGATCCTTGAACTTGCTTTCGGCTGGTTGCGTGCCTCATTTTGAGAAAAAACGCGTCATAAAACCACGAATGCGAGGCTGTCGGCCAGTTCCGTGTCTCATTTGCATAATTATGTGCTAAATAAGGAGATCATCGGAAATTTGGACTCGGTTTCAACGCGGGAAAACTCAACTTTGGAGAAAAGGGGCGTGACTATCAACATAACTGTCTTTTGATACCAAACAAAATGGTGTATCATGAACAAACGTTGTCGTTGTCAAGGCATAAACTTGGATTACTTTTGGCGTGTTTCATCGATTCAAATATTTATTGTCATTTCACATTTGATGGGCCATCTAAGTTAGTGCTAATATAATGACTTAGCGGTGAGTAACTGTTAAAAAACGATCTTTATTGTGAAGTAGATATGTCAATCTGTCAAAAACTGAAAGAAACAAAAAATGTCATAAAAATAATTATTGACGTATTTCAGACTGCCGTGTCTCCCCTTAAATCATGTATGTTTTGGTACATTATTATAAAACTGTAGGTGGTGTCATTACATCTCCTCACAATAAGTCTCTAACAACGGTTTGCTGTAGTGTTTTAAAACATGTTTGTTTAGACACTAAAGGCCCAGAAAAAATACTTGTGTTTCCATGATCAACCCTGTTAAATTTACCCATAAAAATACCAGAAATATGTTTTTCTCATATACCTATGAAGACATTATGAGTGACAAAACAAGTGTATTAAATTCTAAAAAGCCTACCTACTGTAAAATATTCCCCCTCTCCCAGGAAAGTAAAGAAAGAGAACGTGTGTCCTAAAATATTAACCGTACAGGTGACCAACAGTAAACTTCCGTGATGTACACAATTTGGAGCTTTCTGTAGGGGTGCTTTTAAAAATCACAACTTCAGTAATACTTATCGAAGAAATATGATTGAGCTATCATTTTGTTGGCAAAAAGACCCTTTATTAGTATGCAGTGATAAGATTTGCATAACATCAATGTAACTGTTTAAATGTTATCCAAAATAAATGCAAACAACTATTTTGTCACCCTACTACTAGGTAATTACTGAGTAGTTGTGTCTTTGTCCAATTAGAGAATGGCTCAGTCTGTCTGTCTGAACTACTATAACTTCATCCACGAATACAGTCATGTATTTTGCCGATATATTGACACGGAGATTTGAAATAATTCAACTTATATCATCAAAGCGAGACAAAACAAAATGGTTGACTAAGCCAACTTTTTTTGTAATGGAATGAAACCAGTATCAACGTGAAGAAGTTTGAGAGGCATGCGTTTATTGGCTGACTGCTAACCTAAATTTCTTTGGATAGACCAATAGTTGGACTTTCCATCTGTACCTCCATTCCCAGGTTAGACCACATGAATGGGAATGTAAATTCCTGATGCAGAGCGTAATATCAGCCATATTTAGGTGAGGTAATGATGTGGTAAAACTCATTGATAAAAATGTCACAGGAAGAAGAATCATTCAGCTTTCCAATGATACCTTGCATTCCCCTGTCAGTTGCTAGTGACGAAAACGATTTTTTTTTTTAAAGAGTTATACCATATCAGGCCGAAATTCAGCCAGAACCAGTTTTGCACTGATTGTGCAGGCCAAATTCAGCCCAGTGGCCACCTGTGGGGTTAATGTGTATAATTGGAAAAAAAAATATTATTCTGGCAGGCTACTTCTGATGGTCTAAAAATACCATTTCCAACCGAGACCTTTCTGAAAGCAATGGTAAGAACACAAACCTCCTTGCTGGAGCTCTCTTTTTTGGGGGTGGACTCCGTCTTCGAGGTGAGAAACTTTGTTTCCGTGGAGACGGACTTCTCCTGGATAGTGACATATTGCGCCTGCGTTGTCGCGGTGGTGGACTCCGCCGCCTTGGAGATGGACTTCTCCGCCGTGGCGAGGAAGTTCTCCGGCGGGTTGACCTGTAGTGGGGTGACCTTGACCTCCTTCTGTATGAAGGTCGTCGTCGTGGAGACCGAGAACGTGACTTGCGTGTCCTTACATGGATACAAGTTAAAAATGTATTCAACAACAGTTTATTAGAATCAAAAGGATTGATAATTGCATAGCTCACGACAGGATATTGCAGGGAAAACACAACAGCAACCAAAGTGAGATCAGTACGACGGAAGCCAGTGATAGTCTATAAAAGCCCTAATCACCACATTCTGGTTATATCACATTGTGGGAAGCTGTTCCAGTGTATCAAGAGTAATCCCACATCTAAAGGGGTCCTAGTCATATTCAAACAAACAACAAATTAAACAATCCAATGGTCGACTGAATTCACATAATCCAAACTTCCAATGTCATAAAATAAATAACAAACCCAGAATGTTAGTGTTAAGAATGTTCTTAGCTGCTTCATTTCATGAAGCAGCCAAGAACATTCTTAAGGGATCACAGGACACGAACAAAAAAAATTAAATTTAAAGCTGATAAATTTCACCAACTATGTATTGTATGAAGTTACTGTACTAAAACTAAGGATATTTCATGATTTTTATTTTTGTTTTCTAATATTTAAGTGCGCTAGGGGGTTTTAATCGAAAAAATAAGTCATAAAACAGCAAAAGTTTAAATGAATAGAACACTGAAACCCCTATACTAATTTATGCAACTCAAATGTTTTTATTTAGATAATGAACTATTCTAACTTTCCATTTGTATATGTCATTCAGATTTTTTTCATTCAAAGTTCTGTTTTCTTCAACTCTGAAATGCATGTTAGATAAAGAAGATGTAATATACATAAATGTTTATAGGATTAATAGTCCATTAAAAGTGACATCATTATAACATTTTCACCCCCCCCCCCCCCCCCCCCACTGCCACCCCACACATTATAATGCCAGGAATCATAGCTGAAGCAAGAATTCGGACAGTTTCCCACTCTCCACAGGTTGTGACTTGTGACCTACATGAAACATGAATAATAATTGCATGTAGCACTCCATAGACTTGCTTGCTTCAAACTTGCATGTGTAGAAATAGGTTTTATGATAATTATCAACCTAAGCACCACTTCACTGAGGCATTTTACAAATGCAACAGCAGTGTGTCCATACAATCATCACATGTTTGACACGTCAGTCAGTCATCACAAACTCTGAAACATTTGCTATATATAACACAACATCCATGTATACCATATGGCACAGTGTGGAGCATAAAAAGTCACTTCTGATCAACATGTTTCAACAGTATAATGCAATAGCATTAGAAGTGTTCAGTGCAGGGCAGAAGACATCAGCGACCACTTCATTGAGTTGGCCAACATCGACAATACACCAATCTCGACTGCTCAGTTCCCTCTGTTCGTCAGGGTTGTCACATTTAACGGCGTTCATGGTGACAATTTTGCGTGACGAGACGACTGTAGTGCGACACGGTGTTGCCTGGGCCGTCCCTGGTAGCTGTGCAGTCGCTCCGGCGTCAGCTGTTGCGATCTTCCCGGCGCTGTCAGTGTCAGTCGCAGTGTCGTCTGCTTCAAATCAATTCGCTTTTGTCGTCGATTACGGCTGCTAAGTCGGCTTCCTCGGACGACCAACGACGTGCAGCATTGCACTCACTCAGGCGCTTGCGTATAACTTGATTTCTTCGGCGGCATCTCATTTAAACTCTCTTTTTAACCAAATATATCGTCCGTTTATCGAGTGTCAAACTGTTCTCCGTAGCAACAATGTAAACAGGAAAGTAGACAACGCAAAGCATCGTGGGATTGATTTGCCTCGTTTTGAACGAAGACGCGTCATAAAACCGGTTGAATGATCCTTGAACTTGCTTTCGGCTGGTTGCGTGCCTCATTTTGAGAAAAAACGCGTCATAAAACCACGAATGCGAGGCTTTCGGCCAGTTCCGTGTCTCATTTGCATAATTATGTGCTAAATAAGGAGATCATCGGAAATTTGGACTCGGTTTCAACGCGGGAAAACTCAACTTTGGAGAAAAGGGGCGTGACTATCAACATAACTGACAGATAGCCAAGAAGACGGCCGTTCTTTTGATACCAAACAAAATGGCGTATCATGAACAAACGTTGTCAAGGCATAAACTTGGATTATTTTTGGCGTGTTTCATCGATTCAAATATTTATTGTCATTTCACATTTGATGGGCCATCTAAGTTAGTGCTAATATAATGACTTAGCGGTGAGTAACTGTAAAAAAACGATCTTTATTGTGAAGTAGATATGTCAATCTGTCAAAAACTGAAAGAAACAAAAAATGTCATAAAAATAATTATTGACGTATTTCAGACTGCCGTGTCTCCCCTTAACACTAAGATGATTGTCTCAGCAAATGACGTGATTTCTTTAATTTAAACAAACATAGGAGATTACGCAAAACATGTGACGCTAAGTAATTGCATAACCTTCATGAAACTGGCCCGTCTTATGCATTAGAAGTCAACACTGCACAAATTTTGTCTTACTTTTATTACATGAAAATGTCTTACCGAAATCGTTTTGCACTAGATCTTCTGTCCGGGGAGCCTGAACGTGACCTACGACTCCTTGACCTACGACTCCTCGATGTATCTTTCTTAGTCTCAGAACTCTTCTCCTTCTTGACAGGAGATGCTGCGTTGCCACTGTTCACACCTTCATCATCAGTGCCGTCTTCTTCTGGCTTCTTATCATTGTCATTTTCACCTGCCACCCTACAACAATCAAACTATAATTTTGAGAAGTCATGACAACAAAATTAACAACACCGATGAACTTATATTTGACTTGCCTAGTAATCCTACTATATATTTAATAATTTAGGCACAATAAATATTGACAGAATTTGTCAAAATTCAGACATGAATTTGACTGTTCTATGCAGGAAAGAGTTAAGCCAATTATAAAAAATGTTTAGGCATACAAGCAATTAGGACATAATCTACTAACCCATTTGTAGATTTTTCTGTGGCTTCAACCGTACTGTCTTTAGACTTCCTCTTGTCCTTACTGTCATTGTCCTTCTGTGGTGACCTTGACTTTGACCGAGACGGCCGCAAGCGTGGAGATTTAGACGAACTGCGGTCTTTGTTGCGCCGACTTCTGCGACTGGGTGACCGTGATCTACTTCTGTGACAGAAACGCAGACAGATACAAAACATATGACATTCTATCTTCACAGTAAATACATTTATTAGGGTTGTAACAATGCATCTAATTATTGATGCATCACGATAGTCACTGGACGATAGTGTACTATCAATAGTAAATTGGGTGGCTCCTACGATAGCAATCAGGTTTAATCTTAGTAGGACTATCCCTTCCCACAGCAATTGTTTTTTGACAAAATGTATAATATTTGTTAATTAGATATTTTGTTAATTTGTGTTGTATATTTTACATTTCTAAATGTGTATGTATAGTTGTATACCTGTATAATTTATACCACTTTACAATGCGAGATCTGAGTGGGCATACCCCACTCGTCACCATTACTGAAGAACAACTATTACTATTATATATTACTGACCCCAGGCCTGCGTGACAGTATTGCAATAGTATCATAATATCACAATAATAATATTATCCCCGATAGTCACCCCTCACATTTATCACAACATAATGATGCAAGATTATTAACCTATTTTATCCTGAAGCTTACAACCCCACCATCTGCTCTCACAAACACATTCAACACAACATAGTCAGTTCTCAACCTCACCTTCTGTCAGACTTATCTGCTTTCTCACTTTCCTTTTTCTCTTTAGCCAGTTGTTCTTTCAGATCTTCCTTCTTTTTCAGACTTGCTTGGATTCTTTCCTGTTCAGCCTAGAAACAGGAAAGACTGCATTTAGTAATATCTTCACTGTAACTTTTATTCAGATGAAATAAAACATACCAAAAGGCTTTAAATGTATATTATTATAAAAGCACAAAAAACATGTATGTATTTTGCAAATTAGTTAGTAAACAACGTTTGCTTAAAATCAAAATAATCTCATTCAATCATAAGATCAGGTAATTTTCAAAGGCACAAATAGCTTTATTTCATAGTATACAGCACCTGATCACCTTTGAAATATCATGCCAAGTTTTGGCTGGCCACAAATATATATCAAAGGTATTGGTAGAAACATCCATACATTGCACGCCACAAATGATAAGAGCGAACCTGTCTCTGTTTGATCTCCTCCTTCTTCTGGTCAAGGAACTTGGCCGGAATGCCGCCAATGTTCTCCATGGCGCTCAGTAGCAGGTCCCACAGCTCAGAGATGAACATGCGTGCGTTCTTCGCATTCAGGAAGCCTGTCAGATTCATCTGCATGTCCTTGCCACTTGGGTGCTGCAGCACACAGAGACAAATATATAGATGTTCCCTTGTATATCAGTCTTTCTCAATGCACTGTCCACCTGCCGACTTAAGAAATGTAAGGATTCATTACAGAACTGCCAAATTTATATCTTCAGAAAAGACGTTATCACTGTTCTTACTTGAAAGCAACAAAATATATAGCCCGAACAGGTTCCGGGAAGTTAAATTGAATAAGAGGAACATCCGCTAATGTGTTATACACAAATGCTTATATACTTGAATGCCTTCTTCTTACACAAAACTAAATCTACTATGGATTGCCCTCGCTATAATAAATCTACAACTGCTACAATAAATCTACCGTTGGTGTCAGTAATACTGTGTAATACTCCCTGCTCGATTGTCGTAATTTCAGAGTACTGAAGAACAAAAACGAGATCATGATCAGCGACTCATCACAGCAGAACGTCAAGTTAGAAATGCACTACTTGAAGTGGCTCTTACATTAACGTCTTTTCTATTGAACATGAGAAATATAAGCTGTAGAACAGATGCTTAGACTGCAGCTTGAGTTAAATGAAGACAATCATGCTGATTACATATACACGCTACAGACGTTACTTCTAATTGCTGCTGACCACCATTTACAAGTGATAACGACACCAACGAGTACACAGCCTGAGCGAAGTGGATCAAAACATACAAACCAGGTGTGGCTGTCACCCATCGAAGGAAGGTCCTCATGTGTGAAATTTGGAATTACTTTAGAAGTGAGCGAGCGATGGACCACGGAGTCCCTGCCTGGCTTGTGATAGTTTCAGGAAGGTTGTACTAACATACATCGCTGATTTGGAGAGGAAATAGTCAGAGTGTAAGTACACGCACCCACCCAGGCAATAATATGACACGTCAATGCTTAGTACACTGATAAGTACTGGCAAGATAGAAGATCATGTTTTTACTCACAATGACACGTATCTGAAGAACGTAGCAAATCATAAGAAACTGCCTAATTTCTATGTGCAACAGTGATGTGAAATTGGCGTTGATAAACATTTTATTAATAAAATTACTCTATTCGCTTCCTAACCAAAACACAGTATTATTAGTAACCAATTGTATGTAACCAGTTAATCATATACTAAAATATGACAATAGTGAGACATACGTATGCAGTGGTATTTTAATAAAAATATTCCAGCTGCTGAAAAACTCACCCTTTCTTCAAGCTGGTTGAAAATGAAGCCGATAACAACATCATCTTCGAACCCGAGCATCTCTGTGACTTTCTTGTTAATCCATGGTTTAATGATGTCTAAGTTCACCTTTGTCATATCCACCTGGAAGAAAAAAGTTTATGTAAATATACAATTAATCTCCACTAAAATTTAATCTCTGGCTTACATCAACACATGGAGCATCAGCCCTTTTGTTTACAGTGGCGCTATAAACAAGAAAATTTGAGAATTCATCACACCCAATTCTCCCTGGTAGGAGGAAAAAGGTCCTCAAGGAACAGGCCTCAACATTAACACTGGCCCGGCGCCTTTTTTGAGGCTGTCAGGCCAGTTCGGGCCACCAGTTTTCATATTTTATTGGCCCGCCAGGCCACTGGCTTCAATCCGATTGACCACCATCGTGTTTCCAGTAACCTGACCATACCTAGAAAATAGGACAATGCACGGTTATCAGGGCCTCACCCTCATCGTGTGGACTGGTAATATTTAAAAATTGCATTTTGGATGGTTTCAAATTGATTGTGGATGGGTCCTTCCATGTCGTTTTTCTGCACGGGCCAGCCCGCCCATACCATTTTTACGATATCTTTGAAACTGTCACGAAACCAGTTACAAAATCTACGGAGACTGGTTTTGAAAATCGCCTACCCGGATCGCCTGGCCAGCTCCCAGACACACGCCAGAAACCAATTAAGCCTAGCCTCGACTTGCTAGGATAATTGTCACCTACCCGCTAGCGGCAACTTGTCACCTACACGCTAGAGGTGGTTCCTTGTGACCTTGAAAGGCAACCAACATGTGCCTATGTCTATGCAGACTAAATAATCCTATGTGAGGTCAACGTCAGGGAGGGGAGATACAATAAGCACCTGCCAAGTATGATGCGTTCTTGGGAAACGGATGGAATTCCGTGTAACCGACATTTCCAAGCGGGATTTGTGTTTTTGAACGGAAACTCAGTAAAAGCTGATAGAGTAGAATCACCAATACCGTAAATGATACTGACTTTATTGGAGATATTTAGAAATAACCATGATTACTATGCAACAGTATTAATTTATTTTGGTGGATTTATGACGAATGATTTTTAAAACGCACAAGGCATATCGTTACGAGTATGATGGTGCCGGTGCTAACTCGTGAGTCATGTCAACCAAAGGCAGAGACTGTGTATCAATATAAGACGCTGCAGCATGCACTATTTCCATTGTTCAAAGTACGTAAGTGGAGCGGTTAGTCCGCCAATCTGGAGGCACGCAAAGCCAGAACATATGCTAGTGTTAGCCTCCCAAATGGCGGCCAAAAACTTCAATTGTAGACTGCTATGATCTCGCTCAGTGACGCCTCCTGTCTAAATGTAGGCTCCTTGGTGTCAACCGACGTAAACAGAGACGCGGGCAGAAGGCGATAACATAAACCGTTTTGCGATCGTTGCCTGGCTGTCCGCTAAGCAGACATGTTGCTACTTAAATGTAATTATCACATTGTTATAACACGCATGAGTGTACATATTCCGGTTTCGAACACAAAACTCAAAGGAATAACAACAGCCTAAGTTATGCTGGCTCAAATTGATATAGCCCGCATTTCGTAGTTCTAACAAATTCTGTTGGATGGCGTCATACATAGCGCTAGCTAAAATGAAATGGCATCATTGATTTGAACATTCATAATTGTTAATATGATTGCTTGTGTAAATTACATTTGTCAACGTATATTAAGCACTGCTGCATGAGAAACAACCAGACATTTATGTTACTGTGTGACAGGAATTATGTTTCTAAATTGATCACGTACAGTTGTTATTGTGTTGCAAATATTGCACAAATAAGAACTTTGGAAAAGTCAGCATGTCACTCCAAGCGAACCTTAGAGGTTGTGGTCTTGTTGTGAAGCAACCGACAGGCGCCTCAGTATCAAAATATTTTTTTTACAAAATCCAGGCCAGTAACTTTTCAAATATTGCCCAGGGGGCCAGTAGATACAAAACTTTAACATCAAGGCCTGATGAACCAAGAGAACATTACTAACCTTCTTAATTACTGAATCTGAAAACTTCATTGTCTTTAGCAGCTTCTTCTTTTTGTCTGCAAATCTGTTATCTTGGTCTGCCGTAGTGCCCTAAATGTAAAAGAAATGTTGGTAAGGTATTCATATGTAACAGCAGGTGATGTTATGATGACGAATAAAACCTACTCTGTACCATAACCAGCACTGTCAAGCAGTATGCACTAACTAATATGTATGCAGTTTTGATATTTACAGAAATTACACTTTTTATTGTTTTTAAAAAGCTGGATTCTTGTGATCACATTTATCCTTTGCGACAGTACATTTAAATGTAACGTATTGCTATTACATTTCTTGTCACTAGGTTCATTGTGATTTTGTATTGTACAAAGAAAAAAAAACATTGTTATGGGAATTGTACATCTATGCTGCTTTTGGTAAGGTATTACAATTGCAATAACACACCAACCAAGCCTTGACTTTCATCAGCTTTCAGTTCTAATTACAGAATCACCCCAGGGATGAAATATCTATTAATTTGCTTTTTGTATGTTAAAAATAATAAAAACACTATTTTGGGGAAAATTGAAGGAGTGCCTAGTTAAGTCGGTCTGTTATTTAAAATATGTATTAAGCTTGAAGAAGTATTGCACAGCCATTAACAGTGAATACAACTGTTTTGGAAACTATGTTATTGAATTGCTTTGTGGTGACCAGTTGTTTGAACACTACATTCTACAGCTCAATGATGTTCATCAATACATCAGAGAGCAACACGTGGAATGGATAACCATAATTCGTTAAAAGCACAGGGCCTAAATGTCATAACTTTCATTGTAAAACCATGTTCTGTCTGGTTCTGCTGACCACCATTCCCAAATAAATTGAAATTAATTTCAGAGTTATATTTATAACTTAAAACGTTATGCAGGTAATTATTATCAATAATTAACATACACTAGTCGGTCCGACTGGCACAGACATTAGTTTTCTTTTTATCTACAGCTTGAGCTTGTGAGTAGGCCAACAGTGAGTACTTAAACCATAGGCATTTGTGTCAAATCTGGACCCACCTCGATTTCACTGTTAAAACTTAAGTTTTGCCACACTTTGATACCTCAGTTAGTACGTTAATTCCATCATTCAACAAGCATATTTACATTTAAGAATATTAGGCCTACATCTTAGGGCACTTTTGAGGCGTGAACTGCGCCTGGGTTTGTATCACACATTTTACGCACGTGATGCTGTAATGCACAACCACATCGGTGCAGATTAGCGAAAATCATGTTGCTATCTAGGCTTCAAAAGTGCGCTAACACAATATTTTCAGAATATAAATGTGCCTGAATGATGGAACTAACGCACAAATATATCAGTTAGGCAAAAGTAGAGCTCTATACTATAACAGCGAAAACAAGGTGGATCCGGATTCGACACAAATGCTAAACCATAAACTGGAGCAGACAGATCGACTTTAAGAGCCTAAACATAGTCTGAAGTATTCCATACTGTCCCAGTAGTCAGTCTGGACAGAGTGAAGACTTCGACCGTCGGCGTCGACACGAGTCGAGACCAATCGAGTCGAATCTACTTTATATTATCAAGTAGTGTGCATCTAACAGATCCAAGGCCAGAGTTTGAACCTTTTCAAAAATACCCACGTCTAACCGTTATAAGATAAAGAAATAATGACGTATATATGTGTGTGGTTGCAATTACTGTCTCGGGACTGTTTCTGTGCTTACACTCAACGAATTACTGAGAGTATCGGCGTTGGCTGCCATGTTGGAATGGAACCGGGAAGAGAGCATGATTTGCAAAATGATAGGACAGCAGACATGATTACACAGATATTGTAACAGTAGCAAACGCATGAATGCTGCTAGGCTGCACTGCGCGAAGCACACATATGATGAAGCATTAACATTTCAAAGACATTTAGCTAACAAAAACCTTGAAAAATCCGGCGTCCGTCATCTTGAATGAGCGGAACGATTTTGCCTCGCTTGCTTTCTAGTCCACGTGACCCTCGTTTACCCATAAAGCAATGCGTTAATTAAGTGCGCGAATTTTTTTTAACATATCAGTTACCGTTCTTTAAAAGAACACAAAACACGTGATTACATTCTGCCATTACAACGCAATATTTCAATTAATATATAAATTTATAATGGATAGTTATATAACTTAGACAATATTGTCCGAGCTACATTATATAATTCTAAAAACACTGCTGTTTTGGAGCAACAACTCGACAACCGATATTATAAGTGTTACTCACTTTTGGAATTTGAGTTATTTGACCCCACTTCAGTTAGGTCCCGTCAGCCTAATTTTGATTTATACGACAGAGATTTATCTTGCTAATTTATTCCTTCATTAGGTCATCATATTTATATCGTTATATAACGATGTTCGTACACAACGAATTTGGAAATGATCGCAGCCTTTAAGGCTAGGATGCCCGAGCCAAGGTTGGTGAAGTGTACTCGTTGACGTCGCGCGCCAGCCGGCGTTATCGTCTGCGTTTATGATTGCTCGGTCGATTTTATTATTAATTGAAATTAAGAAGAGTTTCTGGCACGAATCTGCGACATGCACATACGTAACTATATATCAGTGTCCATGATTGTCAGCATATGTTTTAATTTTAGTTGCTATTTCTTGCACCTGCATTACCTGCCAATTTTGAGTTTCGACATCCGGGGAATTCGAGAATTTTCACGGGTTGGATGTGACGTCGGAGAGGGGGGAAGGTGGGGCCATTGGACTGGTCTGGGGTGTTGTGTTGGGAGTCTGATTCGAGAATCCATTAGATTTTGTATACATACAATCCGGGAGGTTTGGGGGATATTTTTTCTTGAGCAAAAATCCAAGCGATGTTCCGCCATCCCGGGGGTACGGGAGACTCCCGGAAAAATCCGACAGAAATTAGAAAAATTCGGAAGGGTTTGGGAACTAAGTTTGGCAGGTATACTTTCTATTGTAACTTGACGTGCGTTATTGTTAGTCAGACTCAAGACAAGAGTCGAGTGCCTCAATAACTAGCAGAAGTGAGAAAGCTTTCCACTGCTAAACACCAGTCTAGTATTTTTGGTAATCTTGTAATCATGTATTAAATTAGGCCGACTTACTGGGCCCATATCAATACCAGATGATAAGGTTTTAAAATTAAATTCCATTCTTTCTACTGTTTGTCTATTCTGAAATGTTCATTATGTCATGGGAGCACCGTTATCCTTGGCTAAATTCTCTTTACTTTTAGGCAGAAGATATTCACCCAACTGTTGGGCTGATGAATATAGTCACTTCAATCTGTTTAGCATGTTCATAAATGACTTGTCAGATGGTGCTATCGACAGTGGATTTAAGGTCTTCACGGATGACACCAAAGTATTTGGAAACAGGAGATGTTAAATGGACAAGATATGTTACAAGAAGACATAAAAAAACTAACTACTGACATGTTACGTCATGTCCAGAGAAGTAGCAGCTACACTTCCATCCAATGAAATGCAAACATCTGAAATATGGCAAGCCAAAACGCGACACCACATATACAATTGACTAACAAAGATGGGGAAATGTCACATATGAATAGCACATCACAGACAAAAAAGATCTCAGAGTTATACCTATGACTGAACTCTGAAATCCTGCCAGCATGTTGGCACTTTTGTGACGAAAGCAAATTAGGTGGCAGGCATCATCAGATACACTTAAAACATGTTGACTACCAATTTCAGATTGTTGTAGTGGTAAACAGATTTAGTGAGGAAACATCAGATCTTGACTAGGCTGACTCTATTTAATAAGAATAACACATTATTTTTATAGTACCATATCTCCGGATATAAAGACCTGTTCAAAGGTGCTTTAAATACAACAATGCAATAATTATTTTACGTATAAAAAGTATAATATAAGAACCTAATGCAAAATTTATATATACATTTGTAAATATATAACTCGTTTAACATAAAGTATCAGCTAAATATTTACTAGACTTAACTATCTAAACAAAATTAACTATTTGCTGCTTTAAAATCAATCAAGTAATTAAATTAAATAAATACTTAAAATGTACCTAGTATAAAATAAACCATGCAGTGACGTTAGAATGAAAATATTTTATAAATAATCTTGAAATGCATTCTTGAAAAGATGTGTCTTTAACTGAGACTTAAAAAGTTTAATAAAGGCAGTATCATGGATATGCAATGGCAGAACGTTCCATAGGCGCGGTGTCATCACAGAGAAACCCTGTCGACCGTATCGTTCCATGTCGTAGCATAGCACAGTTAGTAGATTGCTGTCAGCGGAACGAAGTCGGCGCCCTGATGTATATGGCGAGATCTAGTTGACAATGTATGCTGGCTATTTGGAACCTACACTACACAGAAGACATTAAAATACACTTGAAAGTGCAAAGCGAAGAACCACCAAGGTGCAAGGTATCAGTAATCAAGAACTTAGACTATGGAGTTAGACTAGGTTATATTTAATATAATTTTCAAAGGCATCAATGACATCAACAAAGATATCTTAACTGTGGGGCTGTTTTTGATTGGGGGCTGAAGATAGATTAAGCTCCCCCCTATTTAGGGAAGGGGCACAATTTTGGAAAGCTGATGGGGGCTGGCGATAGAATTACGTTTTTGGAGAGCCTGAAGGTGGGTTTTTTGGCAATCCTCAAGGGGGGTCCAACTGCAAGGTTTTTTGGAGAGCCTGAAGGTTTTTTTTGGCAAAGTCTCAAGGGGATGCAATTGGAGATTTTTGATGCCATCTTGCACTCTTCCAGTGTGCTCATGGTCCGAAAGCAGAGTGGTTGTGAAGCTCAGCTCAGCCCACCCATAGAAATTTCATTCCGACGCCAGTAAATGCATACTTGGGCATAACAAGAAATTCTACACGAAACCCAGCAAGCTTCACAAGTTCACATCAGAAAATATTCCTTCTTACACTGCACCTTCCAGAACTGGAGTAATCTTCTAAAATCAACAAAATAGTTTTATGGCACTATAGTGAGCAATTGACACTGCAAATTACAAAATTGCACAGTACAGTGTGTGTAATGTAATTCCATGTACGACTGACATGAAATAAAAGAATTAAAGTAGTAACAACCCAGTAAGTTCAATACTACCCTTTTGAGTGGGGTGTGTTTGGCTGGTTTCTTGGCCCAGTATTTATTCTTCTAAAGCTAGTTAGTGATTAGCAACCCCTATTCATCTGCTTTTGTGTTGTAATCAGTGACACTAGTGGGGGAATTGAAAAGGGAATTGCCTTTAATATGTAGTTAATTTGGCATAGATGGTATAGAATCGTAGATGATTAAATGGATCAGGTGATGTGGATCCCACCCCGCAATGGATCAAGATGAGGATATAGTTAGGTCGCCTGCATTCGTATAGAGAGAAAGGCATGCCTTTATGCAGGATAAAATTTTTACCAGTCCAAAAATGTCCCAGATATGCGTATGCACACATACAATCCAGCTCAAACGTGTGTGTATATATAAATACATGAGTATGCAATAATATGTGCACACGTACAATCCAGATCAAACATACACATCATCATCATCATTGTACAGCCGTAGTGTCCCGTGGTTGGGCGAAGGCCTCAGCATGTCGTTTCCAAATCTGCCTGTCTTGCGCTATTCTCTGCCAGATGGTGCCCTTCCAGTACTCGTCTAGTTCGTCTCTCCACCATCTCGCTGGTCTTCCTCTAGATCGTTTCCCTTCATAAGGTCTCCAGGTTGTGATACGCGATGTCCATCAGTTATCTCGTAGTCTGCTAATGTGCCCTGCCCAGGTCCACTTCTGTCAGTGTCTTCTGATTTGTTCTATCACGTCTATGACCTTTGTCTTCTGTCTTACCCAGATGTTTGTTTTTCGCTCCCAATATGTGATGTTTAACATACTTCTTTCCATCTTTGTTTGTGTGGCTGCTAGCTTGTTCTTTGCCTGGGTGGTGAGTGCCCATGTTTCCGCACCGTATGTCATCACTGGAAGTAGGCATGAGTTGAAGAATTGTCTCTTCAAGCAGGTTCCAAAGTTACTCTTGAAGATATCCCAGTGTTTGCCGAAAGCTGTCCAGCCGGCGGTGATCCTTCTTTGAATCTCCTTGTCTTGGTTTTTATCTCTGATACTGTATCGCTGTCCCAGATAGACGTAGCTTTCAACGTTCTATATCTGCGTCATGTTGATATATATTGTTGTGTCATTTTCTAGCATCACTTTTGTCTTCGAGATGTTCATCCTTAGACCTTGTTTTTCATTTTCATCAGCTAGCTCCTGCAGCATGTTTTGTAGTTCTTGCGGTGTAGTAGCGCATATGACTATGTCGTCAGCGAAGCGAAGATGGCTGAGATATTTTCCGTCTATCCTCAAGCCTCTGGTTTCCCAGGTCAGTCTTCGGAATATGCTTTCGAGTGTTGCTGTGAACAGCTTGGGCGATATGGTGTCACCCTGTCGTACTCCTCTCTTGATGTTGATATTGTTGCTCTTTTTGTGTAGGTGGACTGTCACCGAGCTGTTAGTGTAGATGTCTTTCAGGAGATCGATGTACACATCTTCTATCCCCTGTTCTTGAAGGGAGGTCAATATTGCTTGAGTTTGCACCAAGTCGAAAGCCTTCTCGTAGTCGACGAAAGCGATGCAGAGCGGGATATTATATTCTCGGCACTTCTCTTTCAGTTGGTTTACAACGTGTATGTAGTTTGTCATTGAGTACTTGCTTCTGAATCCTGCTTGCTCTCGTGGTTGGTTTTCGTCGAGTGTCTTCTCTAGCCTATTCGTTAGTATCTTTGTGAGTAATTTGTAGATGTTTCATAACAGACATATCAGTCTGTAGTTTTTTTTTAAGTCTTTCTTATTTCCCTTCTTGAAGATAATCACCATCTTTGCATTCTTCCAAGCGCTGGGTATTCATCTTTCTGATAAGCATTTAGTATACAGCTTAGCCAGTGTCTTCGAGATGAAAACTTCTCCTGCTTTTAATGTTTACATGATCATTGCCTGATGTCTTCCCATTCTTCATATCTCTTAGCGCTGCTCCCACCTCCCATGGTGTTATCTCTGGTACTTCTTTCGGGTCGGTGTGAATTATGGTACTCTGTTCACTGTCATACAGTTCGATGTAGAATTCCTCTATTCATTCCATGATCATATCTTGGTCTTGTATTTTTCTACCCTGTTTGTCTAGAAGTGTAATTAGTCTGTCTCGGCCTAGTGCCTGTGTTCTTCTTGTTTTGTTCAGGCTCTTTGATGACATAATCGTTTCCCGTGTGATCTCTTGTTTGTACTTTCTGATGTCCTTCTTCGCCTTCTTTTTGATGGTCTTGCATATTTCTGTGTACTGTGTTTTTTACAGCCACCGTTATCCACCATTTCTCGGTGTTTCTTCATTAATGCTCATGTTGATGATGATATTCTCATCATTACATACCTGTTGATAGCTTTGGCTACAATTGTCACACTTAGTTGGATCATCTCAGTGATGTTTTCGCTCATGGTGTCAATGTCGTCTAGTTCCTGTAGTGTTTCGAATCGATTTCGCAGTTCGAGTTGGAATTCAATCTTTTTTGTTCCGATTTGTGTGGTATCTACACTTGGTGGACTCTTGTTTATCAATTTCTTCCTTTCAACCTTGACGTCCAGTTTGATGTCGCTCATTACCATTCTGTGGTCACTTCCGATGTTGACTTGATTGATGACAGTTACGTCAGTGACCATGTCTGGCCTGTTTATCAGGATGTAGTCAATTTCATTCTTCGTTTCTCCATTTGGGCTTTTCCATGTCCATCTCCTCCTTTCTTCTGGAACATGATATTCATGATTTTGTACTTTCTTGATGTTGCCCATTCTACCAAGGTGTCGCCTCTTTTGTTTCTCACACCTAGGCCAAATTTGCCTGTTGTCGTTTCCGAAATGTTTGTTCGTTTCCCTACTTGTGCATTAAAGTCTCCCATCACTATCGTTTAGTGGGTTGGCTTTTCTAAGGTCTCATCCACGTCGTTGTAGAAGTTGTCTGTGTCTTCTTCTGAGTATGACGTTGTAGGTGCATATACTTGTACTATCTTCAGTTTGTAGCACTTTGTTATGCATAGAACAAGCTCTGCTACTCTGGGGCTGATGCTGTTAACCCTCACTATATTGTCTTTCCATCTCTTGTTTATGAGAAAGTCTACTCCTGCTTGGCCGTTGTTCGCTGTGGAATGGTATAGTAGATGGCCGCTTTGTAAGGTAGAGAAGCATTCCTCTCTTCTTCGGACTTCTCCGATCCCAGTCACATTCCATACCACTTGGTTTCACAAGTGTGTATATAAATACATGTGTATGCAATAATATGTGCACACACAAGTGTGACACAGTGTAAAAGAAACATGGACATATAAATAACAGTGAGAGTCAGTAATATATATAAGGACATAAATAACAGTGAGAGTCAATAATGTATAATGGTCGTGTCAATAACAGTGAGAGTCAATAATATATAACGGACATATAAATAACAGTGAGAGTCAATAATATATAATGGATATATAAAAAAACAATGAGAGTCAATAATATATAATGGACATAAATAGCTGAGTCAATAATATATAATGGATATATAAATAACAATGAGAGTCAATAATATAAACGGACATATAAATAACAGTGACAATCAATAACATGTAATGGACATATAAATAACAGTGAGAGTCAATAATGTATAATGGACATATAAATAACACTGAGAGTCAATAACATATAATGGACATATAAATAACAGAGACAGTCAATAATATATAACGGGCATATCAATAAGAGTTAGATTCAATAATTAATCATAATGGACATATAAATAAGTGTCAACAATTAATCATAATGGACATAAATAACAGTGAGCGTCAATAATATATAATGGACATATAAATAACAGTGAGCGTCAATAATATATAATGGACATATAAATAACAGTGTAAATAATATTTATTTTTGCAAACACTAGGACACCCATCTGACAGCTCATCAACTCATATTTTACCCCATCCAAAACGAACTCAATCCATCCAAGAGATGGGTGGATGGGTCTCTAAATAAAGCTATGCATCGGGATTGAATGGTACTTTGCACTTATAAATAAATACCCGCCAGTGAAACATAATAGTGATGCAGTGTATATACATGTGCTTGTGTTATGTTGGCAGGTGGCTGATGACGTAATGCCAATGGAGTGGTACGATGACTGTGACATACACCTCTCAAGTAGCCACATCAAGTGTAGGTTGCTTCCTCAAACTTCTCTTCAGGTATGTTCTTCGTCATCCACCAGATTCCACTATTCCAGTTTGTTCATTCACTTTAAAAAAACTCGCACAAATTTGGGACAAATGAAACTCCACTTCCAACAAAATTTAAAAATATCAAAATTTTCCGTCATGTGACATTAGGAAAGTTACACAATTTGCTATAACATTCTATAACGCAATTTGAAATTATTATCTTGACTTTTTTTCTTAATGTGTGTTTTTTATTAAATGTACCGGTATATGTATGATTTGAAACGTAAATTTACTATGTTGTCTGCTCAACCTTTTTCAATCTCTCTTCTGCAGATGGCGAGGAAGTCTGTACAAACTACTGTGGCGTGAATTTGTAATATTTGTCGCTAGCTATTTCGCCTTGAGTTTTACTTACCGATTTGTCTTGGATGAACAGAGAAAAAGGTCAGTTGGCTTCAATTTTAAATAGAGGTCTATTCAGCCTGGGGTGGTAATTATGAACATAATGTTCGTTGAATGAATTGTCTTGAAAGTGGGAACCATGGCAACATCAAAGGACCTTGCAGTTAACACAATGGTGTCTGCAATATTACCAATAAAGCGTGGTTAGAATGTGAATTATTTTTTACAATTGTGCTGTTGAAATAGTGAACACTTTTTCGTTTTCATACTAAACTATTTATAAAAGTATTTTTTCTTAGTTAAGAAAAATCGGAATAGAGGACATGAAGTAACAGTGACGGAACACTGAGAATTACAGATATCAAAAATATCAATTCTCAAATAGGACTATAAATTAAGGGAACAGACTATTTCAATGCATGCTGGCAACGAGAATGTGTCTAAAAAACAGAATCAAAAAATACTTCAGAAGGGCAGGATTTATATATATATATATACCAGAATTGGACACTCCATAAACCAAAGACTTCCTTGTCTGCCTGCCATCTGGGGGTACTATATGCCTATGTGTTTGGACACTGTTTCTTTTCAGACATCCTAAAATTTGACAAATTTTTTTTCTGTACTGTTTTCAACAAATAATTTTTTATTTACTGTGTTTTTGGACAGCAGAATTTAACCATTTTTAGGTGTCCTAATACGTAGTCATCACAGTAATTCTCTGGGTGGCTATCTTGTTTTGTTAAATCTTGTAATTTCTTGTTATGTCTTGTGACTTAGAATGTTTGAGGTGGTCGCGCGATACTGTGAGGCATACAATAACCTCATTCCAGTGGCGTTCGTACTCGGTTTCTACATCGCGATCGTAGTCGAACGTTGGAATCTGCAGTTCAACAGCGTTCCGTGGCCCGACCGTCTCGCACTGTTTGTGACGGCGAGTGTGAAGGGAGCCGATGACCGTGGTCGTCTCATGCGTCGCACCATCATGAGATATGTCTGTCTGTCATATGTGATCACAATGTCGTCTATCAGCGGGCCGGTGAAGAAACGCTTTCCTACGTTCACACACATCAGCGAAGCAGGTAATGGAAATATGTGTGATCACCACATTTTGGACTGTATGGTACATTTGGCTGATCAGAGAAAAAGCACAAAATACGGTTGGTTGTAAGGCATAAGCTTCGATTCTCAGTTTTGGGCATTTTAGAAAAAATACTGGTTTGAATAATACAATTTTAAAACCATGTTGAAAAATCTGACAATCACAGACAGGTTTTTCATTGTTAAAAAAATACAATTTCATTCATCATGTGTGCTCATCCTGAATGTGCAGTGTAATAATTTTTAACAGTTGACAGTTAACTCCATTCAGGAGAATATATCATTGGACGCAGTTTTTACGTGTCTGTTTCTGTAGTATAATGGGCAATAGCATATTTGTTAAACCATCGGACTCTTAATCGAGAGGACTGGAGTTTGAATCCTCATAATGCTGATCCAAATCTTGGGCAGTTTTGTTCGTTTTGCATTGTTTTGTTCTTAGTACATTCTACATTGATATAGGGAGTGTGGATGGCAACCCCCCATATTTTGCTTGAACAAACTTCAATAGGGTGTTTTGTTGGAGGTATTTTGCGGACCCAGGGGAAGGGTACCCACTAATTTTTTTGTCATTGGGATGTAGTTGGAGGACGTCAGTGAGTCTAAAGGAGGAACAGTCGGAGGCATGGTATTGTTGATTGTAGTTGCAAATCGTTAGATTGTGTTAACTCATTTAAGGGGTATAGGTCCACACAGTGGCCTTTTCTTTCCCTAGCTTTGACCATTTCAATACAACAGGCCGCTACACTGGCCAAGCGGAGTGATGCTTCAGTACGACAGGCCGGTGTGGTGGCATTGACAATGTCCGCTATTCAAATAATTTTTAGTCCTTTGGCCGAAGGTCCAAGGGACTATTGCCATCACTCTGTGTCTGCCGTCCGCTGTTAGCTGCCGTATCTCGGAAACCGTTCAGCAACTTTTTCTCTAATTTTGCATAGACATATCTTAGGGCACTGCCTCTATGCATGAGAAATCTGTATTTGATTGAATCATTTTAAGGGCTCCCTAGGGCCTCCAAGGACCCCAAAACTGATAAAAATGTAACATTTTGCCTATTTTTTCAAATTTTGCATAGATATGTATTAGGGTGCTGCCACTATATACAAGAAATCTGTATTTGATTGAATCATTCTAAAGGCACCTAAGGGGCCCCCAAAGTGCAACAGTTTTACATTATCTAGTGATGTAGTTTTGAGAAGGGCCCAACAGTAGATTTTGTTTAATGTGCCAGAAAGCCACCAACACCACTCCACTCTGCAGCCTAGTGCTATTGTTCCATTGAGACCTTGACTAATCTTTAATTGGTCAAGGGGCCCAGGCAGAGTAGACACACTTGACCCCTGTTAGACTGAACAGTTGCCTAAAACTTTTAAATTGTCTCTTCAAAACTATTGATTTCTATAATTGCAAGTTGTGTTTATTTTGATGTTCATTTAATTATTATAAAGTGGTGTGGCTGTGGTGTCTATTGGTTAAAGATGTATTGTCTGTAGAAACCTGTAGGTGACAAACATAGACAATTTATATTCTGTCACCTGTAGGTGACAAACATAGAAAATTAGTATTCTGGACAACTATAGAGTGAAATATCCTACACTGTATTGATATCAAATGCATTCACTGTTCTGTTTACGCTTGCCATGCCTTGTGTAAACATGGTACTGTGTAAATCAATCGTATCAATATAGACTAATAATTACAGATTCACAATATAGTTGACACCTGAAACAAGCAAATGTCAACCATTAGAAGAGTTGACATAGTTCCGCTATTCACAAGCAAGAAATCTGTATTTGATTGAATCATTCTAGTGTCATCAGCATATAGTAGAACATACATTTTCTACATCATCACTAAGGTTGTTGTAAATTTCACCAGCTGCCATGTCAAGTCCGTTATAATTGTGACTAACAGTGTTCAAAATTATTCAGGTAAATAGCAAATAACAAAGGACACAAGTTTTCTCCTTGCCATACCTCTCCATCACATGAGAAGAAGGCTGACACAGCCTGGCCCTGATTTATACATGATTTAGCATTTTTTTACATGTTGTATATAACTTTCAACACATCACCATTAATACCGCATGAAATTATCTTAGACCACAGTGAGGACCGGTCTACTAAATCAAATGCTTTCTTATAATCGATGAAGGCACAATAAAGCCTTTTGCGTCGAGACAAATACAATTCAACCAATACCCCTATCTGAACACTGCCTGTTCTTCACCTATTACATTCGCTTTGTTTAGGTATGTGGTCAGTCTGGTGTTCTGAACAATCACTAAGGATTAATGAACACTTGTGCAGAATGTCACCCACTTGGCAGGTTTAATTGATCTATTCAGCAATGAAGACACTGCTTAGGCCTCACTCTGGACACTGTTGCATTGAGCTAATCTACTTGACCATGAATCAGTGGTGGCTCTGGTTGTGTATTACACCCAGCTGTGGAGTTAAGATTCTCTGCCTGCTATTGTTTGATGGAAACTGTGACTAATCTGTAATTGGTCACTGGCAGTAGCTTGTGTCAACAGACAGCATTAAGCCACTGGACCCCTGTTAAACTGGACAGTTGCCTGTAGGTTTTAAACTGTGTCAAACAGTGGGTCTACCTTTTGCTCTCAAATAATCTGTCCTCTTAGTTTTACACATAAAGACATAATCTGGCATAACTTGATAAGTCTTTGTAGCAGCACATTTGTACTTCCAGTGTATCATTGCAACATAACATACATATTACATACTGTGTGCTACATTTGAATGTTGTGCATGTAATATTTCCATGCAATCCATTTGCATATATAATGTAAAACTTCAACAGCCGTTTTCTTCATTTTCACTTTTTGACCCCTACCATGTTCAATGCTCCATAACTTCGCCAATTTTTGTAGCAGTCATAATTTGTGAAACTGTGTAAAGCACCCTACCAAACCTTTACAAGCTAGGATGTAAGAAAACAGTGTTACAATTTTTCCGACTTATCACTCATTTGGTCAGCCGGGGTCACATATAGACGTATTAGTCCAAAGGACTTCAGGGCCACTTGGCCCATTTTTACTCATAATTATCCACTACGTGGAGCCTCTTGTTGTGTACAGTTCTTATGGCAAATAAATTACCTGTTCATCAGTGGTGGTCATGGATTATTGCTCAATAATAGTTTACGGATATTTTTGCATTTTTTAATGATGGATTATCAAAATCTGCGGTGGCCACAATGGCAGACAGCTTTACTTCAACTAGCGATGTACAACCGTATGTTTTAGACAGATTATTTGAGTTTTAGCGAAGAATTTTTGTCGGATGTTGATGATTGACACTATGACGATGTCGGAGACAAAAATGACGATGACAACAAAAACGTTAAAATCTTGGTGGCCATCTTGGATTGCTGGTTACCATGACGACAGAATGTAAAATGACGAGGCTCATTTTACTTGTTGATTATCATACTTTCCGAAAATGTATAACGTTCCTATTCATAAAATGCATTTTTGTTGCTTAAATCTTGACTTGAAGTGAGGTAAACCATTTTGTGCATATTCACTGGGAATGCAGTATTCAGTGGTTACAGCTGATCAGGGCTGTAGTACTGAAATGGTTAAGAAGTTACCTTTTCCACAGGTTTCCTGTTGGCTGGAGAGGAGCAGATTCTCATGGGCATCAAGACCCCACATAACAAGTACTTCATCCCCCTTGTGTGGGCCACGAGTCTAGTCACCAGAGCCAGGAAGGAAGGACGGATCAGGGATGATTTCGCTGTCAAGACCATCATTGACGTAAGTACGTTGAATTTTTTGTTCTGCATTTGGTTTCATTTCAGTTTCTGGAATACAGCACCTCATGTAAAAGTTACATTGACTTGATTACGTGGACTACAGAACGTGAATATGATTGCACCTTGGTTCATACTTACAATTACATTTACCGGGGGGTAAACATAAGGTTATACTTATACTAAACTCTCCCCATTTACAACTCATCCTAATATTATAATATAAACATAGTATTAGCATCAAAATGCTAAAACTAACTGGATAACCATGAAATTATGTAAACAAAATATGCTGTGGTTCATTATATCTAAACACATTTGGCCAGTCCATTAGATATTAGAATATGTGTAGTTTACTAGAGTATATTTTGTGTGTGCAGGAAATCAACCAGTACCGTGGGATGCTTGGAAACCTGTTCAGCTATGACATGCTCAGTGTCCCTCTAGTCTACACACAGGTGAGGCTTTTGTATACATCTCAAGCAGAGTTTCTTTTCAGTTGTGTTTCTCACAGGCAGATTCGTGGTTGAAATCGGAACTTTTAACTTGAATTTCTGTCGAAATCTTTTACATTTTTCATTGGTTACATGTAGGATGAGGACGTTTGTACCAGTATCCACATTTTAATATAGTCAAAGTTTCACGTGGCATGAGAGGGGAGTCTGGTGGTGAACAACATGGACCTCATAATTATAGCGTTGTACATTGGTGCGTTTATATTATCCCTAGTCAATGTGGTATAATTAAGATCGACTATCTGCTATCACAAATAACTAGAGTGCTGTATATTAGGGCAGTTTCTATTTGTATCTCTGTAATTTTAATACTATATTATTAAATGAAGCTTCCTCAATAATTGACCTATCCATCACATGATCTATTGCTAGCAACACGGCCCATCAAGTCATAAAAAATGTGGAACGTTAAGATGTTCTATTGTATATTTTGTTGAAATTCTGGCCCTAAATGTTTTTCTTTATTCACAAAAACATCAGGCAAAGGTATTAAAATGAGAACTGCACATGAAAAAAAATTGATTTAGAAGATGCCATGTCGCACTAGTAAGGTAAGGGATCATTGACAAGTACATGGGGATGGGGGTCTATCTAACCAAGCGTTACCTATGGGTGATCTCTTGGTAAGCATTATGTAATTTGTTTAATGTTTATTAAAAAAGTAAAGGTACGTTCTTATATAATGCAAAATGCATTGCATTTAACTTCTTGGCAGACCTATTTAATCGAACACCATCTTGACTTCTTTGGGAAGCATCTCACCATGCTCCAGTTAATGCACAAAGACTATTCATGCATAAATATCCACCACTGTCTTTGGCCAGGTACTCATTCGTACAACTGAGTGAATTGGAGCAATGTAGAGTGAACAAATTTGCCCAAGGTTTGACAATGCAATACAGGATTCGAACCACGGTTCTCTCGGTCAAGGGTCAGAAACTCTAGCCACTGCACCACTGCACTCCACTTTGTTACTGTTACTATCAGACTGACGTAACATTAATTGTTCAGCCAGTTTTTGGGTAGATTTCAACAGCAGTCTAACTTTTGCAGACTTATATTTTACATGCAAACAACGAATTAAGGCCAGACACGGCAGGTAGATAGGATTATTTTTTAATTTGTGCAAACAGTTCAATTTTTTTTGCCCAATGCATGAAATGGGTCCTACTGAGTAAAATATATATTGAACTTTTTTCAGCCAGACCCCCCGTTTCCATGGTAACAAACAAAATGGCCACCATTTTGAGCAAATATTGGCAAATTTGGAAAAGCTGCCACTTTTTATTGAATCCATATATAGGTATAATTCTTGCAAATCAATGTTCTCTATAGAGTCTATTGTGTAATGATCAGAGCATTTTTTGAAATGTTTTTAATAATTTTTTGGTAAGATACAAGAAAAAAATTGTTTTTTGGCAACAAATATGGCTATATTTTTCAAACTATTCATGATTTAAAAAAAAGTATGATCATTGCACACAGTAAAATATGCTGAATGCAACACTGAAAACTTTATTTACATAGCATAATTATTCCAAGAGATATCCCGTTTCCAAATGCAGACATTTTTAGAATTTTTTTTTGGAGAAAATGGCTGTCAAAGATTGCATAATGGATTTCATTACATGATATCGACATGCTTGATCCATGATTAAAACTCACTTAGAGGTATGTAATTGTCATAGAAGTGAACTTTATTGATAGTATGCATACAAAAGTATAATAATCTGGCTAAAAAACATTTTCAGTATTTTTTTTCAAAAACACCATTTCACCTGGGGTGTCTGGCCTTAATTCAGCCATGCAGACTGACAATTATTATAGATGTATATTCTTTGTTGAGATCCACGTAATTTTAGGTGGGTGTGTACATGTCAGTGTTACAAAGCATGACAAAGGGATCTCACAAATGTCCCAAATATTACTTGACGTACTTTATGGATAGCCCCTAAAGCAACTATATTACTTATGGCAAGTATTGTTGGCAAGGCAAAGCTTGCACATCATTTTAATTGTGACATATAGGCATACAGCGAAATACATTAATTCTTCAGAAAATTCTGCCTCGTCCGAACCAACTCATGTTGTCGTGTGTTGCCACCAGGTGGTCACACTGGCCGTGTACATGTTCTTTCTCTCGTGTCTCATGGGGCGGCAGTTTCTCCAGAAGGGGCATGTTGGAGATGTCTATGTCCCCGTCTTCACAATTCTACAGTTCTTCTTTTACATGGGGTGGTTGAAGGTATGTGTAGAGAGCACTTCATCACTAAGATAAGGAACTCAGAATCAATTTATTTGACCAATAAATACGATACATATACAATGAATAACGTAAGTAATAGATAAGGTCGGGAGACTCCCATTAAGATATATAACATTGCTAGCACAGGAGCCACCCCATAAATATAAACAACAACATTTACATGACACAAATCAGAATAGCATATGACTTGTTTTACAGTTGATAATTACTCAGTGTATCAACATACATACATAATACAAGGACTGATTATATGTACTCGTGTACACATTGACGTACATATGGATACTTAGGTATACATTTCAATACGTATTACGAATTACAAATAAAGCAATTATGAATACGGCAACTGAATTCATAATTTAAAATAAGTTTTTTGTGCATGTTGTAAAACCAAATAGACTGTGGGTGTAAATTTTATTAATGATAATACTTGGTGTATTGTTAACTGTCTCTACTATGTTGTGTCTAATGCATTTTTTTTAGAAATTCGTGTTTGAATCTGGACATACCCCGGGTATACAGATTGTTTCTTTCACGTGTGCAGTGCTGATGAATATCATAGAGGTGTGAGTTTGGAAAGTCACTGAAGTAGTAGGAGCTTATAAGGAAAATGTTCACTTCAATTTTAGTGATAAATCACAAATTACAGAAGATATTTCAACACATGACGTATCAGTTTAAAGGTCGTTATCTGTTGAATCCAAAAAGGGACAAAACTCCATTTTACAATTTTTAACTTAATACCCACTTAGGTGTGGCAGGTCACATACATTGTTCAACTACTTCACACCAGGTGGCCGAAACACTGATGAATCCATTTGGTGAAGATGATGACGACTTTGAAATCAATGCGATGATTGATCGGAACCTGCAGGTAGGCAACTTAGCGGGACTAAATCTCATCAAGTACAAGACAATCCATAAATGACAATACCACACACACATGTAGAACAATGATAGTTGTACTGCTGTTAAGGATGCATCATGCAGTGTGTCAGTATCCTTGATCCATATTTATATAGCTTTAGATAAAATGTACTATTCATATACTAAACAAATAATTAATAATAAAACTAGTGTAAAAGCATGAATCAATTTAACAATTCTAGAAAGGAAGAAGATAATAAAATAATAAACAAAAAATTATTTAAAACAATTTACCAGTAAAATACAAAAAAGTTTGAAAATATTAACACTTTTAAACAGAGTTTGCATTTGTTGCATGTCCCGGGATAGTGTGCCAGAGTTTCTTTAGCTGTGCACTGAGAGTATTGCTGCAGGTTTCGTACTTGATAGTGGATGAGATGCACGCTGACCACCCTCAACTCATTAAGGACCAGTACTGGGACTCGATAGAGTTTGACCTGCCTTATACGCCCAACACAGAGCAGTATCGTCTGCCTCCACGCATCGGCTCAGCCCACAGCTCAATACACAGCACCAAGTAAGTGTACTCTAGATTCTGAAAGAACCACCTGATACAGTGCAACCTCATTATTAAGGCCACCCTCGGAACTGGGAAAAAGTGACCTGAATAGCGAGGTGACTGTATTTGTTGGACTAGTTTCCTATGCTTTATTGTTACAAAAATAATTTAGGACTGTCCCAGGGTGACCTTAATTGTGAGTTGGCTGTATTACAGAGGTGACCATAAAGCAAGGTTTTACTGTAAATTAAATTGAATGTGTGAATATACTCAGTTGACAGCATTGAGTAAGTTAACTCTAGATACTGAGCAGTACCGCTTGACAGTGTGAATAGGCTCAGTTGACAGCATTGAGTAAGTCACCTCTAGATACTGAGCAGTACTGCTTGACAGTGTGAATAGGCTCAGTTGACAGCCTTGAGTAAGTTAACTCTAGATACTGAGCAGTACCGCTTGACAGTGTGAATAGGCTCAGTTGACAGCATTGAGTAAGTCAACTATAGATACTGAGCAGTACCGCTTGACAGTGTGAATAGGCTCAGTTGACAGCATTGAGTAAGTCAACTCTAGATACTGAGCAGTACCGCTTGACAGTGTGAATAGGCTCAGTTGACAGCATTGAGTAAGTCAACTCTAGATACTGAGCAGTACCGCTTGACAGTGTGAATAGGCTCAGTTGACAGCATTGAGTAAGTCAACTCTAGATACTGAGCAGTACCGCTTGACAGTGTGAATAGGCTCAGTTGACAGCATTGAGTAAGTCAACTCTAGATACTGAGCAGTACCGCATGACATAGTGAATAGGCTCAGTTGACAGCATTGAGTAAGTTAACTCTAGATACTGAGCAGTACCGCTTGACAGTGTGAATAGGCTCAGTTGACAGCATTGAGTAAGTCACCTCTAGATACTGAGCAGTACCGCTTGACAGTGTGAATAGGCTCAGTTGACAGCCTTGAGTAAGTTAACTCTAGATACTGAGCAGTACCGCTTGACAGTGTGAATAGGCTCAGTTGACAGCATTGAGTAAGTCAACTATAGATACTGAGCAGTACCGCTTGACAGTGTGAATAGGCTCAGTTGACAGCATTGAGTAAGTCAACTCTAGATACTGAGCAGTACCGCTTGACAGTGTGAATAGGCTCAGTTGACAGCATTGAGTAAGTCAACTCTAGATACTGAGCAGTACCGCTTGACAGTGTGAATAGGCTCAGTTGACAGCATTGAGTAAGTCAACTCTAGATACTGAGCAGTACCGCATGAAATAGTGAATAGGCTCAGTTGACAGCATTGAGTAAGTTAACTCTAGATACTGAGCAGTACCGCTTGACAGTGTGAATAGGCTCAGTTGACAGCATTGAGTAAGTCACCTCTAGATACTGAGCAGTACCGCTTGACAGTGTGAATAGGCTCAGTTGACAGCCTTGAGTAAGTTAACTCTAGATACTGAGCAGTAACGCTTGACAGTGTGAATAGGCTCAGTTGACAGCCTTGAGTAAGTTAACTCTAGATACTGAGCAGTACCGCTTGACAGTGTGAATAGGCTCAGTTGACAGCATTGAGTAAGTTAACTCTAGACACTGAGGAGTACCACTTGATATCTTGCATTGGCTCGGTCAACAGCACTAAGTAAGTCCACTTTTGATAACTAGCAAACAATTTCAGCAATCTGGTAAAATGACATCATACATGATCATGAGTGAAATACGTTGATGTTTGAATTCTTGTCAGAAAACAATTGCTGCATCATAACTGCATGACTTGACAGTGATGCGGGAATGAAATTCATACCAGAGCTTCAGCACCACTGCAGAATTTTCACCGCTGCAAATCTTCACGTCTTCCTTCATTTTGTGGCTGGCTCGGTTGGCTCGACTGTGATATCAGAAGATGGGGGACGGGGGGGGGGGGGTGCTGTTGAAAATTTGTCGCCACTGCCTCGATGTAACTTCAGCTTCTCCGCTGTCTCAGCTGTGAACTCATGACATCCGAACAAACCCCCCAGAGAAATTCCAGCTGCCCCCCTGTTTCCGCATCTGTGTGACTTGGGTGTATAGTGATGACACTTCACTGGCTGTTGTTTCAGAACGTCCGGTGACTACAAGGTTACACGTATGCCTGCCTTCGATGAACAAAAGAAGGACACCACAAGTAGAAGGTTCATTTCAGAGGTGTCTGTTAATACATACTCGGCCGGAGATAAGAACCGAGGCGTCTTCACGAAGCCTGACTTATCACAAAATACGGAGCATTTTCATGTGCATGGAACAAAGCCAGACTGTCCAGGTTAGTCAAGTCATGTATCCCCACATCTAAGCTCTTGAACAGTTTCAACAGCACACACACAGCTATCCTCGGTGTCTGCTGATCTTAAGACAGAATAACCAATATGCTAGCTTGCTTGAACAGGCAGGCTTCACAAGGTGGCTCCTGTGCTAGCGATATTATCTATCTTAATAGGAGTTTCCTGACCTTATCTATTACTTACATTATTCATTGTATATATGTATCGTATTTATTGGTCAAATAAATTTATTCTGAGTTCGGAGCGTTGAAGCCCACCTGGTTAAAACTCAGATATTTTGGGCTGGGCACGTCATACATAGGGCAAGGCACATTCTGGGGAGCAACAGAAATGGCACAAAGTCCAAATGAAAGCAAACATGAAGAAATGCGACATAGACCGAAAGACATCCATTTGCAAAACCGGCATGAAGTATTTCGAACTCAACCGCACAGTCCAAGATGCTGAAAGACGGCAGCGACGGAAAGATGCAGAATATGACAGTATTGCAGTGATTTTTGCTACTGCTACCACTACTGAAATGTGTGCGAGCATGTATGCATGTGTTTGTGTGCGCAAATACCTGCGTGCATGTTTGTGATGTGTATGGCGGGATCTGCAAATTAGCTTGTACAGTCACCAAAAACACTCATTGCACCTAAGCTGACATCATCTTCACCGCGTCTCGGATCATCATACTTGATTATGAGTAATTGCAAGAGAGAGATTATGTATCATTTCCCGCACATTATTTACTTAAGGAATATTGCACAATGTACATGCATTCATTATAGTTGCTCTTGACACCAGTTTTTCTGCAGAAATATCTGTGAACATGTAAATGTCCACTCATAGGATTGCATGCATTATTGTGACTTATTTTATTGAAGTTGTTGAGATTGTATAGTCATTTCTCAATGTAATTGAGCATTTAGACAAGATATTGGTGCATTTAGACAAGATATTGGTGCATTTGCACTGCCAACATATTTTCACAGCAACTAACAAACGTGTTTTATTTTTATATTTGTTCAGGTTTTTTTGACAATGTCCTTGGAGGCTTCTCAGTGAATTTATAAAAACGTGCAAAATGGCTGAACAAAATTTAAATGTTAGAACTAGTTTTTTGCAAATGCCCAATTATTTTGAGAAATGAGGTGGTATATATATATACATATATAGTGTTCACTCTAAAGTAAAATATGATATTTGCAACACACCAAACGACATGTCAGCTGGCCCATAATGGGCCATTAAGACTTTAAGGATACAGGCTCCTCGTGAAATGGGTGTATGTCATATCTCAAAAACTATTCATTGTATCTTGACAAAATTTGCAGGGTATAATGTTTGTATAAAAATAAGGTTACCCACGAGATAATATGCAATTTGCATAACCGTAACTATGGTAACCAGAAAATCCTAGAATTGCTGATAGGTGTGATTTTGTGGAAAGTCCCATGAAAAATTGAAATAATTTATGTCTCATTTTCTTATTTATTCCAGTAAAAAAAGGAAAGTTAAAACAAAATGTTTTTTAACTTATATTTGTTTAAACATTACCCCATCATGTGGTCTCTTAGACACTAATGATTTGGTTCAAAATCACTCATTGCACAGAACTATAATCCTTTATTTGTGCAGCAAAAATTTCAGCATCTTTGTAACTTTTTTCAGGGGACCTTCCACAAATCTTAAAAAACCGTGAAAATGTGGTTTGGAGAAAAATGACAAAAACGGAATACTAAGATACAGCCATCAGTACTGACTATAATATTGCACTTTTGTGGCCCTATAGCCACAAGGAAGTATAGACTCAATAAAGAGACTGTCAATGTATTTTTAATATACATTAGTGATCAAATGTGAAATAATAATACCATAACATGGAGAATGCGGCATTCATCAAAATTCTCACACGTGAACAAAAACATACAAAATCAAGTTCAAACAGTCTCGCACTGAGTCCACCTCACACTCAGTGTCCTTCTCTCATTCAGTGCCTTCCTGCATCATAGAGGACTCCCTCGAAATGCCACCAGCTTGACATTGTGTTGCACTTTCTCCATGGTCTTTCTCTTCCGTGATGTCTTGGTTTCAGCACTACATGTCAGCTGGCCCATAATAGGCCGTTAAGACTTTAAAACTGTTATTAGCATACTGTGTCTATTTTCCAGTGGGTTACTTGTCAGACGGTACCGTGAACGCTAAACATCATAATTACCTGGTAAGTACATCAGATCTCATAGCTACCGCTGCTGGGTCACTGCAGATCCATCCCAGAGGTTAACCTCTGTCACCTCCATGTCTCTCCTCGCCACGATGCCCTGTGCATTGTGTCCTCCACAACTTCTGTCACCTCCATGTCTCTCCTCACCATGATGTTGTGTCCTCCTCCACAACCTCTGTCACCTCCATGTCTCTCCTCACAACGATGTCCTGTCCATTGCATCATCCTCCACAACCTCTGTCACCTCCCTCCATGTCTCTCCTCACTATGGTGTCCTGTCCATTGCGTCCTTCTACACAACCTCTGTTACCTCTATGTCTCTCCTCACCATGATGCACTGTCCATTGTGTCCTCCTCCACAACCTCTGTCACCTTTATGTCTCTCCTCACCATGATGCACTGTCCATTGTGTCCTCCTCCACAACCTCTGTCACCTTTATGTCTCTCCTCACCACGATGCCCTGTCCATTGTGTCCTCCTCCACAACCTCTGTCACCCCCATGTCTCTCCTCACCATGATGCCCTGTCCATTGCATCCTTCTCCACAACCTCTATCACCTCCATGTCTCTCCTCATCACGAGACCCTGTCCATTGAGGCGTCGGAATAGGGGGTTTGGAGGGCTGAGCCATAAATTTGTGAATTGTGAACGTTTTGGTGAACATCATCCGAGTTTCAACCTCCAAGTTGAAACTGAATCATCTGATGGTAGATCCCACAAAATCGTCAACAGAACCCGACCAGCGTATTCCAATGTCACGTCCGACGGCATCAAAGTGGTCAGTGAGACAGACACCAGCATAATGTGTATCTTCCGATGTCAAGTCCAACAACAGCGCCAGGTACTGAAGATACGGCTCAGCCCCCACTACAATATTCAACACGGTCCAACGCCTGTGTGCAATTTACTCACTTAGTAATCATTATATGTTGCTTTAATAAATTTACTTGTATATTTATGTTTGAAACGCACGGCCTTTAGGAAGATCAAATGTTAGTTAAATCAGGTTTATCGTGAATAAAGAATGTTATCGTTCTTCTCACAGGACTTCTCGGACGTCGACAGCGATGACGAGGTACAGATAGCACACAATCGCAACCACAGGAGTCTGCGGTACCTCGCGGCAACACCCGTTCAACCCAGCACAAACAACTGGCACGGAGAGGGTGGTGCGACCGTGAACGGCTGTCCTGTTAACGACGCCCCTGACTGGACGGTCCAGCCATGCAAGCTGTCGCCAGACAACAAGGCATACATGGTGACCGTCGCCGACTATTCTGACCACTACGGCGGCGATCGCATCGCTGTCTCCCCCCGGACGGACGAAGTCTCGCGGACGTCCACCTGCAGCTTCTCGCCAACACAGCGACTTCATCGTTCCGTTTCATTTCAGCACGACAGCTTCAAGCCACCGCACATGTAAACATGTACACCTGTTTGTGAAGATTCGCTGATACCTTTGCTATCTTAATTAAAGGATGTAGTTACGACACGGAGCTATGGGGTGGCAGTTCTTGGTGGCTTTGTTTCTGGTTGATGAATTAGGCATTGTTTGCAAGTTATGTACGTATGCACACAGTCGTGGGAAATGCACACGACACACTACTCATCATATATGCCTTGTAGTGTGTAACTATAACTGAGTCGGCGCATGTGCACATGTGCGTCTCAGTGTGCGTGCGTGTCACTGTGTGTGTCCGTGTGTGTGTGCGTCGCTGTGTCTGTACGTGCATCTGTCTGCGTGTGTGTGTGTGTGTGTCACTGCGTGCGCGTGCATGCGAGTGTACTAACACGGGAAAGTTATTGCATAACAAAAATGGGTCGTAGCAGGTCCAAAAATAAATGTTTGATTCCAAACAACTATTATATTTTCTCATTGTACATATAAAGACATATTTTCCATGAATAGTTATATGAAATATGAGTTACTTTTGTTATGACAGTTACTTGAAGTCAAAATTGATTTTCATCGCGTGTCCAGCGTCGTAGACGAAAATTTACAATACTACATGCAATTTGAGCATTTTAAATTATGTAAATGGAAAACTATTGAATCATCTAGTGTATACGCCATTTAATAAGAATAAATAGGTATAAGATAACATTTGACTTTGAAAATTTGTTCTCGTCATGATAATTTTGGTGATAATTTTAGTACCGTGTTGTTTCTTGGAAAGACCTATTTTCATCTATTGCAGCTCTTTCAGACACGTGTTTGGAAGTTTAATTAAAACATACTAATTGTTTAAAATCAAACATTTTTTTGGACCTGCTACTACCCAATTTGTACAAGTTTTGGGATGGATATTGGACATTGTTGTACCTGCATTATATTGTTCCATGCGCCTAGATCTACATAAGATAAAATTAATTTTAAATTCATATTCCTACATAAATAGCACGCACGCACAAACGGATAGTAAACTTTATATGCGGCAGAAATGGCAATGAACTGTACATCTTTTTTTGCAGCCAAAGGCATTCCAAACGTGATGACTAGCTGTCACCATCCATTAGGGGTGTCATGTGTTATTAAAATTTACAGTAGGTAACTATGATAGAGATATTTAGGAAATACCATAAAACGATCTGACTAGTTTAATCTGAGTCGGCACCGGTCAGTCGCAGAAGGACTGAAAGTCTCGACGAGGCCTCCAGTCCATGCTACCGACTTGTCTCGATTATCTAGCCGCCGTGAGATGGCAGCATTGGCAAAGTCACGCAGCCACGCAGGTCGCCCACCAGGTGTCCAAACAGTCCTTGCATCCAGTTAGCCACTGGCAGCAACATAGACATCTCGACGTTAAACACTATTAAGAGCAAAACACTAATCTAGGCCTACATAGTCGCCAAATTAATTGGTGAATGTAGTAGGGCAGCTAGATATGTAAAATAATTGTGGGTTTTGTGGTAAAAGCACCAAATTGGTGTATATGATGTTAAGAGGGTAGTAATTGATTTAAGATATTGTGCCAAGCTGTTCTGCACGTCGTGTGGAGATGCCCCATCAGTCGATGTCATCATACTGGACGGTGCTGCAATCATCAACATGTTGAAGCCAATCGGTGTCAAAACATTCCAAGAATATGCCACACAGTTTCTTCCTTACGTCAAAGCGCAGCTGAGAAACGTGACAAGAATTGACATCATTTGGGATGTGTACCTGGAAGGGAGTCTGAAGTCCACGGCGCGAGAGAAGCGAGGAAAGGGTGTTCGAAGACGTGTTGCAACATCCAACACAATCCCAGGAAATTGGCAAGAATTCTTGAGACTGGAAGACAACAAGACTGAACTATTCAGCTTCTTGGCACACCATGCAGGTGACACTGACATGCTAGTTCTGGCATGTCTGTACTAGAGTCCTGCGTTGTGCTACTATATGACCGAACCTACACAGAAACTAGTGTTGACTCTGCCAGAAAACATATATATCTTCAATACCAAGCCAGGTCCATCGACGCCATACCACCCACAGGAGCAGCACTGTTGAAACACACAAAAAGGGCTATATACCAAGGAGGACGTGTGGGAACAGGCATGTCCGTACTCCAGAACTTCCTTCTCCAGAGACATGCGATGGCGTAAGCCATGCCACATAAGGATGGGAACCACGTTGGACATTACTCACAGAAGCAGCAGCGTCATGTTCCGAGTTGCTACGCTGTGGATGCCAGAAAGGATGCACAGGACAATGCAAGAGTGTCAGGGCTGCTCTGAAATGCACATCACTAGGCAGTTGCAGTGGTAACTACACGTCTGAAAACATAAAAAAGACACTTTATTTATGTTAACTATTCACGAAGATAAGACAACTAATAGATATTTAGATTCGGGAAGCGGCCGTTTTGGATTTTCCCATGTTACGGGCGTCACGGAAACAATTCAGCTTGGCACTATATCTTAAATCATTTAGAACCCCCTTAACATCATATACACCAATGTTGGTGCTTTTACCACAAAACCCACAATTCTTCTTGTTATTTACACATATCTGCTCCACTAATGGTGGTTGTCCGTCGTATAACGCACATTTTCATATGATTAAGCTGTCCTGTTACTGCTGGAAACAATGGAAGTCGACAAATAATCCCCTATAAACCTGACGTGAAATTACACATAGGATTCTGGATACTCCTATCAAGAGAACTAAAGAAGTACAACATTAGTCTTGCAGGCCTCACAGAAACTCACTGACCTTTGATTGGCGAGCAAACAATCGATGGCTACACCTTCCTCTGGTCTGGCCCTGACTGTCGTTATCAGGGTGTCGCCCTAGCCCTCAATCTGAAGTTATACGATGCCCTCATTAACTGGGAGCCCATTTCGTCTCGCCTCCTCAAGGCTCGTCTGCATCATCGACATGGCAAGTTTACTGTCATTGTGTGCTACGCTCCAACTAATGTGGTCTCCGATGCTGATAAAGACAGAATTTATGAATCGCTCTCTCAACCGTTAGCGGTCATGACGTCACTCTCATTCTCGGTGATCTCAATGCAACTGTCTCCACATCGTCTGCTTCAAGAAACCTCTGGCACAATGTTATTGGGCTCATCTCCAGACGAAACAAACGACTTCTTCAAACGTGCTTCTCAAATGGTCTCGCCATAGCAAACACCTGGTTCCCTCGTAAAGAGATCCACCAATACACGTGGTACAGCAACAATGGCAGGACAAAGAAGATGATTGGTTACATCATAATAAATCGCCAGTGGCTCTCATCAATACACAATTGCCGTACTTATCGTGGTGCTGAACTCTCCAACACTGATAATCGCCTACTGATTGCCAAACTCAAACTGAAAACGCCTGCCAAATGCAAACCTGCACCGCGGTATAAAACTTGTCGTCTCTGTGAACCAAATATTCAAAATGCCTATGCCATTGAGATCTCTAACCGTTTTGGCGCGCTTGCTTCTCTCGACGAAATAGATCTCGAAGACAGATGGAATACTTTCAAATCAGAAGTATCCCAAGCCACTGAAATTACCATCGGCCGTAAACCATGGATCATGACCCTTACACTCTCAATCATCGATGAGTGTCGTGAAGTCAGACTCTCCGGCAACACTGACACCTATCGAACACTGAAACAGTCTCGAAAACGCGCCCTCAAACATGATCAAGAAAACTACTGGAACTGTAAACCGAAATGCATCGAGAATGCTGCCATTCACAACAATCATGCCACCATGTATCGGGAATTCAGAACCCTGGCAGCTGGTCACACAATCCACAACAAAATCAATCTTGTTAAGGATAAAACACGTCTCATACTCCTGTTAGCGTACACCACAGTCCCCCTATCTTAGAGTCTCCTGTGACCATCGAGGAAGTGACAAAGGCTCTCTCCAAACTGAAGAATGGACGCGCAGCTGGAATATGCAATGTCACCGCTGAAATGCTCAACGCCGGCGGACCCTCTATGATTTTGTGGATTCAAAATATCATAAACTGTGTTTGGGTAAACGAAAAAATCCCTACTGATTAGAGACGTGGTATCATCCTGCCATTCTGGAAACATGCAGCAATCACAGAGGAATAACACTTCTATCGATACCTGGAAAACTTTTCGCACTCATCTTGTTACATCGTTCTACTTACACTGTCAGGTCAACAAGAAGAGTCCAGCAGGCTGGTTTCATTCCGGGCCGCTCCACAGTTGATCAGATATTCACTCTACGCCAGATTATCGAAAAGCTAAATGAATTTCGTCAAACCGCCTTCATTACTTCTATTGATCTTAAAGCTGCTTTTGATAGTATCGGCCGCAATAGCCTCTGGTTGCTCCTTCAAAACACTGGCCTGCCCCCAAAGATTGTTCAAGCTATTGTACAGCGACAGTGAGAGCTGTATCCGCCTCGGTATTGATTCCTCTGATCTTTTCTTCATTGACTCCGGTGTACGTCAAGGCTGTGTGGTTGCCCCTGACTCCGGTGTACGTCAAGGCTGTGTGGTTGCCCCTGACTCCGGTGTCCGTCAAGGCTGTGTGGTTGGCCCTGACTCCGGTGTACGTCAAGGCTGTGTGGTTGCCCCTGACTCCGGTGTACGTCAAGGCTGTGTGGTTGCCCTTGACTCCGGTGTACGTCAAGGCTGTGTGGTTGCCCCTGACTCCAGTGTACGTCAAGGCTGTGTGGTTGCCCCTGACCTGCTTAATCTCACCATGGACCATATCATGGTACAATTTGAGAGAAAAGCCAGTTCTTCCCTCGGCATTAGACTTGGAGACACTGTTGTGACAGACCTGGATTATGCAGATGACATTGCCATCTTCTGCACATCGCGTGCTGACCTCGTCCTCAAAGAACTCTGCTCTATAGCTAGTGTTGCTGGCCTTTCCATCAGCTGGGCCAAAACGAAAGCGATGGCAATATGCGCAGACATCGATTCACTCAACCCCATCACCATCAATCGCGAAATCATCGACTTTGTGGATGAGTTTACTTACTGGGCTCCGTCATATCCGCTAATGGCCCTGTCGACCGCGAGGTCGCAGTTAGAATCGGCAATGCAGCGGGTGCAATGTAACGACTGTCAACTGCTCTGTGGCGCAGACGTTCCATCTCGCGGGGTACCAAGCTAAAGATGTGTAATGCTCTCGTCATTTCCATCCTTCTATATGCCTCTGAGACCTGGCAACTGACCATTCAACAGGCCAAGACAACCGATGCTTTCGCCATGAAGAGCCTCCGTCGCCTCGAGAACATAAAGTGGTTCAATTACATCAGCAATAACTCGATCATGGAACGTACCGGTCAGAAGCATGCATCAATACTCCTCACCCAGAGACGCCTTCGATGGTTCGGCCACCTGCAACGTATGGCACCAAACTACCCTGCCGCTCTATTATACCAATTCCACCCACAAAACACCGGCTGGAAACGGCACCGTGGGCGTCCTCGCCGTCGATGGAACGACTGTTAAGCACGATTTGGATGGCCTGGGCCTCACGCTTGAGGCGGCCGAGCAGCTGGCCGTTGACCGCCCCACCTGGAAGGCGATGATAAAGAATGTGATGTGACCTCTACGCTGGATATCCGGCAAGAGCTCTAAGTCAAGTAAGTCATTCTGGATATACCAGTTTTCTTTTAAGAAAAGTCCATCTGTTAAAGTTGGCCAACAGAGATTAATTAATTGTAGCAGCGGAATCATTAAGGTAGTGGTTAATATGAAACGAATCAAAGTTTTTTTCAGTGTTGTTTGAAACTTTTATATTGTATTCATTTTTCTTACTTCAAATTTGAAAACGAACATTGTTTGCTGTTTTCTTTTTTGAAATGTATAACATAAAAAAGACTGCAAACACGGGCCTGCACCGTTGCGTATTCCTGAATGATAAGTCACTAAGTGTTAATCACAATTAATTACAAACGAGGTGTATTAAAATTAATAAACCATTTCGAGCCAGTTCTAGACAAACTCAAATAAACGGTGCATATTTTAATTGCAATTACGTTGGATAACCGGCGACTTGACTGTCGGCAATATCGCTCAATTTCAGCTTCGCTTATTTCATTTTGTTCATAATAATAAATCACAATGCGATCTGTCCACTATTTCACAGATACACAGCCGGCGCGTATTTTTGTAGCGTTTCGGTCGAGCGTTCGACAGGGAGGCATACGGGCCCACGTTCACTCACTGAGTTATACTAATGATATGTCAGGTTATACGTTTGCACATTTTACTATAATGCGGAAAACCCTACCAATACGTCAACAAGTTTGTTCCATTGAAAAAACAAGGGAAACTGTCTAAAAAGAAACACTTATCGAAAGAAGCCATTAGAAAAATTCAATACAAACAAATAATGTGGAAGTCATGTAGACGCACTGGAAATGATGAAGACTACAACATTTATAAAGAAGCACTTAACCAAACTACAACTGAAATTATAAATTCAAAGAGAAGCTATGAACAAAAATTAGCTTGTAATATAAAACATGACAGCAAGAGTTTTATGCATATTTTCGGAGCAAATAGAAAGTTCAGGATAAGGTCAGTCCTCTAGAAGAGAGTGCTAGAAATATAATATCAGAGGGATTCTGGTGACGCAGTCGCGACTGGCGAAGTCAATTACTAATTCGACTCGGCTAACTTCCGCACTTCACGTAGGAGATCTGCCAGGGCTAGTTTTGCATGGTAGGTCCGACACCAATTGACCTGCCATGTTGTCAGTTGCGTAACCAGGCCCCAGCGGTCATTAGCAGAAAGACCACAACCACTGGTCATTAGCCTCGATTCGGCCTGCATCGTACATAGAACGATAGGCCATAAACACCGGGGTGTCATTCCCGACACCACGCGTCTGTTGACCTGATAATTAAGAGACTGTTCACACCCATTGGAGTTTGATAACAACGAGAATCACTCGACGCTGGCAATATTCCCTCCGTACATTTTTCTTCCGAGGAAGGATCGAGTTCGTATGAGATCGTGGAGCAGTTCGGTTGGGTCCCATTTCCCAGCCATATTTCCCCCATAAAAGGGAGTTTCACCATGAAAAGGGGTTTCACGATCGCTTCCTGCAAACTCTACAAGTTCGACATTTGGCATGCCAACATATTTTGGAAGTTTTGTTCTCAACAAATCTTCCCTCGACATCCTCTCAGGGGTTGCCGTAAATAAAGGTGACGGAACATTTTTTATGTCGTCATCTCTGATCGAATATCGTCCGACGCCTTACACGTCTGCGGTTCTAATGCTACCAACGGCTGCCCCGTGGTAGCAGAATTGTCACCTGACATATCAGACTATTGTCCTGGTGACCAGGTGAAACCCGAATTGTTTCTTCGCTGTCATCAAACGGCGATTGTGCTCGGTTTCCTGCGCTTACAGTTGCGCGTGTTTCTGGAAACATTTTCAGCACAGACTTCTCCAGCTCAGATCGACTAATTGCCGTTAACAACTGATCTTCTTCCCATAACAACTGGTCAGTATCTACTGTCTATACCTGAAGGAAACACCAGAGGAGTGATTCCTCCGCGACATGAACATTTGAGCTATGACAGAGGAACACCATGACCAGCTGGAATTGAGGACCCGGGGGCAGAGCAGCAACAAGGCGTGGCGACATGAGAGGACAAAGCGCCTGCACTCATCCAACTTTGGCAGACTATGCACTGCCACTGAAAAACTGACCTTGCCAAACTAGCACGGTCAAACACAAGACCGAAGCTATTCACCAGCGCGCCCACAGATTACGGGAAGAAGCATGAAGGGAAAGCACTGGAAGACTACTCCCTGAAGACAGGTACCACCATCAAAGAGTGAGATTCGGGTCAGCTGTGCCACCCCACACCTCGGTTGTTCTCCTGGTGGGGTAATGGACACTGATGGGGTCAGCACACTGATAGTTTTCCCATTGGCGACCATATTAACGTTTTGTCTGATTGTAAGAAAACGTGACCTAGAAAATGTATTAAACTTCTCACATGCCGTTGTCATCAACTCGTTGACATGCTGGTGGAGTTTAGTCAAAATCTAATATTTCTAGCTCTTACAAAATGCCTGTATGTATGACACCCGTCAATATTTATGAATGGATGCAGGCAGTAATCCGGCTAAAGTGTCAACTAGCCAAATTGCTGCCAAATACCCTTCCGCTTAGTAAAATCAGCTATAAAGACACCTTTTTACTGTCAACAGCTTCTACAATCACATCTAGAAATCTGACTACTCAAATGCACTTATGTCAGAGCAAGTGAATATTGTAAAAAATCATTTCTAAAAAATGTACTGCACTTTTTTCGTCTGTAACCAAGCAGGAAGTCTAACAGTGTGCTGACCTCACCTGGTGGGCTAATGGACACTGATGGAGTAGTGGAGTTGAAATGCCCCTACAGTGCACGAGATGTGGAAGTGACCCCGCTCACAGTGCCATTTTTGAACAAGATACATGAGAAATTGCAGTTGAGGTGGGACCAAGCATAATATTACCAAGTACAGGGTACCCTGCTTTGCACTGACAGGCAGTGACGTGACGTTGTCGTGTGGACAAGTAAGGATTCAAAGTGTGTTCCTGTCACTCGGGATGAAGTTTTCATCACTGGGGTGATAAAGAAACTGGGGGAATGTTACAGTTTGTTTTTTAAGAATGAAATTCTCAAGAAATCCTTATACCGAAAATAAAAGCAACCTCTTAATCCATGATGACATAAACACACTGTGCTTGTTTAAAGCAGAATGTCAGGTTAAGCTAGGCATTGCTTGTTACGATACGTCTTCTTAAGTTTAATATCATGAACCAAACAAGTCCGATGTCAGAAGCCATTACTGATTCTGTGTGGCTTAGGGGATTACATAGAATTCTGAAGGTTTTTGCAGAACCAATAATTCTTTCCACATGGACTCTTGCTAGCACTTTTTCTCTCCTTCAAAACAGTTTCCCTGACATTCTGTTAATTTTTTTTTAAGTTGGTGTGTTGACCATCACATCTACCGGTGCAAAAAAATACCCTGCACATCAAAGCCCTTGTCTGCCATTAAGGAATCATCAGGACCGAACTTTGTTATTAGATTACTGCGTTCGATGATTTGTCGATCACTGGTTGCACCTCCATATGCGTCTGACAGATAGGAGCACATGCCCCCAGGTGTCACACCAACAATCGTCTTGGCAGTGTTTCTATTTTTATATGTGAAGAAAGTGACCTGTTCAGCTGCCGGCGCTTTTGTTTTCTTTACATGAAACTCAAAGCCGTCGAAAACAGCTCTGGTGTCGGGGAATTTCTCATGGAAATCAAATGGAGAAACCATGGCCAGGTATTTAGCTTTTTCCACTGGAATGGCATGAATCTAATCCATATAATGAATATAGTGTAGACCTCTGTCTCACTGATCTTAAATATCGACTTAACTCTGCATTTGTCTTATACATCCTGCAGTTCATTAATGCCAGAAACAGCTGGTCATTCACACTAATGTATGGATTACCATACAAGTAGTTAAGGTGATATTTTGGACCAAAAGAGGCGAGAACATCAACAAATGTATTATAATCTTCAAGACCTGTGTATAGTTTTACACCTTCTGGATTACACATACAAAGCTTTGGTTTCATATATGGTGGCTCGAAATGGTGAATGTCATTGCATGGGGGTAGGGGTATATCATAAAAAAATTACCTCCTCCAAAAAATTTATAATATGGCCACTATTGGCCAGAGTTATTGCTAATACCACGGTTGTTGATACAAAAATATGGGAATTAATCGTCTTTTTTATAAAACGGGAATTATTTGATACCCAGTCAGTGGGCGGCCCATCTGACGCCACGTATAAAAACGGTTCATAACATAATTTATTTTCCTTTCAATTTAGTTTTTTTAGGGAATTTAATTAGTTGTTTTTGTTTAAATATGTTTAAAGACAATGTTAAAATTAGAAGAATGATAGGGGGTCAACGTTGTAAGAATATATGTTGTAAGCCATCAAAGCGGTCAAAAATTAAACTGAGATATGTTGCTAACACCCATCGTGTGCCACCGTCAACGTTGCAGCGGCATTTAAAATGGAATGGAGCAATCAGAAAGCAACCGGGAACAGCTGCTTTGAAGTCAGGCCCAGTGTTTTCGAAAGAAACTTTATTAGACCTGGTTTGTTTAATATGTAACCGGCAGGGTTACTAACGAATTAGTTAATTACTTACTTCCATTATTCCAAAACTCCAAGTACTCGTTTTGTTCTCATTACTTTTAATGTGTTAAGTCTGTAGACCCCATTTCACCAGTGTAACATCTATAGCCTGGAAAAACGTATAAGTCAGCTTCCCATGCGGTGTCAGTTTCCCGAGCATTCATCAAGTGGTGGTCATACCCCGGTCACTAAGCCAGGGTTATGTAAGAGACGCCATTACAAAGTTTCCGAGAAAAGCTGGACTGACATAATGCTCCAGTATGTTCCCACGAGGTTTCGTGTTTTGACAGAAAGAACAACACAAATCAAGATGGAAGGTAGGTGGATTGCACCAGGATTTAACTAACAGCAGATTTATTTAATTATCTAACAATATTTGTAAATTAACTTTTAAGTTTCCCTGTGGGAAGGTATGTTAGTTGGTATGTGTTGACAGTGTGGACAGAATTCCCCCATCCCTTACAGATGTTGGGTATTATGATATACACAGGTTAAATTCACGTTTTTTGATAAGGAAGCATTATCTACACAATTGCATGGTTCCTAATCTAGTAATTTAGCGTGAGTCTAATACTCAGTGGGAGATCATTGTGTTGTTATGATCCCTGCTGATATGTTGGCTGTGTGATGTATCTGCAACGGTGTCGGGTATCGCTATTCTCTAGGGAGTAGGGACAGCATGTTGACTGTCAGTGGATAGACGACTGCCCATTATTAACGCCCAGTGTAGTGGGTAACTTATATATTGATAGGATAGGTTAGCAGAAGAGTGTTAACCAATGCTTTAAGGAATAAGTTGATTTATAATTGTCAGCAATTACACTTACTTACTTACTTACTTACAAAACTACACAAGTCCAGCTTATATATGTGACACTTAGCAGGTGTTCTCAGAGCAGAATTATGCTATTTTAGTGCATTTTATGGAAATCATTATGTCAGCATACATATATAGTGATATAGTATTAGTCATTATTTGGTTTATTCATTTATAACTGGTAATTGGTTGTATATCAGTTACTGAGTCTTGTTATTTAATGCAATGCTGTGCAGTTTTATATTTCACTTGCTTGTTTATTTACAGACAGTGCATGGTGTGATTGCACTGAGCAGTGCTCAGGCGCTGTGTTAGACTGCAGTTCCCAGTTGGGGTGAGCATTGTTACCTTCAATGTCATGGTGTATTACTAATTGGTTAGAAGCAATTAGTCTGACAGTACTTATACACAACTGTATTACGGAATTAGAGACAATGCAGTTAGACATGAGTTTAGTATTGATTACTGGACTCGTATTCTATGTGGATGATGAGTCGTTACATGATGGTAATGGTCATGTATATGTACCGATGCTTTATTATGCATAGATGAGTACCTCATATACATGCGTTTAATTGTTGAAGTATTACAACCGAGTTTATACTTTATGGACATTTTACACTGATTTGATACTGTGTTAATGATATTTAGGATGCATTTTAATGTATTTCTTAATTTTGGAATACAGTGTTTAAACTAATATAGACCTATCTGTTATTGCTAGTAAGTCCGTCAAGGTATATTGCCGTTGGATATCTAATTACAAATATCACAGGTGCTAGACTACTATTTGGTGTGTGAGATGATATATATGCAATTTAACTGTATCAATGTTATGCAAGGAATATTATATTTAACGCTGTTGTTGAATGATCCTTTGTATCCAATGTTGCACTTGTAGTAATCATGTTATTATCATTTAGTATGTGACGCGCTTTGATTAGTATTTACCTACTTAAAAAGCGCTATATTAAAAAACGGAATTATTATTATTATTATGTTGCTGGTTTTATTTTGTATTTTCGATTTATAACACAATAAATGATAGTCATCATTTAACTGTGTTGTCTATCTTCATGGTAAATCCCCCGCTACAAATATAAGAGTTTGAACGGAGAGAATTATTCCATCTTACTGTGAGATACGTCAGATCCTTCGCATTTGAATTTGCAACTACAACTGTTGAACATTTTTCGTCACTGCGCGGCCTTCCTTCACCTTCTCCGCATGCTCGCAGCTGGCTAGACTGTGATATCGAAAACGGGGAGAGGCGGGGGGTGCTGTCGAAAAAATTCCGCCGCCGCGTCGGCGTAACTTCACCTTATGATAGATTGGGTCATACCCCCTTTGATATATACATATATATATATATATATATATATAACCTATTGCAACATAATTTTATATAATTAATGGCTACGTTTGCTACTCACTTGAAACAGGGCCTTTAATTGCCTCCCCCGTTTCTGAGATCCTATTTACGCACTGCTCGAATTATGATGCTGCAGCTTGTAAACAAAATGGTATATGTAATTCTGCGAAAATCAAAAAAGGGAACTGTACCGGTTCAGTATTTATGGCTAGTGAGAGTCCCACAGAAAGACTATTATAAATCACTCGCATGTAGGGGTCAGTCTGCTGTCATAGTTTTCCCGTTGGTTGTCATGTTTGTATGATTATAAGAAAACGCGCGACCTACACAAATTCTTAAACTTCTCACCTGCTGTTATCATCATCTCATTGACATGCTGGTTGAATTTTTTAATTCTAGCTCTCGTGAAATGCCTGTAAGTATGAGATCCGTCAATATATTTAAGAATGGATATAGGCAGTACTCCGGCTAAAGGGTTAAATAGCATTTTATTGTCAACAGCTTCTACAATCGCACCTGGAATCTGACTACTCAAAAGCACTTATGTCAGAACATGTGAATTTTGCTTGCAATGTCTTAGTCAGGTCACCGCCAACTTGTAAGAACGGGTTAAATATCACCTTCCTGTCCGGTTCAAGATGCTATCCGGTGCAAGGTTAATACTGGTGTTGTTTTCCCATAAACGCGCAATCTAGGGCACCGGACTATATACCAGGACTAAATTTAGGTTTCTACCCTTTGTTTACACAGCTGTGGCGTTCTGTGTAAACGAACAACCTGCTCACTGCGTACGTTGTGTAACAAAGAGTTCGACTTGTTCGCTCGTGCAAGTTTTACTGCATTTCTGAGTATTGTCACAATGTATATAGGCCTATATATTTTATGTACGTAGCTGACCTAAATGTACGTCTTACATTCTATATGTTTACGTAACGGTGTGGTTCTGGTTGACGGAACCGCCTCTCACTGCATTTGCGAAGAACGATCGTCGCCGCCTAACTTCTCAGGTGTAAATAAACTGGTGTAGTTTCCCCCATAAATAAAGCCGAAATCTAGGCCCGAACACTCATCAGACCTAAAATAGGCGTCACGTCTTCAAGTTTTTACTACTAAAAAGTTACACATAATTTACAAGTATGTAGTTTGTCTTGATCTAGGGCTTGCTTTGCGCAAGGTCTTCTTATATGTTTTAAGACTACATCGATGACTCTTCTAGCGGAGGCTTCAATAAAGATTTTGCAATTATTTTTTTTCGCCCGCGAAAAACAACAAATTTCGGTAAGCGTTTTTAGTTTTAGGTAGGCATTATACCTCTCGGTAAGCTTGACCTCTTGCGGAGATGTGGCAGCAAATGGTGTGAACAATAATTCAATATGAAACAATGTAAATTTAACATGTCACATTGACAAACGTAGTATTTACGACAAATGTGTTACTTTATTGGCGAACGATCACTTTCAATAGGAGCCGTGTTGATTCTAATTGACAGGAGGTGATATTTACAAGCTCCGTCTCTTCGGCCGCGGCCTTCCCCGAAATAGAACTCTGAACTACTCGCACTAACAAAACGGTGTCTTGTTTATATCGAACGCACACGCATCGTACCTAGTGTACAATTATGGGGTGTTATTCTGATCAACTGGCACTGGTTAAATCCTTAAATTACAATATAATGCAAAATCCCCTATGTCGAACGTGTTTTTGCAGCCAGTTTTTAGGATGACCGCCAAGCCTGACATAGGCTTTTTGGCGGTGTATCCTCTTTTGAATACATTATTTGAGCCAAGGTCTACGACTATGCCAAGTAGTATACTATTACGCTCGTGCGACAAAACCCACAATTGTTTCACATATCTGCAGACTTCAAGTGAACGCATTTTGTAAAACCCGGTTATTGACTTCATCTCTGGTGCAAGTTTTTGCATCGTAATTACGTATGCACAGGCGTTTTTTCCCCATAAATACGGAATCTAGGCACCGACACACATACAAGGCCTAAATATAGGTTACATCTTTGTTTACACCCGGTGGGGATCTGGTCGAGGTAGCCGCATCACAATGCATTTTGGGTCAGTGATAACACCAGTCGCTCTCAAGGCAGAAGTAATGCTGGATTTGTAGCTTTCCAGTGCTGACACAGGACACGATTTTTCAATATTTGGCACAATCGTCACGATTTCATATCAGGTAAGTGATGTGGGTTGGATCGCAGTACAGTATTTCTTATATTATGCCTTTAACATATCATATCAGTTTAAAAGATTAGTACTAGCTGTTACCTACCAAGCAGTTTCATTTAAGCAACCGGCATATATATATATATATATATATATATACTCCTGTGAGAAAGACTACATGTAGCTTCGATCATCTACTTTGGAGTACTTTATGTTCCTCTAGAGTCAATACCAACATTGGAACTTGAGCTTTCCCGATTGCTGCGCCGACTTGTTTGAATTTGCTCCTTTTAGACGTTAGAAGAGGGGGTGCAGGGGGTATTTTCGTGATCCGTGATTAGCAAAATTATTTCCTCTTGAAACGTGAAAGCTCTTTTTTATCCCTGTGATTCGTGATCAGGTGCTACAGCGTGAAGCGTGATTTTAAATATATTTTCCTTGTGAACCGTGATTGAGGTATCACTTTCTTCGTGAAATTACGACAGGTGACTAAAAATGTCGATCTCTTCGCCGATTTCTGCTCACAAAATATATCTTCGTGAAACAAGAAATGGTATTTTTCGGTGTGAAATGTGAAAACCCAAATATTTTCCCTGTGAATTGTGATCAAGGACCCCCTCCCCCTACACCCCCTCTTATATCCCGATGTAGTAAGTTAAAAAAAAAACAGTGTTTTGAGCGTACTTTCAAAACACTACCGTAGTC